>CAUYUJ010000154.1:0-67500 GCA_963575745.1 Prorocentrum cordatum
CCTCCTCCTCCTCCCTCCTCCTCCTGCTCCTGCTCCTCCTCCTCTTCCTCCTCATCATCATCATCCTCCCCGTGGCTCTGCGTGCCTGCCCCCGGAGCCCCGCGGGCCTCGGTACCCCCGAGCTCCTGGGCGTGTCTCGGGCGCGCGAGCCGCGCGAGCAGTCCCGTCGACGCTGCTCGGCCCAGTGCCGGGTCTGGGTTTTGGACGCCCGAAATGGGCACGGAAACAATGGGCACAATGCCCAACAGCAAGTGTTGTCCCGAACCAACAGCGGCCGCTGTTGGGCGGGCGGCCTTCTGAATCAAATGGACACAGGCCGCGGCGGCGCGGACAGCGAGTCCTGTTCAAAATGTACAAGAATTGCTGTTGGGCATTGTACCCATTCTTTCCGTACCCATTTCGGGCGTCCAGATGGGTGGGCCATCGGACTGCCAGCCGGTCCTCGATGGTCCTCGCCGAATGAAAAAATGCACACGTCCGAGCGATGCCAAGTGCAGGAGGAGCTCGCACCCCCCCGTTCGTCTCCTCCGCCCCTCCCACACAAAGCCCTGCTTCCGCAAGGGAGGGGCGTTCCGTTTCCTCCGACCCTATCCGGCCTTCCCTTCCCTTCGTAACAAAAGGGAATCGACCACAAGAAACCTTCCACGACAAACCCAACCCTGAGACCCCAGGACTTGCCTTGATTTTGTTGGTGTGGGGACGTCAAGCTTTCCGTGGAAGAACAATCGAAGCCCAAGAAACCCGGGCCACCCTGGAGGCAAGCAGGATGCTTCTTGGCATGGGTTTCCACTGTGGTGGCCCTGAGCCGTTTTGATGGCTACGCACGGTCGGAGAGGGCAAACAACGCGGCCGCTGACGCTCCAGTGCGGTGCTGACTTAGCCAGACATGTTTTGACTACGCGCAAGAGTGACCCTGGGTAAGAAAGACCTATGGTGCGCGGGAGGCCGAACAATAGCGCGAAAAACGCTACTACCGCATCGCGTTCGGCGATCGGGGGTCCCCGTTGGGCCCGCACCAAGGGGCACTCCGGCGAAAGGTCACTCTGACGTCCAGGCGAATGTTTGGCAGCTGCACCACGCGGCGCACCACCAGGGAAGAATTTAGCCTCGCCGCCCCTGGCGTAGCGCAGAATGTTTCAAGAGCCAGGCAGGCGGAAGCTGCTCATCTACAACCGGAGAGCTCCCTGGCTGCCTCGCGCCCCCCCTTCTCACGGGCGGCGGCCGCGTCTGGATACACGCCCTTCTGGTCTGGACTCCGAGGTGCGATCCCGGGGGCACGCGGTCACAGGGGTATACATGCATATATATATATATATATACATACATACATACATACATACATACATACATACATACATACATACATACATACATACACATCTATAGATATGTATATATGTATGTGTGTATATGTACATATGTTAGGCCTGGGGCATCCGCGAAAAGCTGCGCCACAGCCACGGGGTCGGTCCAGAGGCCCAGCCCGCGAGGCTGTGGATACGGTTATGTGTCCCGCCCATGACCTCTTTCCGTTCTGTGAAGAAGAACTGGGACAGTCGTTCGGCGGCGAGCGGGGGGGGGAAGTGAGAAGGGGCGGGCCTTCTCAGAAGGCTCGGAAGTCCCCAGGCCTTCTGAGACGTTTCTAAGCATTCCACGAAGACACAGAAAACTTCTCAAAGGCGCGAGGGCTTCTGAGAAGTCCCGGCGTCTTCTGAGAAGGCCTTCTCCTTCTCACTTCCCCCCTCGCTCGCCGCCGAGTAGAAGAACTGGAACTGGGACAATCGTGTCTGGAGGCTGCTCCACAGCAGGCCGCTTCAACGGCCCACCAGCACGAAAAGACAACCCGAAGGCGGGGGACACGAATCAGAGGAATGGAAGGGGAAAGCCTTAAGGTCCAGAAGGCTGCACTGGAGAAATAAAAACCGGCATAAGCATAAACTTTCGGGTGCTCCGCCCAGATTTCTCGGATCTGCGCTGGAACCCCCCTCCATGGCGCGCGGAGCGCGCCAGGGGTGGCGCCAGAGGCGCCGCCACAGGGGTCCCAGCGCGGATCCAAGAAATCCGCGCGCGCGAACCGCCAAACATTTATGTTCATGCCTTTTTTTGTTATTCGATCCACGGCTCAAAGCCTCCATCGGGCGTTGGCAGAACTGGGTTTAGTGGGACCTGGTTTAGTGATGTGTACTGGGGGGCGCCCCCCCGCCCCGTTCCACTAACCGGGACTGCCCTCATCCGAAAAACACCAACTACGGCACACCTGGTTTACTGATCCTGGCCAATTTAGGAGCTCTGCGGCCCTAGCACTAACCGGGTCCCATTACATGGGGTCCTGGCTATACCCGACTCCAGCCGTTTCGCACACCTCGGACACCTCGGAGCACGGCTGGCCGTGGCACCAACACAAAACATACGGACGGGGCCACGCAGAGGCCCACCTGGCCGTGCCCTCAAAAAGATGCCGCCGGAATGCAGGAGGGGCGGAGAGAAACGAGGAGCCGACGAGCGCGTTCCACTACTCGCAAAGTAACTCCGCGCAACTGGCCTGGATCCCCCGCCAGGGATCTACGATATATTACGTCAAAGCAAAGAGGTGTTTTTTTTCGGACGTTTGCGAGTAGGCACTTTGCGAGCAGTTGAACGCGCTCGGTGAAGGAGGGAGACGACGAGGACGGGGACCAGGAGGACGAGGAGATGCCGGGAGGCAGGAGTGAAGGGGCCCTGGGACACACAAATAAATACACACAAATAACAGAATTCCCAATATTTTCCTATATTTCCCAACCATCCTGTGGTGTTGGGTCCTCGTTTTGAAGAGACGGTGCCCCGCGTCTCTCCTCCTCTCCTCCTCCTCCTCCTCCTCCTCCTCCTCCTCCTCCTCCTCCTCCTCCTCCTCCTCCTCCTCCTCCTCCTCCTCTCATCATCAGCATCATCATCATCGTCATCGTCACCGTCATCATCAGCATCATCATCATCATCATCGTTCTTATCACCATCGTCGTCATCATCATCGCCGTCTCCATCATGGCCACACGTTTCGTGGACCCATAGTGAGCTCCACCGAAGGCCCCAGTGGCAAGGTCCGCATGCGGTTCCACCTCCATTTCGGCGCACCCCTCACACGTTCGTGGCCCCATAGGGAGCTCCACCGAAGGCCCAAGTGTCAGGGTCCGCATGCGGTTCCACCTCCATTTCGGCGCACCCCTCACACGTTTCGTGGCCCCATAGGGAGCTCCACCGAAGGCCCAAGTGTCAGGGTCCGCATGCGGTTCCACCTCCATTTCGGCGCACCCCTCACACGTTTCGTGGCCCCATAGGGAGCTCCACCGAAGGCCCAAGTGTCAGGGTCCGCATGCGGTTCCACCTCCATTTCGGCGCACCCCTCACACGTTTCGTGGCCCCATAGGGAGCTCCACCGAAGGCCCAAGTGTCAGGGTCCGCATGCGGTTCCACCTCCATTTCGGCGCACCCCTCACACGTTTCGTGGCCCCATAGGGAGCTCCACCGAAGGCCCAAGTGTCAGGGTCCGCATGCGGTTCCACCTCCATTTCGGCGCACCCCTCACACGTTTCGTGGCCCCATAGGGAGCTCCACCGAAGGCCCAAGTGTCAGGGTCCGCATGCGGTTCCACCTCCATTTCGGCGCACCCCTCACACGTTTCGTGGCCCCATAGGGAGCTCCACCGAAGGCCCAAGTGTCAGGGTCCGCATGCGGTTCCACCTCCATTTCGGCGCACCCCTCACACGTTTCGTGGCCCCATAGGGAGCTCCACCGAAGGCCCAAGTGTCAGGGTCCGCATGCGGTTCCACCTCCATTTCGGCGCACCCCTCACACGCTTCGTGGCCCCATAGGGAGCTCCACCTGAGGCCCAAGTGGCAGGGTCCGCATGCAGTTCCACCTCCATTTCGGCGCACCCCTCACACGTTTCGTGGCCCCATAGGGAGCTCCGCCTAAGGCCTAAGTGGCAGGGTCCGCATGCAGTTCCACTTCCATTTCGGCGCACCCCTCACACGTTTCGTGGCGTCATAGGGAGCCCCGCCTAAGGCCCAAGTGGCACGGTCCGCATGCAGTTCCACCTCCATTTCGGCACACCCCTCACACGTTTCGTGGCCCCATAGAGAGCTCCGCCTAAGGCCCAAGTGGCAGGGTCCGCATGCAGTTCCACCTCCATTTCGGCGCACCCCTCACACGTTTCGCGGCCCCATAGGGAGCTCCACCGAGGGCGCCAATGGCAGGGTCCGCATGCAGTTCCACCTCCATTTCGGCGCACCCCTCACACGTTTCGCGGCCCCACAGGGTGCTCCACCGAAGGCCCCAGTGGCAGGGTCCGCATGCAGTTCCACCTCCATTTGGCGCACCTCTCACACGCTTCGTGGCCCCATCGGGTGTTCCACCAACGACGATACTTACAACGGCGGCATTCGGAATTGCGTATGGTTGGGCCCTTCGCCAGGATAATTTCTTGGTTTTTGTCTTCCCCCCCACTTCCCATATTTTCCTATATTTTCCGTGGAATCGAGGATTAATTGTGTCTGTTCTGTGTGTGTTCTGTTCCTCCTGAAGCAAATCAGCAAAACAAACTGTGGGACTCCACGTCCCCCCCCCCCCTCAGCCACGAGCCGGAAACACGGCCTGGGTCCGGGCGGCCGCAAGAAGCCGAGGGAGGGAGGAGGACGAAGAGAAGAGCGAGGACGGGAGAAGCGTGGGGAAGTCTGGACCTCCTACGGCAGGTTCGCGTCGTGTCGACCCCGGCGCTGGTTTCTGACACCGCGCTGGATCGTTCAACCTTGAACGATCGGCCGCTGCCGCAACGTCCGATCGTTCAACATCGACCGATTCTGGGTCGCCCGCGGCGTTCAACCTTGAACGCCGCTGGCGGGGTCGCCGCCGGTCGACACGACACGAACCTACCGTACTGGGGTGCGCTCCGACCAGATGTGCGTGGCGCGCCCGGCGGTGGCGACAAGGGCCTCCCCGGAGGCCCCGCAAGGGGAAAACGGCGGGAGGGCGGCGGAGGCCCGCTGCGCGTGGCGGAAGGGAGGAGGAGGAGGAGGAGGAGGAGGAGGAGGAGGAGGAGGAGCTGAAGGAGGAGGAGGAGGAGGAGGAGGAGGAGGAGCTGAAGGAGGAGGCGGAGGAGGAGGCGGAGGAGGAAGAGGAGGAGGAGCTGAAGGAGGAGGAGCAGGAGGAGGAGGAGGCTGAGGGCGCGAAGGCAGGGTGAGGAAGCCGCTGGCGAGGAGGAGGTGAGGCAGAAGACGAGGAGGAGGAGGAGGAGGAGGCGGCGGCGGCGGCAGCCGCACCAGCGCCACCAGCCGAGGCTGCAGGGACACGGCCGAGGCACCCGGGGGCCAGCTTGAGGAGGAGGAAGAGAACGACGACGAGGGCCCACCTTCAGCAGAAGGCGCCGAGGCGCCGGGAGACAGGAGGAGGAGGAGGAGGAGGAGGAGGAGGAGGAGGAGGAGGAGGAGGAGGAGGAGGAGGAAGAGGAGGCGGCCTGCTTGACAGGAAGAGGAGGAGGCGGCGGAGACAACGGCAACCACACCTAATTACGCCACGACGGCACGACCTCCGCCCTCCGTCCGCCCTCCGTCCCCCTTCCCCCGTTCCCGCCCCTTCCCGCCCCCTCCTTCCCCCGTCTGGGCCGCACGTACAGGCGTGCTTCCATTCCCCCCACCCCCGGTCTGGGTCCGGGGCCGTTGCCCGCAGACCGTGGGGGTGTACAGTTTGTTTCAAGGTTGGACGGCGCCCTCACACGCCTGACCCCGGTGGCCATCCATCCTAAAAAGGGATGGGTGCCGGGGTCGCGGTTGCTGGAGGAGGAGGAGAGGAGGAGGAGGAGGAGGAGGAGGAGGAGGAGGGAGGTGAGGGGGAGGATGGGGAGGCGAGGGGGGAGGAGGAGGAGAAGGAGGAGGCGCGGAGGGGAGGAGGAGGAGGAGGAGGAGGAGGGGGAGGAGGAGAGGGAGGAGGGAGGAGGAGGAGGAGGAGAGGAGGAGGAGGAGGAGGAGGAAGGAGGAGGAGGATGGAGGAGGGGAGGAGGAGGGGAGGAGGAGGAGAAACAGGAGGAGCAGGAGGCGAAGGGTAGAGGTGTGGGCACCTCGAGCCCCGATCGTTACCGCCCCACGGACGAGCGCCTGGCCAGGGCCCGCGCCCGCCCGCCGGCGCAGCTCGGGAGCGGTGGCGGTATGGCTAGCCCTGTGCCCCGGATGAGCATCACTCGGGGATAAGAAAGTTCGGGGATCTGTCGAGGATAATTTTAACGATTGTCCCGGGGCAGGTGATGTTAGTTATAAGTTATGATGATGCTGACGACGACGATGACGACGACGATAATCATGATGATGCTGACGATGATGATAACGACGACGACGACGACGATGACGATGATGATGATGATGATGATGATGATGATGATGATGATGATGCTGATGATGCTGATGCTGATGCTGATGCTGATGATGATGATGATGATGATGGTAATGATAATGATAATGATAATGATGATGATGATGATGATGATGATGATGATGATGATGATGATGATGATGATGGTGGTGGTGATCCTGGGCACTCGTGTAGACTGACATTGCAGATCAGAGTTGCCACGCTCGGCGTTTCTGATGCTGCTGCTAGTCGACATGAGACGATAGCAACTCCGATTCGCAACTGGCCCCGTGGATTCTCAGGTTCGGCCTCCGCGCCCCTCTCCACAATTACATCCTATTGAACTGGGATAAAAGATTCGGGAGCGGCCAAGAGGGGGGTGCCCAATAGGGGGGGTGCAAATCATGACCGGCGGCATGTGCGCGGCCCAGCGGGGGGGCCTGGGACGTAATGAAAGAAGAAGAGGCGCCATGAAATCTGGGAGAAGTATCATGGCCTGCGCCATGACATCCACCCCCCCCCCTAGTCATCACCCCCCTCTTTTCTGCCCCCGAAAATGGAGGGGGGAAAGGGGGGGTATGTTTTGCTATCCGGGGCACCCGGTTACCCATTCCTCCCCTCTGATGCAGAGGAGGCGGCAGAAGCGGAGGACCGGAGGTGGCCGCGGCGGGGGCCAGCAGCAGCGGGCTCCGCTCCCCACGCAGCCCTCCCGCCTTCCTTCGGGGGCAAACAGACATACCTCGCTTCTGACCACCCTCGCTTCCAAGAGGTACCAAGCGATGCCGTACTACGGCCTGCACTGGTCAGGCCGCTTGACGAGGAGGCGCGTGGTATGGCTGGGTTTTCCCTGGAAATGAAAGCGGGGTAGGTAGTTCACGCTCTGAGAACAACACGCACCTATACCAATAGTGCAGGGGGACGGAGGGGGCTGTGGGTGCGTGTTGCCGGATGGGGTGTCCCCGCTCGAACGGGAGCTTCCCCAGGGTCCGACAACCCGCACCCATAGCCGTCGCCAGTCCTCCCCCTTCCGACCCTCCTGTGGGTATGGGTGTGTGTTGTTCGGTCGTCATACGCAGCCTTCCCTCCCATCGTTACAGTGGAAGTTCGACTGCAAGAAACCTCCCACAAGATACCCAACCCTGAGACCCCAGGACGTTCCATTGGTTTTGTTGGTGTGGGAACATCATGCGTTCAATAGCAGAGCCATCGAAACCCAAGACACTCCGGGCACCCTGGAGGCAAGCCGGGTGTTTCTTGGTGGGTTCTCACTGTAAGACGAAGCCAGGACGAGGATAAATTCGGGTGAGGATAGATCGAGAATCTCTGAGATCTGGCGGCTCTGGAGGACGTCTCGGGCGCCGCGGCCTTCTCCGAACAATTCGGAACGCTCTGCGAGCGTCCCGTAACGCTCTGGAGAGGACTGATCCTCGTCCCAGCCCCGTCCCCTCCGTCCCCGTCGCCTCCCGCGCCTCAGCTTCCCTCCGCTCCCCGCGCAGAAGCCGCGACGGTGCCGCGGAGAAAGCCTCCGGCGGTGACGGGTCCGCCCTCGCCCGAGGCAACCTCCTCCAGCTCGTCCGGCTGCCGCGGGCACGTCCACGTTCACGACCACGGCGGCGCCCTCGAGCGAGGGGAGCGTCGACACGGTGCAGGCGCGACGAGCGGAGGAGGGGGAAAGGGAAACGGCGGGCACAATGAGGGAGGGGGGGATCAGAGAGCGGGCTTCTTTCGCATCCTCCTGCTGCTCCAGCTGTTGCTGCCGCGTGCCTCGTTCTCGTATTCCCGATGTCTGTTCACGCCGTCGTCCTCTTGATACTGGCCATCCTCCTTCCGGATCGGCCTTCTGCCCAGGCTCCCCTTCCTCCTCACCCTCCCACTTCACAGCATAACTCAACATACATGATCAACACGCTGTCGGATACCACTGCCATGCCAACACAGACTTGCATCAAGGCGATTAGTTGTCGAGATCCACTGCAGATTCTTCCTATCATCATGGGCACATGCTCTGCAAGAAGTCTGAATGCTCATCAAATGGGGCGCATGTCAACATCGCAAGGGTAGCATGAAGAAGAACGCTCGTGGACAACCCAAGATCCGCCAACCACGAGGCGGCGATGCATTTGATGACGATGAACGAACGGTACCGACAGAAGAACAAAATCAAAATCGCTGCGGGAAAACAATGTCCCGCTGATCGCTTCGGCCTGGAGTGGACAGCGCGATTTCTTGCAGCATTCCCCAGAGAGGCCCCCTCGCCGCCGATCCTGTCTGTCGAGTGGGACACTGCTGGCGAAAGCGTGAACGCCCGGCTCATCTTCGCCTGGAGGACACATCCGTCATTGTCTCGGTGAGCCTGGGGGGGGGCCATGGTGGGTCAGAGCGGAAGGACAACATGCCGGAATCCCACATGCGACAAAGCCCTAGATCCGCATACCGCTGGCGAATGCGTCCTCCCTCCCGACGGTCCTCGAAAACGAAAAATAATGTGCTGAGGGCGAAATGAGGTGCAGTCGAAATCCTGGCATTGGGAAACTAACGCAAGGAGCGACATCCATTTGGTGCCGCAATTGCGCCTAGAATTGCAAGGCGCGCGGAAGCACCCGAGGACGGGCCCAAGGAACCCCGAGCATCTTCGGAATCTCAGTGAAATTTTGACTGCAGTCTTGCTTCCTGCAACGTGGGAAAACGTCGCTCGCTCCTGACGCAGGCGCCCCCAGAGTCGAATCGACAAGTCGGATCGGCGATCGAAATGAGTCGGATCGGCGGAAATCGGCAGCCGAGTCGGGAGAAGTCGAATCGGCAGAAATCGGCAGGCTAGTGTGCCTCCAATAAGAAATCGGAGCCCAAATCGGAATCCCAAGTCGAATCGAATCGGAATCGGAAGCCATCGAAATCGAATCGAATCGAATCGGTGGAATCGAAACGAGCCCTGCTGACGTCGTGCCGACGACAGAAACCGTTCGAGACCGGCCCGACTCAGGCCGCCGGCAGCCTCAAAAGCAGCGAGCGCCGAACGCCCGCGCCGCCGCCGAGCATCGATGCGGGGCCCGACGTGCCGCACCCGGCCTCCCCCAGGCACGAGACGAGGTGGGGAGCGGGGAGCAACGGTGGGGGGAGGAGGGAGGAGGGGGGAGGAGGAGGAGGGGGAGGAGGAGGAGGAGGAGGAGGAGGAGGAGGAGGAGGAGGAGGAGGAGGAGGAGGAGGAGGAGGACGAGGAGGAGGAGGAGGAGGAGGAGGGGGAGGAGGGGGAGGAGGAGGAGGAGGGGGCGGAGGAGGAGGAGGAGGAGGAGGAGGAGGAGGAGGGGGGGGAAGAGCATCGACAGGGAATCAGCCACACATCGACGGTGGGCCCCCGACAATTGGCGAGTCCCACCGTGGCCTGGGCGGGGTGGGGCTGTCGGGCCCCCCTCTCTCGGCGTTCAGTATGCGATCGGGGGCAACGATTGGAGATCCCCACGTCCAGCTCACAATTCAGGCCATGAGAGAAACGATTGACTGCTGATGCCGCGCAGAGCGTAACATGAACGATGCCTTTCCCGCTTCCCTTGTCTCTCTGGTCGCTGCTCTTGAATGTTTCATTGACCCGTGCATCACTGCAGGATGTTTGACGCAGCACTCTCAGGAGAGGGGTGAACCAGCGTTTTGCTCGACAACAAAGTCAATGTTGACTTAAACAGCAATTTCTTCGAGATTGTCACTTTACTCTGGTCAAGCCTGCACCCCCTAACCCTGCCTTTTGGTGCATCTCTGGGGAACATCTTTTGTCCCATCGCGCCAGCCATCCGTGTCGCATCCATGTCGAATCCGTGTCGAACACGTCGAAACGGCCAAATCTGTGTCGAATCCGTGGCGAATCCACGCCAAGACAGCGCCGAGTCCGCATCGAGCCAACGTCGGGAGCAGGACAAGGTACATGTTCTCGAGACCGACGAGGTCCCCTTGTGATGCAACGTAACCTGCCCCCGAGAGAGGAGGGACGCATGTTGACATACGAATGCGATACGTCTTCCTTGGAGGCGTGCGTCCGACCTGGACAAATACTATGACCATCTTGTGGTTCACCGTTTCCCGAGCGAAACGGCCAAACAACGCCCGCCACGGACCTTACGCTATACGATTTCTCGGCGCGAACGTCGCCACTGGGGGACGACGCACACACGGCAAATGCTGGGAACTCAGACCCCCCCCCACCAAAAATGTCATCTCTGAGGGGCGCATGATTCACTTCCGCCACCTTCCGCCGACTGTCCGCCAACTTCGCCGACGGCGGAGGCGGCTTCTGTTTGCCTCCGCCGACCTTCCACCGCCTTCCGCCGAAGAACAGATGACAACTCCTCCGATCCTCGAAGGCGAAGCCCATTTTCGGAACGCTCCGCAATGTACTGGCACGCTTGGGCGACGCCGACGAGGGGCTCCGAACAAAATGAAGGGGCCCAGGGACACACACACACATAACACGCACAAGTCCCATTACTCCCCACAGTTTCCACTACTTTCTGAGCCCTCGTCTTCCCCCCCCCACTCCCCGTAATTTTGTTAATTTTGTTTCCTGGGAGTCGACGATTCCTTTGTGTCGGCGTGTCTTCCCCATCCTGACCAATAGGACTACCACGAAATGTTCTTAGAACCGAGAAATGTGCTAAGAAGAAAAAACGCTCTTAACACATAAGCCCGATGTGTTAAAGCAAAAAAGTATCGGCCAGACATGGTAGAAAAACATGTCGTGGAAACCACAAGAGGTTCTTAGAACACTCTTTGGTGGACCTAGAACTATAGGCGAGCCAGGACGCTTCGCTACTGCTTGAAGAGTGGGGCCGACCGCGCCCTGGGTCGCCCGAGGTAGGCCGGTGGTCGGTGGGCCGGCCAGGGGGGAGGGGGTCCACCAGGGACCTCGGAGGTGCAGCGTCGGGGGCCCACCCCGTAACTCGGCAGGGGTGATGTCAAGCTGTGGCGAAGCGTCCCGGCTCGCCTGCAGGCCTGCCAAAGAATGTTCCAACAACCTGTAGTGGTTTCCACGAAGAGTTCTTAGAACATTTTTGTCTGGCACTGTCTTGTCTTAACGCATCGGGTTTATGTTCTAAGAACATTGTTTCTGTTCTTAGAACAAGTCTGGGTTCGAAGAACATGTCGTGGTAGGACTATAGGAATGCCAAGACGGTCGGTCCCTGCTCAATGATGGCGTCTCGGCCCTCGACGCGAACCCGGCTCTGGGCCCGTGGCAACGATGGCCCTCGCGAATCCCAGCGATCTAAATCCCGGAGGTCATGAGGCGTGGCTTGGCGGCGCGCAAGATGGGGTAGGGGGAGGGGGGAAGGCTTCTTAGAGGCACCCTGCTTCTTAGAAGGCCTCGGACTTACGTCTATAGAGAAGGCCCGCCCGCGCCTTCTAAGAACCAGGGGTGCTTCTAAGAAGCCCTCCCCTCTCCCCCCTCTGCGCGTGGCTGAGTGGCCCCCGAAGGCACCAAACGAACTCGGCCAGGAAACACCCGGCCCGGCTGAGCTCGGCCAGCCGTAGTCGGCCGGCTGATCTCGACCAAGCTGAGCTCGGCCAGGCGGAATCCGGCCCGGGCAGAGCTCGGCCTGGCCGGACTCAGCTGGTCGAGTTCGGCCAGGCCGAGCGTCGCCCTTCCCAGTCTCTCCCCTCGCCATCGCTCGGACGTCACTTCCCCGAGCACGTGCCTAATTCGCGCGCACATGTTTCACATGATGCTTCAAGATGCTCTTCGATGGTCCTTGCCGAGAAGCAGGGCGGGGAGGAGGAGGAGGAGGGGAAGGAGGAGGAGGAGGACGGGGAGGAGGAGGAGGAGGAGGAGGATGAGGAGGAGGAGGGGGAGGAGGAGGAGGGGGGGGTGAGGAGGAGGAGGAGGAGGAGTAGGAGGAGGAGGCCGAACCCCGACTTGACCGACAGCCGCCGCCGCCGCGGGCGTCGTCGCTGCCCGTGGCGCTCGTCGTGGGCGCCTCTCACTGCGGGGGGGCGCCGCTGGGCACGGGCGCCGCCGCAGCAGCCGCTGGGCCCCGGCGCCAGCTGCCTGAAGGCTCCTCCTCCTCCTCCTCCGGCGCATCCTCCTCTCCTCCTCCTCCTCCTCCTCCTCCTCCTCCTCCTCCTCCTCCTCCTCCTCCTCCTCCTCGAACTCCCGTCCTCCTCCTCCTCTCCTCCTCCTCCTCCTCCTCCCTTCCTCCTCCTCCTCCTCACTCCTCCTCTCATTCTCTCTTCCTCCTCATTCTCCCTCTTTTTTCTCCCCCTCCTCCTCCTCCTCCTCCTCCTCCTCCTCCCCCCCCCTCCTCCTCCTCCTCCTCCTCCTCCTCCCCGTCCTCCTCCTCCTCCTCCTCATTCTCCTCCTCCCCGCCCTGCTTCGTCCTGCGGCTCTGCGGCTCGGCCCTCGTTCCTCCTCCACCTCCGCCGCCTCGTTCTCTTCGCCTTCCCCGCTCCCTCATCCTTCCCTCCTTAACTCCTCCTCCTTCCTCCCCCTCCTCCTCGTCCTCCTCCTCCTCCTCCTCTCTTCCTCCTCCTCCTCCTCCATGTCTCTCCTCCCCATTCATCTGCCTCCTCCTTCTCCTCCCCGTCCTTCTCCTCCTCCGTCCTCCTCCTCCTCCTCACTTCCCCTCCCGGCTTCCAATATACATTCTTCCTCCTCCTCCTCCACCACCTCCTCTTCCTCTTCCTTGCTATTTACCACCTCTCCCCATTCTCATCCTGCCTCCACCCTTCCTCCTTCGGGGCCTGCACAACTACACAACATGAATACTATTCCCCTCGTTTCCCCGACCCTGTCTGGAAAGTCCCAGCCCCCCCTCCGCGCACGGCTTGTGACACACAGGATTGGGCCAAATTGTTGATCCCCGAGTTCAGGTGTCCCGACCCGCCCATTCAGTATACCGCGGCCACCAGATCCCCAGGTCCACCGCGTGTCCCCGACACGCCCGCCTCGCGCCGACCCGCCCGCTCTGCATGCCGTGGCCGCCAGATCCCCAGCTCCACCGAGGGTCCCCGCGCCTTCGACGAACGCGACAGAACCCGACATAATTGAACATCACATAACAGAACAGAGCCTAGCACACCATGTCAGGACATCACATAACGCAACACATCATGCCATACAGTGTCAAAAGTGCTGAGCACAGCATGTTGCAACATAACGGAGCATTCGGAACGGAGTATACCATTGCACATCATACCATACCAACCAATATCATGGCTGGCAAATCGGTCAAATGACTTACGATACTAGAACATAGGCCGACACTCCAGATCATAGCGCAGTACAACATAATAATTCATCCCATGGCATAACGAAGCATACACATCATGGCAAACCACCGCAACGCATAACATAGCACAGCACATCATACCAGAACATATCATATCACCACATACCATGACTGAGCGTAGCATAATATACGAGGGCGCGCCGCTGGATGACCCCAGGGGGGGGGGGGGGGCAACCCCCCTCCCCCCTTTCCCTGATCCGTCGTCGGGGAAATCCCCCCCCCTTCCCGCCCTTTTCCCGATCCGTCGTCGGGGATCACCCCCCCCCCCCGCTTTCCCAGTCCGTCGTCGGGGAATCCCCCCCCTTCCCCCCCTTTTTCAAAAAGCGGGGAAGGGGGTTCCGAACCCTCCCCCCCCTCCCCCCTATGGCCGCCAAATTCGAGCCCCCACACCCTTTCGCCACGGCGCCCGGCCTCTGGAACCCGACCCCGACCACCCCTGACACTAATCCTCACCCCTAGTAACCCAACCCCCAACCCGAATCAAACCCTAGCCCTAGAAAGCACTCACTGCTCATTACGCACCACTCACTACCCACAACTCTCTACTCGCAACTCACTACACACTTCTCACTACCCACTACTCCCGACTCACAATTTTGTACAGACTCACTACCCACTGCCCACTACTCACTACTCCCTACTCCCTACTCCCTACTCACTACTCACTACAAACTACTCACTACTCACTATCCACTACTCAATACTCACTACCCATTAAACACAACTCACAACCCACTACTCACTCACCACAAGGCACTACTCACTAACCACTATCCACTAGTCACTACTCACACTTCACTACTCTCTACTCACTGCCCACAACTCACTACTCACTATCCACTACTCGCTACTCCCTACTCCTTTCACAGTACTCACTACTCACTCCTCGCTGACCCCCAACGCCCTACTCGGTACCCGATACGCATTATTACATACCCACTATTCACCACTCACTACGCTCCTACTATTCACTACCCACTACATCCTACTCCCTACTCACTACTCCCAACGCACTACTCACTACCCACTATCTAGTACTAAATACTGACTACTCACTAAACACTACTCACTACTCACTAAGCACTACCCACTACCCACTATCCACTACTGGGTTCTCACAGTTCACTACTCACTGCGCACTGCCCACAACTCACTACTCACGATCCGCTACTCGCAACCGCATACGACATATTCACTACCCACTTCGCACTACTCGCTACTCACTACTCTCCACTCCCTACCCACGAACCACTAGTCGCAAGTCGCTACTTCCTACTCACTAATCACAACTCAATCCTCACTACTCAGTACCTACAAATTTCTACCTGCAGCTACCTACTCACTACCCACTTCTCAATACCCACGTCTCGCTTCTCACTACCCACTACTCACGACTCCCTACTCACGACTGACTACTCACTACTCGCTACTCACTACTCGCTACTCCCTACCCGCTTCGCACTACTCTACTCCTACTGACTATTCACTACTGACTCCTGACTACTCCCTCCTCACTACTCACTACTCACAAAACCATACTCGCTACTCACTACTCACTATTCGCTACTCCCTACTCGCGACTCCCTACTCGCTACTCGCTACTCGCTACACACTACGTACTACTCACTACTGTTTACTCACTGCGCACTACTCGCTACTGACTACTCAATCCTCGCTATTCGCTACTGTCTACTCCCTCATCCCTACTCCCTGTTTACTACTCACTATGCACTGATTTCTACACACTACTCACATTTCACTACTCACTACTCATAATTCCTTACTCTCTACTATCTTCCCACTACTCACTACCCACTACCCACTACTCACTAACCTCTAGGAACTACTCACTACCACCACTACAATACCCACCATTCACTACTCAGTACCCACGACTAACTGCGCACTACTCACTAGAAGATACCCACTACTCACCAATAGCTACTCAAAACACTCTAATCTCTACTCGCTACCCGGGAGGCCCCCTCCCCAACCTACTGTTCGGCGAAAAGGAGGGGAGGGGGGGTCGAACCCCCCCCACCCTTTTCCAGCGCCAAGGGGGGGAGGGGGGGAGGTCGGGAACCCCCCACTCCCCCTTCAAGGGGGGGAAGGGGGGGGGTCGGACCCCCCCCCGTTTGGGGGGGGAGGGGGGTCGAAAATCTCACTTCCCCTTTGAAGGGGGGGAGGGGGGGGGGGTTCTGCGAGCACATCCCCCCTTTCGTGTATTCAGGGCCATCCACTGGCGCGCTTTCATAATATACAGCAACGCCACATCGCAACGTCCACGGGAAGGCCTGTGAGGGCCTCCTTTGGGAGACTCCTGGGGTGGTTTTTGTTTTAGGATATCCCACGCGAAGGCGCTGGTTTGGAATTCGTCGCTGGATTCGCCGGATATCGCTCGACGGAAACAGAACATGCAGGGGGGGGGGTCGTCGGCGGGTTCATTACCTTGCGCGCCGGGGGTCAGGATGACGTGATTTCCGCAGAAACTTCCTCAAATGACATCCAGAAAGTCTTGTCACTTCCCCCTCTTCCTTCTCCGTTTTCTCTGCGGGGCGCCGCGCCCCACCGAATCCCACGTGGCCCCAAGAGGCGCCCAGGAAACCCCCCAGGAGGCACCCAAGAGGCCCGAGAGAGAAAGAGAGAGAGAGAGAGAGCCCCCTGAGCACCCCCAAGGTCCAAGATGGCCCGAAGAGAGCCCCAAGAGCTTCTCCCGCCCCCTCCCTCCTCCATTTCCTTCTCCTCCGCCTCCTCTTACCAGCCTGGAACATATCCCTGTCCCTATGCTGGGCACCTCCTCATCACGATGCCAATCTTAGGGATTCCCCTATTTTCTGAGGGCGAATCCCTAAGATTGTCATCGCCTTCTGGCGTGTCAATCTTAGGGATAGGGATACGTTCGAGGCTGGTAATCATCCTCGTCCTTTTTGTGAAGCAGGCGACGAGGCGCATGCACCCGAGGCGTCAGTGAGCGGCGGCCGCGGCCGCCGACGAGCCAAGGCAGCATCGAGACGGAGCCTCCTCAAGCGCGGCGGCGAGAGCGCCTCCTCCCCCCCCCTCCTCCTCCTCCTCCTCCTCCTCCTCCTCCTCCTCCTCCTCGTCCTCCTCCTCTTCCTCCTCATCCTCCTCCTCCTCCTGCGGCGCCTCCTCCTCCGGCGCACCCTCGCACCCTCCTTCTTTTCCTACTCCTCCTCCCCCTCCTCCTCCTCCTCCTCCTCCTCCTCCTCCGGCGCATCCTCCTCCCCGTCCGCCCCAGGTCCTCCATCCCCCCCTCCTCCGCCTCCGCCTTCAACACTTCCTTCCGCATCAAAAGGGTTAGGGGGGGGGGGGGGGCTTTCCGGGGAGGAGAGCCAAGGGGGGCCGAAGCCGTAAGGGAGGGATGGAGGCGCCCGGGGGGGCGAGGATCCTCCTCCTCCTCCTCCTCCTCCTTCGCGGTATCCTCGCCCTCGGCCTCGGTCTCGAGATCGCGTGGAGGGGCGGAGGCAATAGAGGAACAGACGGTTGGAGGGCTCGGACGAGAGAGAAGGGCAATCAGTCGGACCCAGGCCAGAAGAGCATCCCTCAAGTACATGAGAACCTCCGCTGTCCAAAACACCCTGGACCCTGGGATCGTTCGAGGGTACACCCCCCCAGGACGCACAAGACGATCCAACAAGCACGAAAAACGTTCGGGCACCCTCCCCGAACTGACCTCGACCTCATACGTCGGCCCGACTGTAGATGATCAGATGGACGGCGCCGCGAAAGGCCGTGCGGTGGACGCGTCAAATGCGGCCTGGGGGGAACGCGCCCCGACAAACCCATCACGCTCGAGGGGGCCCTGGACTCCCCGCTTGCTTTGATTCTGGCTACACCCTGCGAAATGCTTAAGAAATCATGGGTTAAGAAATTCATAGTCTCAGGATTTGAATAAAAACCCCACATTTCCATTAAAATCTTAGGAGTTACATTGAAACATGAAGAATAATCAAGACTCTGGCCGAAAACTTAAGTTTTCTTCAGCATCGCCTAAGGCGTATGTCGAGGCCGCCTTGTCTGGTGCTGGAGCGGCCCGGCCACCCGACGAACGCTCTGGACGGATGCCTCCACAGGCTGCATATCTTGCTTGACAGGAAGTTGCCACTCCCAGCCGAGCCACACGAGACGCACAAATTCAGCATATCGCATCGTTTGGTTTTAGAGACACCTACGTAACGGCGAAATCCACCAGGAACTTCCAGCCCATCCGGAGGCAACCAAATACAACTGTTGCGTCCTCCTCTGAACCCATCCCTCCCAATTGAACCAGCCGTGTGGTGCGCAAGCAGGCAACGTGAATTGGACACCGAACCAATCACCTCAACAACAATGTCATCAACCACGGCGACGAGACCTTGACCCGGGTCAGATAAGTGATTCTGCAGGTCAGGTGACGTGACACGGCAAACTATGTGAATGCCAATCGGGAGAGTCGCACAACTTTTCAACTGACGGCACTGCATAACTGAGTAGGAAATGAACGGCGAAGGACGCGGGACGAGAGTCGATGGAGGGAATTAGAACTGACAGAACGAGCAAACATTGAAGCAGGAACACGAGAAAGAGGGTGCGGAGGCAGACGAAGATCACGTGGTAAACGAGCAAGAAGAGGACGACGGCAACGCCGGGGAGGAGGAGGAGGAGGGGGAGGAAGAGGTCAACAGGTCAGAAGGGGATACCGTGTCTGGGCATCTCCTCGCGTCGGCAGCGCCAACTTGCCCTTTCAGAGGGCCGATCTGACCCTTCTGGGTGGGAATGACCCGAAGTCCGACGACGGCTCTGGCGCGCTGAGGCCCCCCTGGGGAGCGGCGCGTGGCGATCTCACAGCACGCCGCGCGCGCGTGTTCCGAGCGCCTCAGCCTAACTATGCGGGCGGACGGAACTGGCCATCGAGAACCGACCCCGGTCTGGAAAACGAGCGGGGGCCTGCCCCGAGACTCAGGGGGTACGGCCAACCCCGCGGCGGCGGCAGGAGCGGCGGCCAGAGAGGCGGAGAGGGTTGGGTGCTCGTCCTGGGGTCCGTCCCAGGGCCCCTCGCTCCACTCGTGCGTCCATGCTGCGGCGAACGTCCTTCGACTTGAGTCGAGTTGAAGTCGAGCTGGAGTCGAACATATCCGTTGGCTGGGCCCCAGCAAGCTCTCCGAAGCAGACATCCGGAGAGGGAGAGAGATATGGGGGAAAAAAAGCGCCGCAGCAGCATGGAGGCCCTCGCACACTTAAAGGTGCGCAGGGCACGGAGCCGGAAAAATCTACAGCTAAAAAGTTACAACGCGGCTGCACTACTGCAGGCTCGTATAGTGACGACCCTGGTGTCGGTTTCTGACGCTAAGTCAACCGCCCAAACATGGACGATCGGCGGCTTCTCGGTCGCGATACTGGGCACTACTCAATATATATATATATATATATACAATCCGAGACGAACTCTCTCTCTCTCTCTCACACACACATATATATATATATACATATATATATATATATATACATATGGGATCAATCCGAGACGAACCGACACTTCCGCGACTTAGTACACTCCAGCGACACGACCCGAGCCCACCATACAACACCGCGGGCGGCAGCCTCGCCGTACGAGGCCCAGGCTCGGCCAGGGCGCAGCCTCAGCACCGCCTGGCGCCTTCAGAGCGGAGGTGCGCGAGCTCCAGCGAGGCGCGCGCGAGGCGGGGGCACAGCACCCGCGCAGCCGCGGCGCCTGTGGCGCCACGGGAGCGGAGGTGCGCGAGCTCCGGCGAGGCGCGCGGCCTACGCCCCTGCCCTCAGGCCGCCCCTGGCTCCCCGCACAACATCGCTGCGACGGCCCGGTGGGCCTGGCTGGCGGCCAGCGACAGCGCCGTCTCTCCGAACACGTTGGCCTTGGCCGCGTCCGCGCCCGCGAGCAGGAGGAGCTCCACCACCGCGCCGTGGCCGAAGCGGGCCGCGGCCATCAGCGGGGTGTACTTGGCGCCCTGGCAGTTCGCATCCGCCCTGCCGCGGAGTAGCACCGCGACGGCCGCCCGCCGCCCGTGCCAGGCGGCGCGGAACAGCGCGGTCCAGCCGCCCGAGTCGACCGCTTCCGTCCGGGCGCCCTCCGCCAGCAGCAGCGAGCAGAGGGGCGCGCAGCCGTGCCCCGCCGCCCACATCAGCGCCGTCTGGCCGTGCGTGTTGGCCTCGTGGAGCCCCGGCCCGGAGCACGCCGCCAGCACCGCGAGGGCGAGCTCGCCGTCGCACGCCGCCGCCACGCGCACGCGCTCGCACAGCGGCGCCGCCGCGCCGTCGGGCGCCCGCTGCGCGGGCGGCGCCGCCCAGCAGGACCGCGCCGCGCGCTGCAGCATGCGGTGGCTCACCAGCCCGCGGAGCTGCCGCGACACGCAGCGGAGCTCCATCGACGCCACAGGGCCCAGGCAACCCACCACCTCGCCGCTGAGCTCCGGGGGGCACGGCGCGTCCCGCGGGCGGAGCATGTGCGGTGGCGCGCGGGAGGCCGGGCCTGCGAGGCCGCCCGCCGCCCTGGGCAAGCAGAGGTGGCCCGCGCGCTGCCCGCGGCCGTCGATGCCGGCCTGTGCCACAATGGCTACGGACTTCCTTCCTGCCCTGCTCCCCTAGGATCGCCGCGGGGGGTGGTACGAGGAAAGAGGTTCAGGAGTGGGTGCTGAGGTGTGAGGTACCTGGCCGTTAACCCAGCTCAGAAGCTGGTCGCACATGCCCCAAGTTGCTTGAGGGCGCACGGATCTGGGCCACTTGGGCGGAGCCCGCTCAGCGGAATTACCTGATCAGCCTGAGCCACTCAGGGCACTGCCAACCCACTTATAAGCTAGGCTAGGCCAAACTTGATGACAACTCATAGGAGCCTTCCGTGCCATCTTGCTGGCTCTTGCTAGCCGACGCTAGGTGATGCGAATCAACGCAAATAGATGTCATCGACGCTACATCGGCGCCTTCTCACCGATTACCAAACGCTAGCACACGCGAGTGCACTTTGAGATCTAAATTGCGCAGACAAACACGACGAGGCCAAGATGAGGCAAATTCGGGTGGGGGAAACTCGAGAATCTCTAGATCTGGCGGTTCTGGAGGATGTATCGGGCTCAGCGGGCTTCTCAGAGCGTTCCAGAAGGCTCTGGGAGCGTTCCGGAACGCTCTGGAGCAGAGTTACGCATCCTCGTCCCAGCCCCGTCACAAGCAATGCTCCCATGACTTGCGGCGGAAAAGCACACCCTGCGCATGGATCCGCGCCGTCGAGGCCACGATCCGCGCCTCCCGAGGGCTCACCCCAGTAAAACATGTGGCCCCGCTCGTGGGTACGAAAAACGGCCCGCGCACTCCAAACCGCAGTTTCTCGTGCGGAGACAGCGGGTCCGCGCATTCGAACGCACGAGCCGTCGAAGAGATGCATGCTTCCGCCTATGATCCGAGGCCAACCACTATGGAGCAGCGCCTTCGAAGGCGCAGTCCCTCGTAAAAGCGATCGGTCCGCCCCCCGAAGGTGTCACATTCCTGATGCCAGAAACAGCTGGCATGCCCCCTCGAGGCCACGATCCCTCATGCAACAAAAAACGGCCCGCGCTCTCGGGGCCACGGCACCTCGGAAACGTAACGGCTCCGCGCCACCAAGGCCACGACCTCTCGCAACAACAATCGGCGGCGCGCCAGCAGGGGGGGAAAGTGAAAAGGAGCAGGCCTTATCAGAAGCCCTCGCGCCTACTGAGAAGCTTTCTGCGTCTACGAGCAAGGCCCAGGAAACGTCTCAGAAGGCTGGGGGCCTTCCGAACCTCCTCATTAGGCCCGCCCCGTCGCACTTCCCCCCGGGCGCGCCGCCGACATCACTATGGATCCGCGGTCCCGAGAGCACGATCCCTCATTTTGGGGAAGCCAACCGGTACCGATCACTACCGCTACTCTCCAGACCTCTCCTGGGGTGCGTTCTAACAAGAATTTCGAAGCGAATCCAACGGTGGCGACAAGGGCTTCCCAGGAGACCCCAAAAAGAGGGAAACGGGCGATGGGTAGAGGTATAGGTCAGAATGGGGGGGCCGTCATTTTCCCTGGGTGCGTGGCTGAAGTGGGGGTCCACGGCGGAGATTTTGCTTGTTGTTTCCAGGCGTCGTCCCTACCGAGACCCGCCCGCGATCTACCCGCGACCCACCCGCGACCCACCCGGGACCGACCCCGCGACCCACCCGCGTCCCACCCGCGACCCACCCCGCGACCCACCCGCGACCCACCCACCACCCACCCGCGACCCACCCGCGACCCACCCCGCGACCCACCCGCCTGCGACCCACCCGCGAGCCACCCACGACCCACCCACGTCCCACCATCAACCCACCCGCGACCCATCCCGCGACCCACCCACCCCGCGACCCAACGGCAACCCACCTTCCCCGCGACCCATCCGCGACCCACCCCGCGACCCACCCGCGAGCCACCCCACGACTCACACCATTTTGGTTGTATAACAACCCAAACAGAATCGGCGCCTGCGCTGGCCTTCGTTGCATTGTCTAGGGGAGTTCCACCACCGCGCAACCCGCCCGCCGACCCAACCGCGACCCACCCCGCGCCCGCGCCCACCCCGCGACCCACCCCGCGACCCAACCCCGGGACCCACCCGCGACCCACCCTGCGACTCACACCATGTTGATTGCATAACGACCAAAGAAGAATCGGCGCCTGCGCCGGGCTTCGTTGCATACGGCACTGCCGCCACCGCGCGACCCACCCGCCGACCCACTCGCGACCCACCCCGCGACCCATCCGCAACCCACCCGCGACCCACCCTGCGACTCAACCGCGACACACACCACGTCAGAGTGAGGGGCCGAACGGTCTTACATTGTCCCTGAGTGCGTGGCTGAAGTGAGAATCCGCGGGAAGATTATGCTCGTTGTTGCTGTTGTCGTCGTTCTGCCCGCGACCTACCCCGCGACCCACGCACGGCCCACCCGCGAGTGGTCTTGCTTGTATCATCAACATGCGCCTGCAGCGGGCTCGCTACGTATGTTACAAACAAATCGGCGCCTGCGGCGACCCTCTTTAAAATTTCGTTCGAACCTCGTGAACCGCCAGCGACCCCCACCCCCTCACTCTTATCCGCAATTTCGGGGCCTCCCATACCTTTTCCTCCTCTGACATTCAAACACATGTGAACATATCCGATGATCCCCAGAACGTGTGTTAACGCTAACGTGTGTTTGTCCCCCGAAGCCTTTCGGTAAATTGCACGCTGTGTAAAAACACATCTGCGCGCGTCACAGAGCGTCTCGGCACGCTGGTGAATCGCAAGTGCCGCGCGCGAAGGTAAAATCGGAGTGTGCGTCTGACTCAGATTAGATGGGCCGGAGAACCACGTGTCCCTCGTGCGTCGCGGGAGCCACACTCTGCCACCAACCGCGCGAATAACTGACGGAACTGACGGAACCGACGGAACGCTTACGTCACTAACGCAAAAACTCCGTGACTAGCGGAAACGTCACGTCCGTCACAGAACATTGCGTCGGTTTTCCGAAAGGCCGCACACACGATACTTTTTTTCGTCGACAACAACCCTTACCGACGTGCACCCGCTGTCGGCGGAGAGGAGCGAGGGGAGGGACCGGGGAGGAAGAGGCAATGGATTAAGGAGGTGGCGGGAATAAGAGGACAAGGACGGGGTACGGAGATGAGGGTCAATGTTTGAGGAAGGGTACACCCTGCGAAGTGCTTAAGAAATCATGGGTTAAGAAATTCATAGTCTCAGAAGTTGAATAAAAGCCGAACATTTCTATTAACATCGAAAGATTTACATCGAAACGTTAAGAATAATCGAGACTCTGGCCGAAAACTTAAGTTTTCTTAAGCATCGCCTAAGGTGTAAGAGGACAAGGACGGGGTACGGAGATGAGGGTCAATGTTTGAGGAAGGGTA
The DNA here is from genome assembly GCA_963575745.1 of Prorocentrum cordatum. NCBI lineage: Eukaryota > Dinophyceae > Prorocentrales > Prorocentraceae > Prorocentrum > Prorocentrum cordatum. The sequence goes on from CAUYUJ010000154.1 coordinate 23,562, forward strand.
CGAGGCGAGCCGCACCGAAAAGACGACTCCTGCGGGGCCCCGGCGAGGCCCCGCAACACGTGCTTCTGCGCACTGATGACCGTCAAGAGCTGCGAGTTATCGCGGATGCCATGACAATGGACACCCTAACAATCCTACCGCTGAGCGAAAGATGCGCTTGACACGTGTAAAACATGTTCCAAGCATGTTTCAAACACACTGCTACAGATGTACTTCATGCCTGACACATGTTTTGGACATCTGGAAACTATCTGGCAACATGCTTCCTCTCCATTGATCGTCCCCCACAAGGCAAGGCTCACACGTTCGGAGGATCGTCGACAGATGCTGCCGGCGGGCCACGAGCGCTCGGCGAGGCCCGTGGTCGACCCAGGGGCCCACGGCCCCTCGCCCGCGAAAACCAACGAGCCCGCGCCTCCGAAGCGAGCCCCGCTGCAGACACCCACAACTGGCCCTCGCTCGGACGCCCCCAGTGCAAAAACCGGGTGGTGCCCGCGCCACCCCACCCCCGTCCTCGTGCAGAAACAACGGGCGTGCGCCTTCGAGACGCACGCAGGACGGCAGAAGAACCCCTCCCCCCCTCCAAACAAGGCACCCCGACAGGCGAAGCCCCGTCGCAAACGCGCCTCAGGAAAAGGATCGAACAGCACAGGGCTGTTTTTTTGCAAACGCCAGTCATTGGGGTCGGGGTGGAATTGCCGACCTTGATGACGATCCCCCGTGAAAATTGGCCCGCACTCTCGAGGTCACGACGTCGTGCGCAGATTAAGGATGTGGGCTCCAAATTTATGATCCCCGATGCAACATCCCGAGACCAGGAAACATCGCAGAAAACTGTCAGTGCGCGCTCCGGGCCACGACCCTTCGGGAAGGACAGTGAATCCGCGCCTTCGAGGCCGCGATTCCTGGCTGATTCAATTAATGGCCCGCGATTTCAAGGACACGATCCTTGACAACAAGAAAGAGGTCCGCGCGATCGAGGTCACACTCCCCGCCAACAAAACGATCATCCGTGTTCTCGAGACACCGGTCCCCCGTAGCAGAGACACATTTCCGCGCGTTCGAGGCCAAGCCCCTTCGTGGGCAACAGACCATGAACCGCGCCGAGGCCACGATCCCTGGTTCCAGGTCGGGCGTCTCCTCCTACAGGCAGAGTTTGGAAGGAAGCGAGGATAGTCCGATAAGATTCCAACATTGTCAGAAATACCAAACAAATCGTTCCCAGGCTATTGTTTGGACTGTTTTTGAACACTCTGGTGAATTTGGGCGCCCGAGTTATCCGGGGTAACTCGGGTCCGGGGTAACTCGGGTTTGGATTCCCGAAAAAGGAACCCGAGTTAGCCCTGACCCGAGTTACCCCGGATGATTCGGGGCTCCGGACGCCCGAGTTATCCGGGGTAACTCGGGTCCGGGGTAACTCGGGTTTGGATTCCCGAAAAAGGAACCCGAGTTAGCCCTGACCCGAGTTACCCCTGATGATTCGGGGCTCTGGACGCCCGAGTTATCCGGGGTAACTCGGGTCCGGGGTAACTCGGGTTTGGATTCCCGAAAAACGAACCCGAGTTATCCCCGACCCGAGTTACCCCTGATGATTCGGGGCTCTGGACGCCCGAGTTATCCGGGGTAACTCGGGTCCGGGGTAACTCGGGTTTGGATTCCCGAAAAACGAACCCGAGTTATCCCCGACCCGAGTTACCCCTGATGATTCGGGGCTCTGGACGCCCGAGTTATCCGGGGCAACTCGGGTCCGGGGTAACTCGGGCTTGGATTCCCGAAAAAGGAACCCGAGTTAGCCCTGACCCGAGTTACCCCGGATGATTCGGGGCTCTGACTTATGTCGGGCGTGTCCCCCTACAGGGGGATTTTCGACGAACCATAAACTTATCCCGGCAAAGCAACCTAAGAGCGATGTGCAGGAGCATATCTGGAAGCATTCCCCTTACGATTCAGATGAGAATCCAGTTGTAGAATTCTGCCGTTCTATTGTTTGGACTGTTTTTGAACACTCTGGTGAATCCTCCTGCAGAGGGACGCGCACGACTTGACCCTTGTGGAAAACTAGGGCTCCCCACTTCGCGCCCTCGCGCTGCGCGAAGCGCGAATCACTTCGCGCCCTCGCGCCGCCCCCCCCCAAAGGGAAAGCAGGAGGACGAGGAGGAGGGGGGAGAAGGAACGAGGACCGCGAAGCGCGAATCACTTCGCGCCCTCGAGGGAGCCCTCGTGGCACACCACGGGCCCGCGCCCCGAGCCCGCCGCCCAGCCAGCCCGCCCTGCGTGCAGAAGGCCCGCGCACGGGCCCTTGCACCCAACCAGTAGGAAGGGGCCCAGGGCGACACAGAGAAATGGACACAAGAGACTGGATTCCCCATAGTTTCCTGTATTTTCTGGGTGTTCGTCTCCCCCCCCCCCCACTTCCCATAGTTTACCCATCTCTTCCTGGGAGTCGAGGATTCATTGTGTCTGTGTGTTTCTTTCTCTCCTGACAGTAACTGACCGACCTGCGCACCATCTGTCCAGACAACGAGCCAACCAGGGGAGTGGCCAGGCCGCCGAAAGATCAGCAAATCAACCAACCAACCCAGTGGGTCCAGCCTTGGGCTCGCTTTGACCAGTTCGGATCTGGGAGGCTCCAGCATCAGACCTGCGTGCGTCAGGCGGGTAAGGAGGGGTCGCTGGGCGTGCGTAATAAGTTTGCGATGGCATCGTATATACATATATGCAGATGAGCCTGAGCATGCCTGAACGAGTCTACGGTGGTCGGTCTGGGTATGGTGGTTTCCTGGTATGCCTAAACGAGCTTAGGTTGGCTGTGCCTATCAGAGAACCTACGATAAAGGCTCGACCACAAAAAAACTTCCACAAGAGACCCAGCCCTGAGACCCCAGGTCGCCCATTGATTCTGGTGTGGGGACGTCACGCTGTCCATGGCAAAACCATCGAAACCCAAGAAACCCAAGGGCACCCTGGAGGCAAGCAGGGTGCTTCTTGGCATGCACAACCACTGTGAGGGAACCCCCGTTTAGCCATGCAGGCAGTCACGGAGGGCTGGCTGGCAGCACAGGGCGAAGCACCACAGACGCCTGGACTGACGCTCCTGTACTGCTTGCCTTCGGGCTCCTCTCCTGGCGCCCCACACAGGCTTTGTCGCCTGGCATGCTGAGCGTGCGTTACAGGGGTGGAAGATGACCTTGCCATTCCCCCTTCCACTACTCACCTTCTTCTTCAGCGCCTCCTCCTGATCTCTACCTCGAATTTGTCGGAATCCTCCTCCGCCTCTCCGCCAGCACCTGGTTCCGCTTAACCTCATCAATTTTCCTCCTCCACCACAACCACTCCTGCTCCCCCCAAGTCCATCATGACCCCCTTTCCCCCCAGAGCCGCCCAGGACCTCCTCGATGCCGCGCACATCCCCCCAGAACTGCCCCTCCCCCACACCGCCGCCCAGACGAGGCCGACGAGCCCCCACTGGACATCAGTGCTGCCGACGACGACACCGACAACGACGACGCCGACAACGACAGCGAAACTGTCGCTGACGCTGACAGTCGGACCAGGGCGAGTGTTATCGGGAGCGGCCAAGAGGGGGGTATCCAAGAGGGGGGGGTGCAAATCATGACCGGCGGCATGTGCGCGGCCCAGCGGGGGGGCCAGGGACGCAATGGAATGAGAAGAGGCGCCATGAAATCTGGGGAAATATCATGGCCCCCGCCATGATATCCCCCCCCACACTAGTCATCACCCCCCTCTTTGCCGCCCCCGAGTGTTGAGACGACGGCAGCTCGAGCTATGCCCCGGGACCGCACCCGGTGTCCAGTCGCACCCAGCCCTCCAGCCGTGCGTGGCGACGCGGGGCGCGCCCTCGTCCAGGACCGTGGCCGTTCCTCGGCCTCGCCCCCCTCGGAGACAGCCTCCGACGTGGAAGCGAGCGACGCGGGACGTGGAAGAGCCCTCAGCGACGACGACCTCGACGACGACGCCGACGACGGCTCCGACGCCGCCCTCCTCCGAGGCAGCCCTCGACGCGGCAGCGATCCGACGAGCGAGGACGATCTCGACGCCGCCGCCGACGACGGCTCCGACGCCGCCGCGCCCCGCCCCGCCCCCCGCGGAGGCCGCGCCTCGCGGCGCGGGCGCGGGCCGGCGTGCCCCTCTCGGCGGCGCGACCTTCTCCTCCTGGGCGGGGGGGGCGGCGCCGGCGGCGCCCTCGGCGAAGACGACTATGTCGACGGCCACGACGACGACGACGACGACGACCACGACGACGACGACGACGACGACGACGACGACGACGACGACGACGACGGCGGACGACGACGACGATTACGACGGCGGACGACGACGGCGGACGACGACGACGACGACGACGACGACGGCGGGGACGACGGCAGGAACGCTGTTGACGAGGAGATGGGCGGCAGGAACGATGGGGGCGGCGACGACGAAGCCGTCGGTGGCGCCGCAGGGGGGGGGGGGATGGGAGAGCGTAGAAGAGCAGGAGGGGGACATGGGTGGGGAAGGAGGACGGCGCAGGGGGCGACGAGTGTGCGGTTGGGCGTCCTTTAATGGGGGGGCGATAAATGGAGGGGGGGGGAAGGAGTACCTTTCGGGCCCTAAAGTCCCTCTTTCTGGCCCTAAAGGGCCCCATAGGAGCCCTCAAGGGAGCCTGTTCTGCAACTCTCGCTGCCAGCCCGCATTTATCGCCCCCCACTGCGCCGCGCCCAAGGGGGGCGCTGGAGCAGGACGCCAGACATGAGTTCTCCGCTGGCATGCGCACGCTCGCGACCCGAATCATGGGAAAGGACGAGGAGGGAGAGAACGAAGAGGACGACGACGACGAGGTCGATTGAGTGGAAAGAACGGGGTGCGGGGGCAGGACGATGCACCTGAAGAGGAAAATGTGAGACGAAGAGGGGGGAGGCGGAAACGATGAAGACAGGGCGGGCGTACGAGGGACATGTGAAGGAGTTGAAAGGAGAGACGAAGCCAGGACGAGGACCGTTCGGGTGAAGACACATCAAGCTACTCGGAGATCCGCCGGCTCTGGGGGATTTCTCGGGCGCCGCGGCCCGCGGCCCTCTCAGAGCGTTCTGGAACGGATTGATCCTCGTCCAAGCTCCGTCCGACAGGGAACGACGAGCGTGGGAAGAGCTGAGCAGGACACCAGACATGAGCTCTCCGCTGGCGCGTACACGCTCGTCACCCTCTGGGAGAGGACGACAAGAAGAAGAAGAATAATAAGAAGAAAGAAAGAAAATAAGAAAAGATGACAACGAGGTGGATAGAGGGGAAAAGGGGGGTGCAACAAGGAAGGCAGTATGACGGAAACGGAGAAGGAGATGTGAGATGAGGGGGGGGAGACGGGAACGGCGAGGGAGGAAAGGGCGGGCGCACGAGGGAAACGCGAGGGCGTTGGACGAGCAGGAAGGGGGGAGGGAGCGGGAAGGCAGAAAGGACAGAGACGAGCACGAGGAGAGGTGCGAGAGAAAGCAGAGGACCAGAAGAGTGAAGGGGCCCTGGGACACGCGCATAGAGAAACACAAATGACAGGGCTTCCCCTTATTTTCCCCTATTCTCTGGGTTTCTGTCGTCTCCCCCACTTCCCATGGTTTCCCATATCTTCGGGGGTATCGACGATTCATCGTGTCTGTGTGTTTTTTCTCCTCCTGAAAGAGGAGGTACGCGAGGAGGTGGACCAGGCTTATGTCGGGCCTGTTCCCCTACATGGGGATTTTCGACGAAAACTAAAACGTACCCCCAAAATACCCCTCAAGTTTAAAAAATGCTCAAAAAATCTTCCCCAGACAATCGCTTTGATTTTTTGTTGACTGTTTTGGGGGTATTCTTTTTCGTCGAACATCCCCCTGCAGGGGGACAGGCCCGACTTAAGACTACTCCCTGGACCTCTCCGCGCGCGCTCTGCCCGGACATTCGAGGCCACTCCGGCCTTGGCGACGAGGGCCTCCCCGGAGGCCCCGCCTCGGCGCCTCCTCTTCTCTTCGGACCCGAAGGAAGAAAACCAACGCCAGCACACCCAAACTTGAGACCAGGCCGGGCGGCGGCCGCCTCCTCGCGGGGGCAGCCTCTCAGGTGGCGCCCAGGCCCCCCGGGAGCCCAGGCGCAGGCTCGGGGGCGGCAGCCGCGCTCCCCGCGGGCAGCGGGCAGGCCGCGGCGGCCGCCTGGGAGGACGGCGACGACGCCCAGCGGCTGCTGCGAGGAGAGGCGCTGGCGACAGGCTGGGAGGCAACTGCTGGGAGGTTTCGTCGGGAAGACTAGGGAGGATGAAGCCCCAATTGGGAGCTGGTACGCCGGAGTGGGCCTCGGATGAAGCGGGATGAAGCCGGACTCAGCGGGATTGAGCGGGATGAACCGGATTCAGCGGGACTCAGCGGGAATAGGCCGGATTTCGGACCAGGGCGAAGACAGAATTCGACCTCCCAGGAGTTGCATCCGAAGACAGGGGCGATGGAGACGAGGTCGACGGCGACGACGACAGCCAGCCAGACGACGCTGGACGAGGAAGCTCGACGGACGACGGCTAGGACAAGAGAAGATGGCGTACGCATGAACTTCCGGAAGTCCGCGCGAACTTCTTTCGGGTCGGGCGAAAGGGGGGGATAGCAAAGGGGGGGCTTGAGAATCAGCTCACGCAGCTGATTTTCCCGGCGCCTCCCGGCGCCGGAAGGCGCCCATGTATCGAGGAATGGGCCCCTCGGTGGGGCCGAAACCAGCTGCGTGCAGCAAATCTCGTAACCCTCCCTTTCCAAATCCCCCCCTTTCGTCCGGCCCGATTCTTGGACCTGGCGCGCGGGAAGCGCCAGAGGCGGCGCCTGAGGTGCCGCCGGGGGGGGGGCGCAGCGCAGATTCGAGCACTCCGCGCGGAGCTCCCAGAGTTGAGGCATAGGCAGCCGTTTCCCCTCTCGAGACAACGACGGCGACGTGGGCGACGAGGGCGAGGGCTCAGCCCCCACTCCACGTCACGATGTGTTCCCAGTCATCCTGTGGTGCTGGGTCCTCGGTTTGAATACGCATCGCGCCGCGTCTCCTTCCTCCTTCTCCTTCCTCCTTCTCCTCCTCCACCTCCTCCTCTTCCTTATCATCATCCTCATCATCATCAGCCTCATCCTCATCGTCCTCCTCGTCCTCCTCCTCCTCATTATCATCCTCCTCATCATCCTCATCCTCATGCTCATCCTCATCCTCATCCTCATCCTCGTCCGCATTCTCATCCTCATCATCATCCTCATCATCATCACCATCATCATCATCATCATCAGCATCATCATCGTCATCCTCATCCTCATCCTCATCCTCATCCTCATCATCCTCATCATCGTCGTCATCATCATCACGAACAGCAACATCATCACCATCGTCGCTCATGAGCAGCATCAGTATCAACATCATCTCCGCCCTACGCCCTCCTGCCATGTGCGCATCTGCTCTCCGCATGTCCTCATCACCATCATCGTCAGTGCCAACGCCATGAGTCGTCATCATCAGCATCATCCTCATCATCACCAGCAGCAGCATACTTATCATCATCAGCATCATCATCACCATCATCATCGTGATCACCATCATCAGCATCGTCAGCATTATCAAAATCAGTATCACCATCACCATCATCACCATCATCACCCCCACCATTACCATCACCATTATCACCAGCATCTCCATCATCATCTTCTTATCAGTATTATTAGTATTGTTCACCATCTTCTTCCCCATGGTCATCATCCCAAACCTCCTGTGCCAGACCCCTCGCAGGCTCGTCACGCCCACATGGCACCGCCGCGCCCGTTTCGACACAACCCTCACACGCTTCGTGGCCCCACATACTGCTCCGCTGAGAGCCCCAAGGGCAGCGCCCGCATGGCACCGCCGCACCCTTTTCGGCACACCCCCGACACGCGCTTCGTGGCTCCATGATTAAGGCGCTCAATCAAGGCCCCAATGGCAGCGCCCACATGGCACCGCCGCACCCGTTTCGGCGCACGCCTCACACGCGCTTCGTGACTCCGTTATTAGGGCGCCCCACCGACGGTCCCAATGGCAGCGCCCGCATGGCACCGCCGCGCCCACATCGGCACACCCCTCACACGTTTCGTGGCTTCGTGGCCCCATAAGGAGCTCCACCCAAGGCCCCAATGGCAGCGCCCGCATGGCACCGCCGCGCCCATTTCGGCACACCCCTCACACGTTGCGTGGCTCCATAGGGCGCTCCACCGAAGGCCCCAGTGGCAGCACCCGCATGGCACCGGCACAACCACTTCAGGACACCCCTCACACGTTTTGTCGCCCATAGGGCGCTCCGCCAAAGGCCCCAGTTGCAGCAACCGCATGGCACCGCCGCACCAATTTCAGTACACCCCCCACACGTTTCGCGGCACCATAGGGAGCCCCACCGACGGTCCCAATGGCAACGCCCGCATGGCACCGTCGCACCCATGTTGTCACACCCCTCACACGCTGCGTGGCTCCACAAGGAGCTCCTCCGAAGATGATATTCACAACCGCGGTGCTCACAGCTGCATATGGCTGGGTCCTTCGCCGAGGTACTTCAGAACGTCGACCACGGAAACTCTCGGCCCGTTCCCCGGGACCCGTTTTCCATCCCGGGCATTTGTGTGACGGTTCCGAGTCCTGGCAAGGGCCCCGTGTCTCGTGTCGTTGTCTGCTGCTCCAGTTCCCTCTTCCTATCTTCAGAAAGCAACTTACAGGAGCTTTTGGAGCTTTTGGTCGTCCCGATGGCGCCCAGTGTCGCGTCCAATAGTATGCAAAGCGGTAGTGCGTGTCCCTCACGTGGCGCCTTGGGGCACTAACCTCATGCCCGTGAGAATAAACACTAGGGGATAATAAAGTTCGGGGTTCAGGGAGAGATAATAAAAGTAGCCCAGCAGACCTCAGCATAATCTCGAAGTAAGAGATGATCAGGAGGAGAAGGAGGAAAAGAAGAAAAAATCTCGAGTTTCAAATCTATTAGATTTTTATTTGCAAACGCTTTATGAAAATTGTTTTTTGTAAGTGCTCGTGTAGGGTAGCTCATGTGCCTCAATTTCCATGGATAATCAACCCCAGAGATTAAAAAGTTGAGGCGAGCGTGGGGACAGAGAGAAATATAAAAGAAGAAGAATACAGTAGAAGAATAATAAGAAAAAAGAAGAAGAGGAGAATAAGAAGAGGACGAAGAAAGGAAAAATCCAAAGTTCCAAATCTATCAATTTTAAGTTACAAGCGCTTTATGAAAATTGATGTTTTTAAGTGCTCGTGTAGGGTAGCTCATGTGCTTCATTTTCCATGGATAATCAACCCCAGGGATAAAAAAGTTCAGGCGAGCGTGAGGACAGATAGAAATATAAAATAAGAAGAGGAAAGTAGAAGAATAATAAGAATATAATAATAAGAGAAGAAGAAGAAGAAGAGAAGAAGAACGGAAAAATGTGTGATCGCTTCGCTTGATGTTGCTATATCAACATCGCTTGATGTTGCTATCTCAACATAGCGTTTCGAGGTGATAATGAAGTTCGGCCTCAGCGCTCGCCGCCCAATTTGAATTTTGTATAGGGCGACGATAATCAACTCTAAACACTGAAGGGGGGGGGATCCCTTTATTATCATCGGCATGCGGTTATTCGGCGCTCGTTAACACTTTGCGGAGCCACTGGGCTACTTTGCGCTCTTGGGCGCTCTTTTGGCCAAAATGCATTCTTTTGCAAGACGAGCGGAAGCTTCTGCGACTGACTATCTAAATACCGCAGGGGGAGTAGTGGCGAGATTCGGGAGCTCCCCCAGACCGTCGCCCTCGTGGGCGCAAAACATAACAGGAGCTCTACCACAAGAGACCTTCCACGAGAAACCCGACCCTGAAACCCCAGGACGCCCACGGACTTGTAGCAATCACGGGAACGTCACGCATACCATGGCACAAAAACCACCGACACCCGAGACATCCAGGCCACCCTAGATGCAAGCAGGGTGCTTCCCTGGCCATCGCTCGGACGTCCATTCCCTGTGCGTTTTTCGGTCTCGTGCGTGGTTCTTTCGCCAAATGATCAAGGACGCTCCTCGATGGCCCTCTCCGAAACAAAAAAATGCACACGTCCGAGCGATGCCAAGGGACCCTGGAGGCAAGCAGGGTGCTTCCTGGCATGGCCCCCCACTGCGTCCGCGCCCCCGCGGCCTCGAGGGCCGGGACCCCCCCCCGAGGCGCGACCCCCCGCCCCCGCGGACATGGACCGCGGGCGGCTCGCGGGTGCCCCTGCCGCGGCCCGGGGCCATGCGGCCGCGCCTCCGCGCCCGCGGGGGCGCGGAGGCGGATCTGCTCAGAGGGAGAACACGGCGCCATAGACATTTGTTTGGTCCGCGGGTCGAGAGAGGCACCTCTTCTGGTCGAAGCTGAGCGGGCCGCGCACAGCTTGAATGAACGAGAGGGGGGGCAGAAGGAGGGGCCTCACATCAGGGCCAGGACAGCGCGATAAACATGCACGTCTGGCGCTCCGCGCGGGCCTCCTGGATCTGCGCTGGACCCCCCTGCCTGGCGCGCGGAGCGCGTAAGGGCGGCTCTGAAACCCGCGCGAAGAACCAAAGGTTTATGTCTATGGCGTTGTTTCTTCCTCGATCGCTCGCCGCTCGTGACGCCCGCAATTCGTGCACGTCGGTCAAAAGAAGTAGTACAAAGCATGACGCAGGAAAGCGGGTGGAATGGACTGGGCGGTCCAGGCCCTCCCGGAGAGTAGCAAAGCACGGCGAAACCGTATCGATTATTGAAAGAGGCAGGCGCTTGAGATAATTTGGGAGATGGGAATCCTAAAACATAGAATTTCAACCCTCCAGCGTGTAAGGGCAAAACGAGTATGATACCAAACGACGATTGTTGTCCAGAGCCGACAGCGGCCGCTGCTGGGCAGGCGGCCTGCTGGCTCGAATGGACAACGTCCGCGGCGCCACCGACAACGAGCTCCGTACACAGAATGGCCAGGAACTGCTGTCGGTCCTCGTTCCCGCTGTCACCCTACGGCAGGATCGGTCGGCGTCGGCGCATGCAAAGGTTCTACACACCGCGTCCATCGTTCAACCTTGCTCAAGGTTGAAGTCCGTCGGGTTCAGTGGTTGTGTCCCTCGGTGCTTCCGCGTCGCAGTGCTCAACCTTGAACGCCGTCACCAGCGTCGCCGGCGCGCCAACGCCGCATGAACTCACCGCACACATTACCAGGCCCCCGACGTCTCGTTTTTTTCACGTACAACGCCAACCCCCAGAGGTCTGGACACATTCTCGGGGATGGACAGACCCCCCTTTAGTAAAACGTGGTTTAGTGAAGACGACCTGAGGCCCAAACCTGGCGGGCGCAAGCCTGGAGAATAACGGCCACGGCGCCATCCCGAGAACCGAAAACGGACAATTCACTAATCGACGTGTCACTGCTGGGGGTTTTGTCTACCACCAACATTCCCAAAGACAGGCTTTCCATCCTGACTTCTTCGTTAACGACCCGGGGGCCTGGCAAGGGACCACAGCCGTGGCCGAGGACGTCCACAGGAAAACTCCCGTCGTGACTGTTTCACGAGGCGAGGAGGTCCGGTCTTCGACCCCAGAGGCCTCCTAGATGGGGTCGGGGGATCGCGCCGCATCGCCGATACGTCGGCGTTGCATCGGCGATGCATCGGCGATCCATCGGCGACGTCGGCGTGAAGGAAATCGGGCTCCACATCGAGCCGAATCGCCGATGCATCGGCGACGCGGCGCGATCCTCCGACCCCATCTACTCCGACCCCTTCTAGGAAGCCTCTCCATGATTGGGCGAGATGGTTTAGGGTACGGCGGCCTGACCGAGGCATGAGATCGAGGTCGGGTCGGAGAGGATACCCTGACGTTCTTCGCATCTGTTGGAGGTTCTCGTGCATCCTGGGGGATCGGGAGCGGCCACGAGGGGAGGGTGTCCAAGAGGGGGGGGGTGCAACTCCTGACTGGCGGCACGTGCGCGGCCCAGCGGGGGGGGCCAGGGACGCCATGAAGCAAGACGAGGCGCCATGAAATCTCGGGAAGTATCATGGCCCCCGCCATGATAAAATCCCCCCCCCCCCCTCTACTCCGCACCCTCCTCTTTGCCGCCCCCGAGGGGAGGGGGCCCTGGCTGGCCGTGGGACCCCCCTGGGCGCCCGCCTCCTCGGCGCCCGCCCCCTCGGCGCCGGCCTCCCCGGCGGCGCCCTCGGGCGCCGGGGCGCCCGCCGCGGCCGCGGCGGAGCCTGCGGGGGGGGGGCGGCGGGGGGCGGCTCCCGCCACGAGCCAGCCGGCACGGAGCGGGCTTCTGCAGGCCACCCCGTCCTCTCGCGGCAGGGCGCTCGGTGGCAACTCATGTAGGGAGCCGAACTCTATACACCCACAAAGGTCCTGGGATTGAAACACCGCCCGCCACGGGTAATGTATATGCTCCGGTTTCCGATCATGGGAGCCTCCCGTGCCATCTTGTCGGCGCTTGCGGATCAACGCTGGCCGACGCCAAATCGACGCCAACTCGGCGGCAAATCGACGTTACTCGACGCTACATCGACGCCAACTCGGCGCTGTCTTATCGTCTCCCGGACGCTATATCGACGCAAGACGACGCGAAAGACGGAGGTACGAGGGTACACAAGGCTCCAATGCACCGTACCATGCCTGGACTCCGTTCAGGCCCCGCTCCAACGTGGTACGGTGCACAGTTTTGGGGCCCCTAAGGGCCGATAAACTATGCACAATGCCATTCCTGGGTCGAAGAGCGACTACGCCTCGGGAGACGCCGACCCGGTACGGTGCAGACACATCGTCCGCGGATCGCTACAGAAAGGCGGCATTGTCCGGTACAAGAACGGAACCCGACGGACAAGCGTCAGACCTGCGCGCGGCGCGCGCCGCGGAGCAATAACGACGGGCGGTGCTTTTTCTCAACCTGCGGCCTCCAAGCGCCCTCGCCGGGCATCTGGGGACCAGCCACAATCGGCTCGGGACGAAAAACGAGCCCCGAGGGCAGGGGTCTGGGTCTTCTGGGATACAGTCGCCCCATGTAGTGAGGACGCACGATGCAGGACGGGCTCGGGCCACAAGAAGCCTTCCACAAGAAACCCAACCAACCCTGAGATCCCAGAGCGTCCACTGATTTTATTTGTGGTGTGGGCACGTCACGCCTTCCGCAGCAAAACCATCGAAACCCAAGAAACCCAGGGCACCCTGGAGGCAAGCAGGGTGCTTCTTCGCATGGGCCCCCACTGTACGGTCAACCCGTATAGTAAGGACGTGCGACACGGATGCAGAGGCCTTGGAGGGGCACGTCGACACTTTGCGAGAGGGGCGCGGGCAGCGAAAACGGCCAACGATGGGCCGAAGGGGAAAGATGCAATGGTAACCGTGGAAAGTCGCTCATCCTTACTATGCGGGTTGACTGTAGAGCTGGACTGCTCCGCGTCCTCCGCGGAGATCCTGGAGATGCAGTCTGCCCACAATATGGCGTTTCCGCCTGGCTTTCGGCCCGAGGATCCTCATAGGCCGACCCAGCTCGCAAGAATTGCGCAGAAAGATGGGGTCCGGGATTCTGTGGTCGTGATTCTTGCGACGCTGCATGGCTTCTGGTGCAGCGTCAGATCTCAGGGTCGAAGTCCACTCGGGCACCGCCCATCGGGAGCGGCCAAGAGGGGGTGTCCAAGAGGGGGGGGTGCAAATCATGACCGGCGGCACGTGCGCGGCCCAGCGGGGAGGCCAGGGACGTAATGAAATAAAAAGAGGCGGCATGAAATCTGGGGAAATATCACGGCCCCCGCCATGATATCCCCCCCCCCCTAGTCATCACCCCCCTCTTTTCCGCCCCCGAGCCCACGTCGCCCCTCCAGGGCCACCCACCGCGTGGGCGCACCCCTGGCCAGGGCGATGCGCAAAGAGCACCCTGCACAGGCTGCGCGCCGCTGCTGTGCCTGGCCACGGCCCTCCTGCAGGCGCCCTGCTGGTTGCAAGGCCACGAGAACGCTGGCCAATGGCATGCCCCTGGGGGCTTAGTGGGCCCTGGAAACGACAGGGTCGTTGTTTTACCGGTTCCGTTTTGCCGTTTTTTTGCCGGTTCCGACGCCGTTTTTTTTACCGGTTCCGTCGCCGTTGTTTGACCAGTTTCGGCTCCGGTTCCAATCCTGGAGCTGTTTTTTTGCAGTTTCCGGTTGCCGTTTTTTTGCCGTTTCCACTTTCAGAGGACATTTTTTTGGAAACAATGAAAAAACGGCCCTGCCATTTCCGGGGCCCACAAAGCCTGGGGGCTGCGTGTATCATCGTGCTCAGAACAAGTTGCTTTCGCCTCAACATGGGGGAACCGGGTCCCGAGGGAAACGGGCCCCGAACCCCGGGGCCCGGGGCTTTCCCCCAGGGCGAGCTTGCCGCCCCGAGTCGCGCGTTCTCACGGTCCCCGGGGCCCGTGGAAGGGCCCGAGAGTCCGACAACGGCGAACAGCCTAGAGGACCCGTTTCCCTCAGGATCCGTTCCCCCCACGGCGATCGTCGGCGGCGCGCCCGAAGGGAGATGGCAGGGGGGGCGAGACCCATCGAAAAGAAGGCTCAAAAGGCCGACGTATATGTATATATATATATATATATATATATATATATACAAGACTGCATTGGCGCTGCGCGCCATGTACCTTGGTCCTTTGGAATTCGCACGCTAGCGGAGTGCGAGCGTGCGTACATGCGCACAAACATGCGTCTATGAATGCATAGTACATATGTACATGTATATAAACGTTTGTATGGATATTTACATGTATATGCAAATGGTCAGTGTAACTATGTGTGCGCATACACATGCGTTTATCAGGCGGTAGCGGCCTGACCAGTTGCTCATATCATCGCGCCACTACAAGGCGCGAGGGTCTCAGGCAAACGTGGTCAGACCACCATGGGACAATGCGTCGCCGAGGTCAGTGTTGCGAGGACGTCCCGGGTGAAAATGGCCTGAACACCTCCGCTCAGGGGAGGGCATATCCGAAGTCAGCCGTGCGAGGAAGTTTCAAGCGAGGAGTGGTCTGAACACCTCTGCTCAGGGCATAGATAATGCGTTTGATTTCAAATATTTCAATGCTCTAACTATGCGTGTTGTTAGTATGGTCGATGTTTGTTTTCTCATCTTGAAATTTGATTTCTGACCGAAATTGGGTAAAGAGGGCCGAAGCTTCCTGGGCCTCCTGCGGTGCCCTGCAGCCCTCCGAGAAGGTCCGCAGCCCGGCCGCCCCCTCTGCATCTATACCACCCTGCTCCCTGTGCATGGCCCCCCCCTAAGACGAAGCCAGGACGAGGACGCATTCAGGTGAGGGTAGCTCGAGACTCTCAGAAGTACGGCGTGTGAGGACAAATTCGGGTGACGGCACATTCGGGTGAGGTCTAGCGGCTCTGGATAATGTCTCGGACGCCCCGGCTTTCCCAGAGCGTTCCGGAACGCTCTGGAACGGATTTTATCCTCGTCCCAGCCCCGTCCGACCTCCATCACCCGACTGGCAGTCAAGCCAGACCTATGAGCCCGCCCACCCCCACCATCCCTGTCAGAAAGCAGCACAACATTCCACCAGTCCTTTGGACTGAGGTGGTCCAACATCCTTCAGAGACCTTCAGAAAATCAATGATGCTTGCCGACTCGCCGAAGCCTCAAGATGGCGCAAGAGAGGCCCAACATGGGCCCAAACGCGTCCCAGGAGACGAGTTTGATGGCCCGAGGGGGAGGGACAACAATTCAGGACCCTCACCCTCGCCATCGCTCGGAGGTCCATTCCTCGTCTATTGTTCGATTTCGTGCGTGCTGTGTTTGCCAAATGATCAAGGATGGTCCTCGATGGCCGTCGCTGAGAAAAAATGCACACCTGTTTGATCCATGGCCGCAAGATGGCCCCCGGAGGCCCGCCAGGGCTCCCAAGGGACCCCCACGAGGGCTCCAGGAGGGCTCCGAGGCCCCCCAGAGGAGCCCCAAGAGGACCCCAAGATCCCCGACAGAGTCCCAAGATGGCTTCGAGAGGCGACTTTGAGGGCCCTTTCCTCGTCCTCGTTGTCTTCCTCCTACTCCTGCTGGTCCTTGCCTCATAGTCGTCCTTTTCCCTTTCCTCCTCTTCCTCGTCGTGGTCGTCGTCGTCCTCATCCTCCTCCTTCGCTCGCCCTGCGCCGGAGCCTGCCGCCATAGGCTCTGGAGCACCGTCGTCGGCCGCGCCGGGGTCCGCTGCGCCGTCCGCCTTCCGCGGGTGCGCGCAAAGGCGCACGCGGGCACGCGCGCGCCTCAGGGGTCGCAGACGGCGATGAGGACGGCGTCGGCAAGGACGAGGCATCTGAGAGACCTCCCAAGAGATCCCCACGGGCATCCAAGAAGCCTCTGACCTACAAGCTGGGCGCAGCGGCAGGATGGACCGAAGGCCACCAGATGCCGCACCCCCCTCGCCCTCTCATCCTTCCCCGTCCTCCTCATCCTCCTCCTCCTCCTACTACTCATCTTCCTTCCCTGCTCCTCTTCCTTTTCCTCCTCCTCCTCCTCCTCCTGCCTCCTCCCGACGGCGCCGACGCCAACGACTGGCACGCGCGACAGGTGTACGGAAAAACAGGTGTAGATTACAAGCACAAGACAGCTCGCCGCTTGGGCCACACCGCCAGCCCAAACGGCAAGCATAAATCGGGCGTAGCCCCGCACGTATTCGAATGCCCGCACTTCGTCATTGCACTACTCGTATTCCTCCCCGTCCTCCTCCCCATCCTGATCGTCGTCGTCGTCCTCCTCCTCCTCCTCCTCGTCATCCTCCTCATCCTCATGGACTTCATCGTCTTCCTCCTGCTCCAGCTCAGTTTCCTATCGGTTGCGCCATGGGTTGCGTCTTCGGCGGCTGAGAATAAATCCGTATCCTATCGGCTGCGCCATAGGTTGCGCCCTCGGAAGATGAGAATACAGCCGTCTCCTATCGGTTGCGCCGTAGGTTGCGCCCTCGGCGGCCGAGAATAAAACATCGTATTCTATCGGATGCGCCATGGGTTGCGCCCTCGGCGGCCGAATCAATCCGTCTCCTATGCGTTGCTCCATAGGGTGCGCCCGCGGCGGCCGAGAATAAAACCGTCTCCTATCAGTTGCGCCATAGGTTGCGCCCTTGGCGGCCGAGAATACTACCGTCGCGTAGCGGGTGCGACCAGTCTGTTCAGTTCAGTTCAGTTCAGTTCCATGTACCTCGCGAGAAACGAATTCGGGCTACGCCCAAACAAAAACCACTGTTGTTCAAAATCGGCAGCGGTCGCTGTTGGGCAGGCGACTTGCCGTCTCCCGTGCGCAACGCCCGCGGTGACACCAACGCCGAGTCCACCTCCAAATGGACAGGAAACGCGGTGGGTCTTCGTCACAGCTCCTTCCGCACCCACTTCGGCCGTACGGGGCAGGGTGGGCCATCCGCCCCCACTCGGCGATGAATGGGGAGGGAAGCATCGTCCCCCCCCCCCCCCCCCCCGAGTCTATCCCCCCCTGCCGCTGCCCCAGAACGAGGGCGACAACGACGAGGACGAGCACGGCGAAGACGGCCGCGGCCATGGCGCCGCGCGCGCGGGCCGGCGCTGGCGGGGATCCATGATCCTGGGGCCGTCAAGGGTCACAACAACTTCCTGGACGCTCTGAGACCCTTTCTGGCCATCCTCGTGGTCGGCGCGCCGACGTCGACGGGAACCAGAGGTCGAGAAGCTGAAGGGCGTTCAAGGGACCTCCAGAGACCTCAGAAGACCGAGGGAGACGCCGACAACGACGTCGAGGACAACGCCTACACAGATCCTCCTCTTCGTCCTCTGAAGCGTCTTCAGCATCAGCATCATCATCATCATCATCATCATCATCATCATCATCATCATCATCATCATCAGCATCATAATCATCATCATGATCATCATGATCATCATCATCAGCAGCAGCAGCATCATCCTCATCATCATCAGTAGCATCATCATCCTCATCATCATCATCATCAGCAGCATCATCATCACCATCAGCATCAACATCAGCAACATGAGCATCAGCAACATCATCGTCATCATCAGCAACATCAGCAGCGGCATCATCAGCAGCATCATCATCATCGCCATCGGTATCGTTATCGTCATCGTCACCACCATCATCACCATCACCACCATCACCAGCACCATCATAATGAGCAACATCATCATCATCATGATCAGTATCAGTATCAGTATCATCATCATCATCATCATCATCATCATCATCACCATCATCAGCGTCATCATCACCTGAAGTAGCAAACACAGCAGCATCGTCGTCGTCATCATTATCATCATCACCACTACCATCATCATAAGCATGCGTGCCATCATCACCAGAAGCATCACCATTAGCATGAGCATCATCGTCATCAACATCATCGACATCATCACCATCGTGATAGGCAATACCATCATGTCCATCGTCACCGAAGCATAATCGTCAACAGCACCATCCTCATCAGCATCAACACCAGTCGCATCATCGTCGTCATCATAATCATCGGCAGCAGCAACATCATTTGCATCAGCATCATCATCTTCATCGTCATGATGAGCATTGATATCATGTTCAACAGCATGATCATAAGCATCATCAGCATCAGCATCGACATCGCCACCACAATCATAAACATAACCACAATCATGCTCATCACGATCATCATCATCATCATCATCATCATCATCATCATCATCATCATCATCATTATCATCATCATCATCATCATCATCGTCATCAACGTCAGTATCATCATCTTGATCGTCATCGTCATCATCACCATCATCACCATCGCCATCATTGCAATCGTTATCGTCATTCGGCCAACCTCGTCCCTCACCGTGTGCATCTCCGGTACCTATCCACGTCACCCTGGTCGAAATCAAAATCGTCCTCCGTCCTTATCCTCCTGCGTCCGACTGCTCCTTGTCCCTCCTGTGCCCCTCACTCTCCTTACCCTGTCCGCTGTCGCCATCGCCCTGTCGTCTCCTCGCCATCCCCACTCGCACCCTCGTCCTCACCCTCGGCCTCCTCCAAGCAGCCCTTTTGTACTTCCCGGTCAGGCGATGGCGGGGATCCATCCTTACCCACCGCCCAGGGCACTGAATTCCTGGGGCCCAGTGGCAAGGCGGAATACACTGAGGCCCCAGAGGGCTCGAACATTAGCCCCGTGCACCGCAAAGGTCTCCAAAGATCGATCCCCCAGGCGGCGGTTACGAGGGCGTCTTCTTCAGACTCAGACACAGGCAAATTCACGTGCAGGGCATTCACCCCCCCTGATTACCCCTTCTATCCGCCGCCTTGTCAAGCAACGCTGGGCTAAATAGGCGTGCAAGTGGGTCCTTGCTTGCGTGCAATTCAGGTTCCCTTTCGTGCCTCGCCACGCCCTCCTCCCTTCCCCCTCCTCCGTGCATATGAACTCGCCAGAGTCGAAAGACAAAAGGCCTCCATGGACAAATCTCAGCCCTCGCCCCCGCTCCAAGGCAGCGGCAAGCTGGGGCTCGGGCGTCGCTGAATGGGGGGGATATGTGCACCTCTCGGCACTGAAGGCCCCACTTGGCTCCTGAAGAGCCCTCTCAGGGGCACTAGAAAACTCTTTTCTCTGAGGAAATCAGAAAGTACCGTTACCGCCACTGCCCGAACCTCTCCCGGGATGCGTTCTGACTAGGATTTCGAGGCGAATCCAGCGGTGGCGACGAGGCCCTCCCAGGAGGCCCAGATGAGGGGAAAACGAGGGGGGGTAGCGGCAGGGGCACCTTTTCCTCCCCTGAGCTTCGCTGCCCCATCCCTCACATCGCCCCTTCCAATCAGGCGACGCCCACATGGCGCGCGGCTCCCGAGCCCCAACCTTGCCGTCGCCCAGGGCCCGCCCCGAGGGCTGTGCGGCGCCTCCTCCGCGCCGCCGCCGCCCGCGGGGGCAGCCACGGCCGCCGCGAGGCCTTCCCCGTGGGGGCGCGGGGGGCGGGCGGCCAATGGGCTGCAGCGGACGCGCGGGCTCGGGGAGCGTCCACGCAGAGGGCACGTCTGCAGGAGGCCGTGCGCGAACCCCAGCCCAGCCACCCCACAATTTCATAGGGGGGAGGCGGGGTTCACTTCGTTCGGGAGGTCCCGAACCAAGTGAACCCGACCTCCCCCCTCAGAAATCGTGGGGTGGCTGGGTGGGGGTTCGCATGCGGCCTCCTAGTCGGTGACAACTCATGGGAACATCCCGTGCCATGTTGCTGGCTGTTGCGACTCAGCGCCAATCAACGCCCACCGAAGCTCATCGACGCTAGATCGAGGCCACATCGACGCGAATAGACGCCAAATCGGCGCTTTCTCATGGACTACCAGACGCTAGCGCACGCTCGTGCACTCAGAAGACGGAACTCCGAGGACAAACCAGGCTCCCATGATTTGCGACCGCAGAAAATACTGTGTACACCACCACCCTGCCCGTCCAGGGACATATTGGGACGTGGCATGGCGCATGGACCTCACAAGCCTCGACAAAAAGGCCTGTGTACCATCCTGGGTTTCAGCGTGGTCCTGGCCAGGCATGGCATGGTGGTGGTGTGCAAGGGCCCTCCGCGACCTCGGCGTACGGCAGGCCAAGAAGAACTCGGGGTGGGCAGGCCGTTTTGGGACACGAGTCAATAATCGAGGATGTCTCGAGCTTTCAGGGCTTCCACTGATCCGAAACAGTCCCGAAACAGACCTTCTGGTGGGATCTTCAGGACCTCGGCGTCCACAAAGGGTTCTTGTAACATTCTTTGATGGGCCTATAGGCCAGCCAAGACGTCGCGCTACTGGTTGAAACTTGGCAGCGGCGATGGACCGCGCAAGGACTTTCTCCCCGCTCTCGCTGAGGATCTTGCAATCGTCGATTGGCTCGACCAACCCAGTGCTGGCAGATCTCGACCCACTCCTCGTCGCTGGCGACATGAGCGCTGGCCTTCGGGGCTGTCCCTGGCCGCTCCTCTCGGGGTTTGAGGAGGCGGGCTGGCTCCAGCAGTCGCTGCTTCACGTGGGGGGCAGCGAAGTCGACGGCCCTCGCCGGTCCAGCCAGGCCGGGCCTGGGGAGCCCCGCAAGGAGCTCCCCCAACAGCACTGGCCCCCCGCGCTCGACCTCCTGGCCGCTGTGGCTAAGCCCCGATGCCTCCACAAACTTCGCCCCGCCTGGCTGAACAACGCGGCGGCGTCGCAGATGATTTTCGGCGCTGCCTGCTGGGTCTGCGAGGCCATGCGAGGCCGCGGCCTCGTCGCCCCCCCGGCTGGCCCCTCGCCCTCGGCGTTCAGGCCCAATGCGGTGGCCGATTCGACACCTTCGCGGCGCGCCTGCTTCGCGAGACGCCAGCGAACCGGCGGCTATACTCCTCCGCCGGATGGAGTGCATTATGCGCGACGACGCGCTGCCCGCGGATCCGGCTGCGCGGAGCCAGCGCAACGGAAGCGGCCCCCGAACTCCCCGGAAGTCGGGTCGGCAGGCGGCGACGAGCTCGACAATGCACCCCAGATGGGTCCTCGCGAGACAGCCGCGCCTGAGCACTGCCGCCGCCAGGCCGCCAATGCTTCCTTCGGCGGAGGAGGGGGCCCAGCTCATGTTCCCTGCTGCGACTGCCGCAGAGGAGGCAGCCCCCCCCCCCGCGCGGTTGCCTTCCACGTCTGGATCTGGGCCCCACGCCTCCCTCGCCAGGGCCGAACGTCGCGGCTCGCCTGGTAGATCCGCGCCGAATAGGTCTTCTTGGCCTCGCCGCTGAGGCGGAGGAAGCGCCCAGCGAGCCCGCCGCCTCTCGTCGCCGCTCTTCACCAAAACCGCCCGTATGGCTGCTGCTCCGCCTGGGTGACCTCCTGGCGCCTGCCTCACAGTCCGGCCGCGGGCTTCGGGTCGGGCGAAAGGGGGGGATAGCAAAGGGGGGGTTTGAGAATCAGCTCACATAGCTGATTTCCCCGGCGCCTCCCAGCGCCGGAGGCGGCTTATGTGGGAGGGGCCCCTCGGCGGGGCCGAAACCAGCAGCATGCAGCAAATTTCGCACCCCCCCCTTTCCCAATCCCTTCCTTTCGTCCGGCCCGATCCTGGCGCCTGCCTCACAGTCCGGCCGCGGGCTGACGTCCGCGGCCCGGAGGCCACCCCCGTGGGCGACCGACGGCCGCGGCGGCCGCCTCCACCTGGCGAGCAGGACTTGAAGCCCACGGGGCGCCCCGCAGGCGCCGCGTGCTGGAAGGGCGCGGGAGCCCCAAGTACCGTTTAAGTCGGGCGTGTCCCCCTACAGGGCGATTTTCGACGTTAAAATTATCCCGGCAAAGCAACCTAACAGCGATGTGTAGGAGCATATATGGAAGCATTCCCCTTAAGATTCAAATGAGAATACTGTTGTAGAATTCTGCTGTTCTCGCAGTCGTAGTCGCATTCGCGATGACAATCGCAGCGACAGCGGCAGTCGCAGTCACAGCCTCAGCCTCAGCCTGCCTCAGCCTCAGCCTCAGTCTGCCTCAGCCTCAGCCTGCCTCAGCCACAGCCTCACCCTGCATCAGCCTCAACATCAGTCTACCTTCAGCCTCGGCCTCAGCCTCAGCCTGCCTCAGCCTCAGCCTACCTCAGCCTCAGCCTCAGCCTCAGCCTGCCTCAGCCTCGGCCTCAGCCTGCCTCTGCCTCAGCCTCAGCCTGCTTCAGCCTCAGCCTCAGTCTGCCTTCAGCCTCGGCCTCAGCCTCAGCCTGCCTCAGCCTCAGCCTACCTCAGCCTCAGCCTCAGCCTCAGCCTGCCTCAGCCTCAGCCTCAGCCTCAGCCTCAGCCTGCTCAGCCTCAGCCTCAGTCTGCCTTCAGCCTCGGATTCAGCCTGCCTCAGCCTGATCCTGCCTCAGACTCAGCCTCAGCCTCAGCCTGCCTCAGCGTCACCCTGCATCAGCCTCAGCCTCAGCCTCAGCCTGCCTCAGCCTCAGCCTGCCTCTGCCTCAGCCTGCCTCTGCCTCAGCATCAATCTGCCTTCAGCCTAGCCCTCAGCCTAAACCTCAGCCTGCCTCAGCCTCAGCCTCAGCCTGCTTCAGCCTCAGCCTCAGTCTGCCTTCAGCCTCGGATTCAGCCTGCCTCAGCCTGAGCAGCCTCAGCCTCAGCCTCAGCCTGCCTCAGCCTCAGCCTGCCTCTGCCTCAGCCTGCCTCAGCCTCAGCAGCCTCAAGCCTCTGCCTTCAGCCTCGGCCTCAGCCTCAGCCTGCCTCAGCACCAGCCTGCCTCAGCCTCAGCCTCAGCCTGCCTCAGCCTCAGCCTCAGCCTGCTTCAGCCTCAGCCTCAGTCTGCCTTCAGCCTCGGATTCAGCCTGCCTCAGCCTGAGCCTGCCTCAGACTCAGCCTCAGCCTCAGCCTGCAGCCTCAGCCTGCATCAGCCTCAGCCTCAGCCTCAGCCTGCCTCAGCCTCAGCCTGCCTCTGCCTCAGCCTGCCTCAGCCTCAGCATCAATCTGCCTTCAGCCTCGGCCTCAGCCTCAGCCTGCCTCAGCACCAGCCTGCCTCAGCCTAAACCTCAGCCTGCCTCAGCCTCAGCCTCAGCCTGCTTCAGCCTCAGCCTCAGTCTGCCTTCAGCCTCGGTCTCAGCCTGCCTCAGCCTCAGGCTGCCTCAGCCTCAGCCTGCATCAGCCTCAGCCTCAGCCTCAGCCTGCCTGAGCATCATCCGGAGCCCTTCGCGGCGCAGCTTGGCGCGGTCTGCCCGCCGCGCCGCGACGCGCTCCTCCGACTCGCGGCGACGCTGGGCTCGGCGTCGAGAGGAACGAGGGCCATCAACCTGGCGACGTACAAATTCACATCCTTGACGGCCATAGTCCGCACCTTCCTGCGAGACTGCGTCGAGGGCCTGCGCCGTCGCGCCAGTCAGCCCCTTCTCGAGCACCGTCGCCAAGGTCCGGAGCAGCCGCGTCTCTTCGCTGCCCATGCCTTCCATGGTGCTCGGTGAAAGACAGAATGTCCAGGAAGGCTCGGCAGCAGTGGGGGAACTCGCCCAGCGGCGCGCGCGGCGAACTGACTCCTCAGCGTCTCGAGGCCCGACCTGAGGAAGTAGCTGGGGCGCCGCGCTGCAAGCATGATCAAGTTGTCGTGCTTCACCTTGGCCTCCCTTGCGTCAGTGTCGAAGTCGGCGTCCGACTGCGCCCGCATTGCCGTCTGGCCCTGAGCTGGCCCCTCGCCGGCGCACGAGCCGATCGATGAGCTTCATCTCGCATCAGCTCCGCTTCTCTCTGCGCTGCCTCGCTGGTCTTACCTTCTCGATAGCTCGAACGGCCGGCGCAGCCTGAACCATCTGAACGCTCACCTCTGGGCCAGCCTCTGCAGCCTGTCGCAGGGGATTCGCACCGCACCGAGCCTGCAGCAGCTCCGCGGTCCTCTCGCCGTGCTCTCCCACGTCCTTGAGACCACGCATCGCCTCGGCGAGAGGGCCTCACCGCGGGCCCGGCCCTCTGCAGCTCGACGTGGCCTCGGACCGCCCTCGTCGCCGGCGTGGCTCTCGATCGGCGGCCAGCGACGCCAGGCCCGCGCGGGGCGCGCCGGCCTGGCCTCTCCAAGGAGGCCTCCACCAGCGCGCTGCTGCGCTTGGCCGCCCGCTCGCGAGCTGGCGGTGCCACGGCGGGGGGCACCAGCGGCAGCGCGCCGGGGGCGATGAGCAATAAAGTACCCCTAACCCACTGGGAGGGGGCCTAAGTTAGGAGGGCCCCGAAAATGAGAAGCAGGGAGTCTTTGCTGCAGATGCACCAATCAGACCAAGCCGCCCAGAACTATGATCCCCAATGAGAAGACGGGCACCTACGTAAGTGAGGCTACGTCTTCATCGTGCGATTCGGGTTCGGGGCTCTTCGGTTCTAAGTGAAGGGGTGCCACGCCGCCGACCCCGACCAGGCACCGGCTCGCTGTCGTCAAGCTCGAGCAGGTCCTCGGCGATGGCGTCGTCGTCCTCGGCCCCGGCAAGGCCGCCGCGGCGGGCCGCCCGGCGCCCTGGGGCGGGGCGGACACGCCACTGCGAGGCGGCTCCGCCCGCCCCTGCAGCAGCATCCTCCGCTGGGCTCTCGCCCGGGGGGGGCGTCGCCACCTGGCCCGGTTGCGGGCAGCACCCCGTCGCAGCCCCCTCGACGCCCCACCTGCGGAGGAGCCGCCACGACAGGGCAGGATCGAGCCTCTCCGCTGCGCAGGTCGAGCAGCGTCTGTGGTGAGCGAACGCCCTGCTCACCCAACGCCCTCGCGGGACCACTCGAAGTGTGGATCCGAAGCCCCGAGGTGATCGAACTCGATCGTGGGCCTTTCGACGCCTCTGGGTGCCAGCACGGCGCACACGCACGAGCTCCGATCCCTGCGAAATCCATTGCTCGTCGAGCACTCCCGGGAACCAGCTCGGTGTTGATCCGCAGACAGCTGCTGGCCAGCGGCCCAGGTCCGGCAGCCCCCGCCCCTCCGCGGGACATCGGTTCGCCGCGCCAGCCGCCATCAGCCGAGGCCCGAGGCACTGGCCAGAGTCCTCACAACTCACTCGCGGGCAGTGCTGCTGGGGGGCGATGGCTGTGGTGCAATACGTGCTTTGTGCAATACGCATGTGCTGCAACCTATGTGGCGAAATATGTGTGAGGCGACATCCATGTGTGTGCCATATCTGTTGCATAGGGTATGCGATGCGGTCCACGTGGTGCAATTTGCACTTTGTGCCATAGAAGTGGTGCAATATGTATATATATAGATAGATAGATATGTGGCGTGCCATCTGTGTGGTGCACTCTATGTGGTGCAATCTAGTTGGAACAATACATGTTTGCGCGGCGACGGGGCGGCGACGGGGCGGCGACGACGGCAACAGAGCCGCCAGACCGACACACAGACCCGGGCGACGGGTGGCGACGGGGCGGCGCCGGCGGCAACATAGCCGCCAGACTGCCAGACAGGCCCAGACGACGGGCGGCGACCAGGCGGCGACAGCGGCGACATGGCCGCCAGACTGCCAGACAGGCCCAGTCCCTCAAAGGAGCAGCAAGAAACCCTAGGTGCAAGCAGTGGTTGGGGAAGGTCCCCCTGCTCCTGCTCTCCATTCCCCTCCTCCTCCTCCTCATCCTCATCCATCGCCTTATGTTTTCCATGCTCCTCCTCCTTCCTGCCTCCTCCCAACCACGGAGGTAACGAACCCAACGACGAGGCCAACGGCGGGCGACGCCGACGCGAGCGACTGGCGCGCACGAAATTGGTACGGACTACCAGGGGTACGATCTGACAAAGGCCGAGGCTAGGCAGCCGACAACGGCCGAGGCTACCCATCCACCTTCCCTGCTCAATCTCCTCCTCCTCCTCCTCCTCCTCCTCCTCCTCCTCCTCCTCCCGACGAGGCCGACGAGGCCGACGCCAACGACTTGCCCGCGCGACCAGAGTACGAAGAACATGTGTAAGATTACAAAAGCAAATGTTGTCAAACATCGACAACGGTCGCTGTTGGGCAGGCGACTTTCCATCTCAAATGGACGACGCCCGCGGTGGCACCAACAACGACTCCTCTTCAAAACGACAAGGAATTGCGATCGGCCTTTGCCTCCGTAGTGTCCACACCCGCTCCGATCGCACTGAACCGAACCTGCCGAAGAAAGCGACGCCGCTAACGGCACAGCAGGCCCGCTGAAACCTCCTGAGGGGGTACGGCAGATTTGACTACCTACCAGATCACCCCAACCCAACCCGATGAAGCGAATTTCGGGTTGGGGGGTAGGGGTTCCACATGTGTGTTGTCAATGTTTCCCGACCCCCACCACTGGAAATCGAGATTAATCTGAGCCTTCGGGTTGGGTTGGGGTGGTCTGGTGGGTGGTGAAGATTGGTGAAAGGACCCCGATGGCGAAACCGCGCATTCCTGGGCGGGCGGGGTGGAATATCGGGCCCCTTATCGGCGATACATGTGAAGGGGCCCTGGGGATCGTCGATTAATTGTGTCTGTGTGTTTTGTTCCCTCTTGAACATGGGCCATTTGCGGTCGATGCCATCCCCCCTGAGCCTATCCCCCCTAGCGGGCAACCCCCCGAGCGCTCTCGGCGGGGCGAAGCTGCGGGAGCGCACCCCGACGTCGACAGACCGCCGCGCTTAGGCGAAGCGCCACAGAAAACCTCGAGCCCTGATCCCTGAGCCTGGCCTATCCTAACCCTGATGCGTGCCCTGGAAACACCGCGGCCAACGACGGCGGCAGAGGCGACGACGAGAGACCGCTGGTCTTTAGAATCTGGCAAGCTTGCTTGTGGGGAAACCCGAAAGGAAGGCTGGAGCTGACGCAAGCTGGGGCTCGCTTCCACGCCGCTTCGACCTGGCACTGCTCGAACAGGCGGCGGAAAGGGGGAGAGGAAATGCGGAGCAACAAAAACTTGCCTGAGTCGATAGAATCGGGGAGCCGTGACACTCGGGTTCGGGGGACTCAGGTTGGCCTGACGGGGCCATCACGAAAATGACGAGACCCCGTCTGAAATTTGATGCGAGCTCCTGCTGCAAACATCCCACGGAAACTGGACCGTCAATATCCAAAACGCGCTCGTCAAAAAGCGTCGGCAAACCTGGGTGCCAGCGTACTGGAGTCTTACGTTTTCCCGACCGACCGCGTCTGGGGAAACTCCGCACTTCAGCATCTCCTTCGGCAAGGAGGGGAAATGCCATGCAAGTTAACGACGACGACGAGGTCGACGAGTAGGACGACGAGGACGACGACGACGACGCCGACGCCGACGCCGACGCCGACGCCGACGCCGACGCCGACGCCGACGCCGCCGACGCCGACGCCGACGCCTCAAACCACCGCCGACGGCGGCGGCGGCGTTGACGACGGGCCTTCGGCGCCGCCGCCCAGCGTGCCCGCGCCAGCGCCGCCTGCTGCACCAGGCGGCGGCGCCGCGCCGGCGGCGGGGTGCCCCGAGCCGAGGACGGCGAGGGTGGCCTCGTGGGGGCGCTGCCCTGTGAGGCTTCTGCTGTAGATCGCCCGAGCTGGAGGCCACCCTGGGCCTTACCAAGGGCCCAGGGCAGCCTTGGGCAGGCCCTGCCCAAGGGCCTTGGGTCGCCTTGGGTAGGCCCTGCCCAAGGGCCCAGGGAAGGGCCAGTCCCCAGGCCTACCCTGGGCCTACCCTTGGGCCTACCCCTTAAGCCTGCCCTAGGCCCTGCCTGGGCGATCTGTATGAAGCTTCTGCCTCTGACCTCGAAGCCTGGGGATGCAACTTCACAACGGGCGGCTTCGCCCGGTCAGAATTTAGGTTTGGGCGCCCGAAATGTGCGTACGGAACGATTCGATACAGTGCCCAACAACAGATGTTGTCCAAAAACGACAGCGGCTGCTGTTGGACAAGCGGCCTTGTGTTTCAAATTGAAAGCGTCCGCGGCGACACCGGCAACGGGTCGTGCTCAAAATGAAAGGAGATGTTGTCGGTCCTTGACCCCATGCTTTCCGCAATGCCCATCTTGATCGTCCCGAGACCCTGGCTCTGCAACTGCTTTACCACGTGCGGCTCCGCCCAGGGTCGGACCCTGGGCCGCTCACACGCCGATCCAGCCCGAAAAATGGCGCAGCTAAAATTGGGTCGTGATGGTTTGAGGCCGTTCGTCTTTGGGTCATGGCGAGTCTGTTTTGTATGGAGGGGGGAGGGGCGGGCATGGCGAGGCCGACGAGAGGGAATCTGGAGTTCACGCAGGCAGAGACCCACTTGCACGCCTCTTCGGCCCAGAATTGCTTGAGAAGGCGGCGGGGAGGGGAAAAGGGGAAGGGAATGGAAAATGCCATGCAGGTGAACTCGCCTGTGCCTGAGTCTGAAGACAAACCCTCATAACCGCCGCCCGGGGGTCGATCTTCGGGCGGTGGATGTGGCTAATGTTCGAGCCCTCTGGGGCCCAAGTGTACTCCGCCCCCCCATTGGGCCCCAGGAGATCGGTACCCCAGGCGGTTGGTAAGGATGGACTCCCGCTCTCGCCTGACAGGGGAGGAGAAGAGCTCCAATCGTGATGTGTTGCGATGTCGGTGTTGTTGTTGTTGCTGCTGCTGCTGCTGCTGCTGCTGCTGCTGCTGCTCTCTGTCGGCAGCCCTAGGCGCAGCGAGGCGGCTGCTAATCCACGCAGGGGTGTGACCCGAGAGCCGGAGTCGCCATAACCAGTCCGACGCGCAAGTCCTGCTCCTCCTCCTCCTCCTCCTCCTCCTCCTCCTCCTCCTCATTCTCCTCCTCCTCCTCCTCCTGGTATCCCTCCCCGTGTCCCCACAATCTCTGCGTCCTCTTCTGCCTCCTCCTGCATCCACCGCCTGCATCCCCCTGCCTCCTCCACCCCTCCTACTCCTCCGCTCCCTCATCCTGCTCTTCCTCCTCCTCCTCCTCCTCCTCCTCCTCCCTCCTCCTCTCCTCCTCTCCTCCTCCTCCTCCTCCTCCTCCTCCTCCTCCTCCTCCTCCTCCTCCCTCCCTCCTCCTCCTCCTCCTCTCCTTCCCCCCCCTTCCATCCCCCTGCCCCCTCCTCCTCCTCGGTCGTCTGGGGCACCCCCCGGGCCACTGCTGCGGCCCCTGCAGGCCGCCGCCCCAAAGCCTCGCCCCGCTCCCCCCCCCCCCGCCACGGCCCGCGCGCGCTCCCCCCCTCCCCGAGGCCCGCCCCCCCTTGGTGGTGGGATGCAGGGGCGGGAGCAGCAAGGCGTGAGAGCTGGGGGAGGAACCGATGTTGTTGTTGTTGTTGGTGTTGTTGTTGTTGTTGCTGTTGTTGTTGTTGTTGCTGTTGTTGGTGTTGTTGTTGGTGTTGTTGTTGGTGTTGTTGTTGTTGCTGTTGTTGTTGTTGTTGTTGATGTTGGTGTTGCTGTTGTTGTTGTTGGTGGTGTTGTTGTTGTTGGTGTTGCTGTTGTTGTTGTTGTTGGTGGTGGTGGTGTTGTTGTTGGTGGTGTTGTTGTTGTTGCTGCTGTTGTTGTTGGTGGTGGAGGTGGTGTTGGTGGTGGTGTTGGTGTTGGTGTTGTTGGTGTTGTTGTTGGTGCTGGTGTTGTTGTTGTTGTTGTTGTTGTTGTTGTCGTTGTTTTGGGGGGGAGCTCAACGCCCGCACAGCCCTGGTGAACACAGCAGCGGCGGCTGGGACAGCGCTGCTGGCAGTGAGGGAGACCTCACAGGCCGATGAGTGCAGTGCACATGAAGGCCGTGGGGGAGGCACCGCAGGAGGAAGAAGGGAGGAGCAGGAGGGTAAAACGAGGAGGACGAGGCTGAGCCAGGGGACGAGGAGGAGGATGAGGACGAGGTGGGGATGAGGAGGAGGAGGAGGAGGAGGAGGAGGAGGAGGAGGGTGATGTGGGCGAGGAGGAGGAGGCTGCAAAACGTGGAGGATGAGGAGGGACAACACAGGAAACGGGAAAGAGGTGCATAAGAGAGGAGTGGGAAGGCAGATCGGGTGGTGCACAGGCTCAGACGGGGGTAAGAGGAGGACGAGGAACAAAACGCCGCTGCCACGATGTGATCTCCTCCACCCATCGTCTCGCGCCTGTTTCATGCTCTTGTCTGCAATACTGCCGCAACTCACGCTAGTATTGCCTCGCACTCGTCCTCTTGGGATTGTATCGCGTCCGTCCCTGCAAGGCCTCGTGCTGCCGAGGGTCGCAACAGCCCCGCCGCTGATGTTTGCGTACTCTTTCTCTGTTTTGCACAAGAGGAGCACGAGAGAGGACTGGGAAAGGCAGGCCGGGTGGTGAACAAGCCAACGCTCTGTTGCCAAGACGGGGTTGGGACGGAGCCTCCCCCTCCCCTTCCTCTTCCTCCTTCCCCCCTCCTTCGCCCTCCCTCCACGCTCCTTCCCCCCTTCCTCTTCCTCCTTCCCCCCTCCTTCGCCCTTCCGCCTTCCCCCCTCCTTCGCCCTCCCCTTCCTCTTCCTCCTTCGCCCGCCTCACCGCGTAGGATCACTTGCAAGCGTCCTGATCATCTGCTATCGTTCCAGCAGGTCCTCAGGTCCTTCAGAGTCCTTTGCGCTCAGGGCTGCAGTGCTCTGCAAGTGGTCCATGGCCCCGAGTCCCAGGCGCGCCTGCGGCCTGGCGCGCGCCCTCGCCAGAGGTTTTTTTTTTTTTTTTTTTTCGAGGCGCAAGGGGGACCCACAACGGGGCGGGAGGTCGCCAGGACGCGCCCAGGACGGAACCAAGAGGGCCCCGAGTCGCCCGAAGATCGCTCCGAGACGCCCACGATTCCCAGGAGGCTCTTGGTTTGGAAGGATTCTGCCGTTCCCGTCTTTTCGGGCTTCGAGCGCTCCAAAGCGGCCCAAGAAGCCTCCCAAATCGCCCGGAGTGGCTGCCACGGGGGTCCCAAGACGCCCAAGAGGCCCCCGAGACGGCCCAAGATGGCCTCAAGAGGGGGAACTCGAAGTTACACCTCGAGCCTGCCGCCGCAAGATGACCCCCGCTGTCTAGCAGTGAGATACCCCCTGGCGGCTCCCCACTGGAGCGCGCAGGTGGTACGTCTGCTACGCTACATCGGGATCATCATGCGGCGATGAAAAGACCAGCCGGTGCAGCCCAAACCAGCGTTTCGCTGGACTTGTCCCCACCATCTCGCAGCGCGAACGGGCCCCCCTTTGGGTACTCGACTGGTATGCCTGCCACACTGCGGTGATCATGGGGCTCCTGAATCTGAAGAAGACTGGGCGTGGGTGGGTCCGAGTACGAGAGGCTGAGTGCGAGTGAGTGGGTAAGTTCGAGAATGAGTGAGTCTGAGCATGAGTGGGTCCGAGTGTCAGCGAGTTTGGGCATTACTAAGCTGAGTATGAGCGTTCATGAGTTCATGAGTGTGAGTGGTCTGTGTGTGAGTGAGTCTGAGTGTGAGCGAGTATGAGTGTGAGTGAGTCTGAGTGTGGATCAGTCTGAGCGTGAGTCTGATTATGAGGGAGTCTCCTGGGTATGAGTGAGTCAGCTGGGTTTGAGTGAGTCTGCTGGGTATGAGTGGGTCTGAATATGAGAGTGAGTAAGCCTGAGCATGAGTGTGAGTGAGTCTGAGTGTGAGCGTGAGTGGGTCTGAGTAGGAATCGGTCTGTGTAGGATCGAATCTGCGCATGAGTGAGTCTGGGAGCAGAACGCTGGAAGGTTCGAGGTGGAGGCGTCCTGGGATGTGGTGAAAAATGCACGCCTTCCACGATGGCTGCTGAGATCTGTGCGAACAATCGGCGGCAGGCCCGGGGGGAAAGTGAGAAGGGCCCGGCCTTCCCAGAAAGCTCGGAAGTCCCCTGGCCTTCGGAGAAGAACTTCAAGCCCTCCCCGAATACATCGAGAAAACCTCTCGAAGGGCGCGAGGGTTTCGGAGAAGCCCCGCCGCCTTCTGAGAAGGTCTTCTCCTGTGGATGCCATGACCATGGACACTCTAACAATCCGACCATTGATGTAAAGATGAGCTTAAGATGTGTAAAACCATTTCTAAGAATGTTTCAAACGTGTTTTTTACCTATCTAAAAACATGTATTAAACATCCTTTAGATATCTGAAAATTATTTGGCAGCATGCTTCCCCTCCATTAAATCGACTTCCACAAGAACAATTTCAAGCCCTCCCCGAATACGGAGAACACCTCTCGGAAGGCGCGATGGTTTCTCAGAAGTCCCGCCACCTTCTGAGGAGGCCTGCTCCTGCGACTGCCATAACAATGGACTCTCTTAACAATCCTATCAGTGAATTAAAGATGTGTTTAAAATGTGCAAATCATGTTCTAAACAAATTTCAAACATGCTTCTAACATATCTAAAACATGTTTGAAACATCTTCTAGACACCTGGACAATATTTGGCAGCATGCGTCCTCTCCATTACTCGATTTCCACTAGCCCTTTCCTTCTCACCCCGCCCCCCCAGCTCGCCGCCGGAAAACAACGAGGCACACAACGTTCCGTCGTTGACGGCAGAGGGCAGCACCGGAGGCAGGCGCCGCCTCGATGCCGTAGTGGTCGGACAGCTGCGTCACGGGCGCCCCCACGTCCTGGCCCGCGGCGCAGCCCCGACGCACGCCATACAGCGAGCCCGGCCATCGCTCGGACGGCCATTCCCTGTGCTCTTTTCGGTGGTCGTGCGTGGTCTGTCCGCCAGATCATCCAGGATGCTCCTCGGTGGACCTCGCCGAGGAAAAAACATATGCCCACGTCCGAGCGGTGCCGAGCACAGCGAGCGCGAGCGGCGCTGGAGCGCCTGCCTGCCAGCGCGTCGCGCCTGGCGAGCAGCGGCTGGCCGCGCGCCCCCGTGTGCGCGGCTGCCCCGGAGAGCGAAGCACACCGCATCCGGCGGAGCGCGATCGCGGCACTGCGGGTGGCCTGGGCCCCCGGCCCCCGCGCCCGAGGTGGGCATAGGGACACGACAGGGGGCGCGGCGGGCGGCCCTCTGCCTCGCAGGGGGCCAGCTCCGCGGCGGCGTCTGGCAGCGAACTGGTGTGCAGCACGAGCAGAAGCCCTGCTTGTCAGTGTTCGCACCCACTCTGACTGCCTGCAAGACCACGCCAGCCCAACCCGAAGACCCGCATTTCGGGTTGCGGGGGGTACGGGTTCCGCATGCTCTTTCGATGTTCCCCGAGCCCCCACAACTGGGAAGGGCGGGCAACTTGGGGCATTCGGGTTGGGCTGGGATGTGTCTGGTGGGTGGTGACACTCTGTCCGTTTCGATTTCGACCGTGCCGATGCGGGAGCAGACGAGGCAGAGCCACGCGCGCGCGGTCAGGGTCCTTCGTCCTGTCGACCAGGAACTTCTCGACCTCGGACAGGCCGCGGATGGGGGGGGGTGACGCCCGGTTGGAGGCGCGG
Source organism: Prorocentrum cordatum (assembly GCA_963575745.1). Taxonomy (NCBI): domain Eukaryota; class Dinophyceae; order Prorocentrales; family Prorocentraceae; genus Prorocentrum; species Prorocentrum cordatum. The sequence continues at coordinate 57,291 of CAUYUJ010000154.1, forward strand.
CTGCAAACACCCTCCCTCCTCCAGGAGAGTCACACGGCATAATTGCAAGGGGATGGCGGCAACGAGCTCGCTGAAGGCATTCTGTTGGATAAGGACGAAGATTGCACACTGAAGGCATAAACGAAGTCGCTGAAAGTAGACACAAAAAAGCAAATATTGCTCCACTGACGGCAACGTGGCTGTCTCCAGGGCAGGCAAAAATGCTTTGCTCACCGAAAGCAAATTGCTCATTGAAGGCGATTTCTTGACTGAGAGAAGACTTGTAGCGAAAACGAAAAACCGTTTCAAGAAGGGCAAGGCGTCCAAAATGGGCAATGCAAACAATGGGAGGGCTGCCGGAAATGAGTACGGGTATGGGGGTAGGAACCCACAACAAGGAACCAGACCCCTTTCTCCATCAATTATACTTCGATTTCCCATAGAAACCCTTTGGAAGACCAAAGACGAACTGTTAAACATTGAAGGAACACCGAACCCCTCCCCAAAGAAAAAGGTTCCCTCTTCAACGGCCCGACTGTACGGCAAGTTGATGTCGAGCCGACTTCGGCGCTGGTTTCAGACACCGCGGGGATCGTTCAACCTTGAACGATCGGCCATCTCCGAATCTTCAGATCGATCAACATCGAACGAATCTGGGTTGCCAAAAGCGTCCAACCTTGTCGTTGAATGCCGGCAGCGAAGTCGCCGCTCTTCGACACGACGCCAACCCACCGTAGAGTTCGGAGGCCTCTTGGGCCGTTTTGGGGCGATCTTGGGGGCCTCTTGGGCCGTCTTGGAGCGTCGGACAGCCGAACAGGCAAGAACACCAAATCCCTTCAACCACATATGGGTAATCAATAGTTGTTTCCCTCTTGGGGCCCTCTTGGGAGGCCACTTGGAGGCCTCTTGGGGCGTCTTGAGGGACTCTTGGGCACTCCTCCTCTGGGAGGCGAAATAAGAACATGAGCACGATGGGCTAGGACGGCGAGGAGGGGCAGAAAAAGCGTTGCCCACGGAATCCCGAGATTGCAACACCAAACCACCATTGTCCTTGGCAGCCTTCTGGGGACGTGATTGTCGTCGCCAGTGTGAGGAGGAGAAGATAGAGGAAGAGGCGCAGATGATGAACAGAGCGAGACGGAAGGCGGAAACAAACGATGAAGATGAGAATGAGGATACCAGAACCCCGTGGTATCCTACCTCGGGACCTCCACATACTGATGAAAGCAGCGAGAAACAGGAGCAAGCATCAGGAATCAACGACAAAAATGAGGCGTCATAGAACAAGCGTAAGGAACAGAGGAAGACAGCAGGAACATGAAAGAATGAAGCGAAGCAGGGAAGTTGGAACATTGCCCCCGGAGATTAGATATTCCTATGCTGGACCGTATCCGACCAGAAGAACACAGCGGGAAACATAGAGCAACACGAGGGAACGTAGAGGTGCAAACATAAGGTAGCAACGGGAAGCGGACTCTACCATACAAATGTACATACATACATACATACATACATACATATATACATACATATATACATACATATACATGCATATATATACACACCCACAAGGCCACATAACAGAGCACAACATGGGAACGTATAGAAGCATACTCAACCAACACGAAATGAACGGAAATAATATGGAACCATGATGTAGCATAACGAAATACTATGGCATCTAAACACATTCGACGAAACATGCCAAAACAACATAACCATCAAGACGTATAAGGAACCACCATGGAACATCAAGACGCCCTCTATCGGATGGCAGAAAATCAGATGAACGCGGCGAAGGCGAACCATGCCCCGTCCCGAAACCATCTGGCGATGCCATCAGCAAGCTGCGCGATTCCGAGAGGAGACAGCACCTCGCCGGCCTTCGCACGGCACCGTTGCAGCCGCCGCCTTGGCATGCGCCTCGGCAAGCGAAACGCGCCCCGCGCCCACATGGGAGCGCCCCTTCCAGGCGAAAATGCGTGCCGTCGCGCGGACGTCCATTTCCCGTGCATGGTTGTCGGTGTCGCGCGTGTTCTTTTGTGTTTGCTCGACGGTCCAGGATGGTCCTCGATGGTTCTCGCCGGGAAAAAATGCACACGCCCGAGCGATGCCAAGAGAAGGGGCAAACGGAGCTCGGACGACGCGCGCGCGGGCGCGCCCGCGGCCCCGCCGCCAGGAGCGACCCGGCCGGCGAGCGAACAGAGAAACGCCCTGCGCCGCGCCAGGGCGGGAGCAGCCTTTTATAGGGGGCAAACAAACCTACCTCGCTTTTGACCACCCTCGCTTCCAAGAGATACCAAGCGATGCCAAACTACGGCATGTACTGGTCAGGCCGCTTGCCGAGGAGGCGTGTGGTATGACTTGGTTTTGCCTGGAAGCGAAAGCGGGGTAGGTAATTCACGCTCTGATTTTATCGGGTGTTGCTAGAAATGCCCCTGGCCCAAGGTGCCCCCCGCTTTTCGCTCCCTTACAAAGCCCCTGGGGTCCTCTGGGCCTCGTGAGGGGTGCCCTGGAGGCCGCCCGGGCCACCCCGAGAATCCTGGGGGTACCTTGGGCCAGGGGTACTTCTAGCAACACCCGACTTTACACAAGCAGCAAAATACAGTCGGGGCGTTGACCTAAGGAGCCCTACATGAGGAACGAGGCCCCCTCGTCTCATAGATTAAATTTCGATTCCCCATGAGAGACCTCAGGGAAGCCCAGGGCAAACCGTGAGGCAATCGAGGGACACCGAGCCCCTCCCCAACGGAAAGGGTTCCTTCTTCAACGCCCCGACTGTGTGCGCGCGGCGCCAGAGCGACAGCGACGTTTCCGTAGGCTCGCGCGCGACCCCGCTGCCAACGGGTAGGGGACTGACAGAGGCGCGCCTCTTCCAAGCGCGGAGTTCAACTCTAGGGCAAAAGCGAGCGCTTCGAGGGGGTGACAAAAAGAGACATTTCGCTCTTCGCGAGGGATGCGCGCCCCGTTCCCCTGCCGAAGCGCCTGTTGCAATGCCGACCAACAAAAAGTCATTGTAGAAATGGCAAGCGTCGGCTTTGTATTGCATTCGGTGGGTTAGATGGAAGGTCCCCGAGGGGGTGTCATTGGCTGGCAAGGCGGCAACGTGGGAGTGCATATATCTATATATGAATATGCCGGTGTTTCTCTGTACTTCACTTTTTGTCCTACTCTACTCGGTGTATATGTTTCCGTATGGTTGTCGTTGGTTCCATATGTTTGCCTCTGTTTCCCTCTGTATGGAGAGGCTCCGAGGTAGGAAACCCAACCAACGGAGATTCGTGTTCTTACCTCCCTCTGTCTGTATGCTTCTCTATGATAGTCGCTGCTTGTAGGTTGCCTTCTCTTTGTATAGGTATCCGAATGTTTGTCGTTTCCTAATGTTAGTTTCCATATCCCGCCGTATGGGGAGGTTTCGAGGCAGGAAGCCCTAAACTCTGAAGGTTAGTACTCAAACCTCTCTCATACTATATGTCTCGTCATGTGTCTCGTTATGTCCTCTGGATTGTCTCTTTTCAAAACGAATATAATGTGCTCCTTCTGTGTGTCGATGCTTCCCTCTGCATGGCGAGGTCCTGAGATCGGGAGCTCTACCATCTGGAGGTTCGTGTTTCAACCTCCTTCACTCTCTCTCTGCTTCTCGTTGTTCCATCATGCCCCATGTTCTCTTTGTTTCTCGTTGTTTCCCTATGTTTCCAGATGTTTCTCTTTGTTATATGCATTGCGATGTCAAAAAAAAAACCCTAACCATTTTCTCGTCGTGTCCTCATGTTCGCCTCTGTTTCACCATCTGTTTCTGTGTTCCCTCCTGTTCGTCTCTGTTTCCATCTGTATTGGGGGGTGCCGAGGTATGGAACCTTAACCTCCGGAGGACAGTGTTCAAACCTCCCTCTTTCTCTCTGTGTCTCGTTATCTCCTTCTGCTTCCTTGTGTTCGTGTATGTTTCTCGCTATGTCTCTATGATGTTACTTGTTTTGTGTGTTTGGACATTCCGAAATAGGAACCAACCTAACTTCCAGAGGTTAGTGTTCCAACCTCCTGATTCAAGGGGGGGGGCGGGAACGAGTGATCGGCGGCGAGCGAGGAGGGGAAGTGAGAGGTAGAAGGCCCTCTCAGAAGGCGGCGGGACTTCTCAGAAGTCCTCGCGCCTTCTGAAGGGTTTTCTGTGTCGTGAGAAGGAGATGGGGCTTCCGCCCGCCCCATGAAGATTAAAGTACATGTGAAAACACTCGACCATTGACATATGCAACAAACATCTGCGCTTGAAATAGATTCTGGTCAGAAATATGAAACAAACATCTACGTTCAACGACCGGCGTGCACGGGTGGGGGTGGACTAGACGGGTTGCTCATGAGGACATTCTGCAGGCCTAGCGCGGCAACACAAGCCCCATGTACGTCGGATCTAGATTGGATGTAGGCCCGACTCACGTCGGATGTACGTCGGACTGACGTCGGACCATCGCCGCGCAAACGTTGTCCCATAGTTATCTGCGGGCTGGACGTGTGGACGAGAGGACGCAGCTGTTGAGTGCCGCGCGATGCCTCCCGAATGTTCCTCACGAGTGCTAGGGCGCAGGCACTTCCACCGCACTCGCCGAGGCGACGACGTGCCGCGCCCTCATACGCTCAGTGCGGACGCGCTGGGCCGTTCAGGATGCACAGCACCTAATTGCACACATACACATACACATACACCCTGCGAAATGCTTAAGAAATCATGGGTTAAGAAATTCATAGTCTCAGAACTTGAATTAAAACCCAACGTTTCCATTAAAACCTTAGGATTTACATTGAAACATTAAGAATAATCGAGACTCTGGTCGAGACCTTAAGTTTTCTTAAGCATCGCCTAAGGTGTACACACACATACACACACACGCACATACACAAATACGTTCGTGCGCCGTGGAAGGTGCGAGTGCCCCGATGGGGGGGGGGGGGGCAAGCGCCATGATTCAGAAAGCCACGCAGACAGGAGAGGGCGAGCGGGCGGGGGCCATGGCGAGGATGGAGGATGAGGAGGGCGAGTATGACAAGGCATAGCCTCTGACAGCGAGTGTGGGTAGGAAGCGGGAGGGGAGTAGCGATGGCGGTGAGGGGAGGAATAAGACCGAGAAGGAGGAGGAGGGGGCACTGGGAATTGGAAGGTGTTGGGAACTGCGACCAACTCACGTGCACGCAAAGGCTCCCGACGGCATGCTTGTTGTTCTCGTTACGTGCAACCCTGGAGGTCTCGGCACCCTGCCCAACTGTTTCTGCTGACGGCTCCATTGTCCTGACAAGGGCCCAAGATGCCGAAGATCGCCAGCAACCTCCGCTTGCGCTTTTTTTGTTGTTCACGGCACCAGGTGGCCTGGGTCACCTGCGTTGTCAACTGGGACGGATACCACCATCGCCTACCTAGAGGGCTCCCTAGTGGGGTCCGAGTAGATGGGGTCGGGGGATCGAGCCGCATCGTCGAGGTATCGCCAGTGCATCGGCAACGTCAGGGTTGAGAATATCGGGCTCCGAGTCGAGCCGTATCTCCAACGCATCGGCGATGCGGCGCGAACCTCGGACCCAGATGTTCTCGGACCCCAACTGGGCGGCCTCCGCAAATACACGACGCCGCATATTCTTGAAATGGGCCCGCAGAAAACTGGACCCCTTTCCCTGGTACCGGTTATTCATTTCGGGGCGACCAAGAGGGGGACGTCCAAGAGGGGGAGGTGCAAATCATGTCCGGCGGCATGGGCGCGTCCCAGGGGGGGGGCGGGGGACGTATTGAAATGAGAAGGGGCGCCATGAAATCTAGGGAGTTATCATGGCCCCCGCCATGATATCCCCCCCGCTAGCAATCACCCCCCTCGGCCGCCCCTGCTCATCCTAAAAATTGCGTGACGATCCCCAGGGCCAGTGAGGACCCCCCCGAAGCTGGAAAAACAGCGAGAAACCTCCCGCCACGATTGCTGGGAGCCCCCCCCTTGGGAGGCCTGCACCCGTGGCTCTGGCCAGCCTCGGCGGCGGGTGGGGAGGTCCGCGGTGGCAGGCGCGCGCGCGCGGAGCGCGCAAGGGCCTGGCACGTGGCGGGCACCATCGGCTCGGAGGCCGCCTGTGCGCTGCGCGCGCCCGCGCGAAGCCCGCATCCTCGTGGTCGTTGCCGTGGTCACGCGGTCGCCACGGCCGTGGTCGCCGCCGTTGTCCCGATCCTTCTTGGAGGTCGGTCGGCGCAAGGAGCATCTCGGCTACAACGCAGGTGGGAAAGGTCTTCAGACTCAGAGCAAAGATTCATTCGCGCGACAGGTGGCCTCGCCATTTTTCTCCAGACAGCCCGGACAGGCCAGGGTAGGTCGTTAGCTCCCCTTTCTCAAAGCGCTGTCGACCGCCAGGTCCCGCTGAATACCGCCTCGTTCTTCCCCTTTGCCCCCCCCAACCCCCTTCTCTCCCTCCCCCTCTCGCACCCCTACACCTCGCATCCGTTCCTCCCCGTATTTCACCCCCTCCTTTCCATACCTCCGATGTCGTGATTGTTGCTGACAACGCGAAGCCCTACCTTGCCGTCGCTCGGACGCCCATTTCCCGTACATTTGTCGGTTTCGTGCATGTTTGTTGTGCTCGATGGTCCAGGATGGTCCTCGATGGTTCTCGCCGAGAAAAAATGCACATGTCCGAGCGATGCCAAGCTTCAGGCCTGGACCCCTTCCCGTGGCTCTCATTCCGAGCCGCTTGGTCGACGGCCCCGAGGCACGGTACAGGGCGCCCATGGAGGCCAAAGGTTACGAGAATAAGCCCGTCGTAACTTTGTTCTCGACGCAAACACTAACATGTGATCCGCGGGTCGAGAGCGCACCTCTTCTGGTCGAAGCTAAGCGGGCCGCGCGAAGCTTGAAGTAGGCAAAGAAGAGGAGGGAGGCCGAGAGGAGGCATAGCCTCGGATACAGGCGGTGCCGAAGCCGCTTCTCGACGCAAACACGTCTGTGTTCCATTCTCTGGCGGGAACCAAAAAGGTACCGATACCGCTACTCCCCGGACCTCTCCTGGGGTGCGCTCTGGCCAGAATTTCGAGGCGAATGCGGCGGTGGCGACGAGGACCTCCCAAGCGGGCCAAAACGGGGAAAATGGGCGAAGGGTTCCTGGGCAACGCAAGGGGGTATGCCTCCAATGTGGGAGTATGGCTGCAATTTGAAATGATTGTTATTCCGGGTGCCTGCGGCGGAGCCTGAAGGGATGGAGGGTCGGAATTGAATGTGAACGAGGTCCCCCAAAAGATCTGCGACACAAATCAGAAGGAACCCGGGTGAAATTACGCGAGCGCCACGTCATGGGTACCGTGGGTACCCGTTGCTCCTCCGACCCTCCCCCTCCCCGCTCCTTCCCCGCCCCCCCCTCCACAATTACATAATATGACTACTCTCCTCTCTCCCCTGACGACGTGCGGCAGATGTTCGGCCCCCCTCCGCGTATTGTTTTTTTATATACAAGATTCCCGGGAGTTGGGTTTCCGCTGGGAGTTGTTTCAAATTCATTGTCCCGCTTAAGCGCTGGCCTCATTCTCAGGCTGCCGCTCGTTACAAATCGTGTTCCCGCTGCAACGCTGGCCTCATTTCCGCGCTGCCGCCCGTTCCGAATCGTGCTCCCGTTGCAGCGCTGGCGTCATTATTCCCAGGGCCATGCCAGGGCATGCAATGCAATGCTATGTGGTGTTCCGCTGTGCGACGCCATGCCTTCAGCTGCAACGCCATGCTATGCCATGCTACGCTTTGATCTTCAACGCCATACTATTCCATATTCTGCTCTGTGCCGCTATGCGATGCCATTCTGTGCACTGGAATGATTCGTGATGCAATTCTTCACTACGCGACGCTGGGCCATGCTATGACATACTACGCTCTGCCGTGCTATTCTACTCCCTGCTATGCCGTGCTCTACGATGCATCGCGCACCCTCTGAGTACCAGTGCCCTTCTCGACATCCGACTGCGCGAACAGAGAGGAGATCTACGCCACGGCAAGGGATGGGAGGGAGGGGCAGGACGTCAGGCATGACGCGAGCGCACCTGGCTTGCCCTCCCCCCTCCCCCCTCCACTGACCCTCCCCCCCTCCCCCCCTCCTCCCTGCCCTAGCTCCTAGGGAGGAGGAGGAGGAGGAGGAGGAGGAGGAGGAGGAGGAGGAGGAGGCGGAGGAGGAGGAGGAGGAGGAGGAGGCCGAGGAGGAGGGAGGAGGGAGGAGGAGGGAAGAGGGAGGAGGAGGGGGAGGCGCTCGGCTGCCCCATAGCGCCTCCCGCGGCGGGAAGTAGAACAGGTAGTCCTCCCCCCCCCGGGCGCCCACGCCCCACCCGCCCACCGCCGAGAGTGGCTGCCTCCTGCGTGGGGCCCGCGCGCACCTCCAGGCGCCCGGCCTCGGGACCGTCACAGACAGCTCGCGAAGAAGAACCAGTCCCAGGGGAGGGCTCTGGACCTCTGGGGTTAAGTCGGGCGTCGTGTCCCCCTGCAGGGGGATTTTGGGCGTTTTGTTGTTGTTGTTGTTGTTTTTATGTGTATATATATATGTGTGTATATATATATATATATATAAACAAAAATACCCCCCGAATAGGAAAACATAGTCAAAACATCGTCCCCTGACTATTTTCTGCCTATTCCTGAACATCCCCCCTGCAGAGGGACACGCCCGACTTCACTCTGGGGCCTGCGCGACGACAAGCAACGGCGCAGCCGGGTGTCTGGGAGAGGGGTGCGCGGAGGGGCCGGCAGGGCGGCGCTGGGCTTAGGTCGGGCGTGTCCCCCTACAGGGGGATGTTCGACGAAACATCAAAAATACCTAAAAAAATCCCCAAATGGCCACAAAATGCTCAAAAAATAGTCCCCAGACTATGTTTGGACTATTTTTGGGGTATGTTCTATTTTTCGTCGAATATCCCCCTGTAGGGGGACAGGCACGACTCAACGCCGGTAAAACAGGGCTAGGATCGGGATAAATCGCTCCAGAGCGTTCCGGAGCGCTCTCAGAGCGTTCCGGAACGCTCTGGAGCGGCCGCGGCGCCCAATACATCCTCCAAACCCGCCGATTCTCAGAGATTTCGAGTTATCCCGATCCGATTTTGTCCCGATCTTCGCGTCGTTTTAGCCGGGCCGATAGCAGGAGCGCGGGGGGTGGGCCGGTGGGGCCTCGGGCCGCGCGCCGGCGGCCCCTCCCCCGAGGCAGGCCCAGCCGGCCTCCACAGGCCGGCCCCCCTCGGGCAGGCCCCAGCTGGCCTCAGCGGGCCCCCGGAGCTGTGGATGCCACGACAGTGGGCACTCTGACAATCCTATCGTTGGATTATTTGGACGCCCCAAAAATGGGCACGGAAAGAATGGGTACACCCTGCGAAATGCTTAAGAAATCATGGGTTAAGAAATTCATAGTCTCAGAACTTGAATAAAAAACCCAACATTTCCATTAAAATCTTAGGATTTCCATTGAAAAATTAAGAATAATCGAGACTGTGGCCGAAAACTTAAGTTTTCTTAAGCATCGCCTAAGGGGTACAGTGCCCAACAACAAATCTTGCCCAAAACCCGCAGCGGCCGCTGTTGGGCAGGCGGCCTTCTGTCTCGAGTGGACACGGGCCGCGGCGGCACCGACAGCGAGTCCTGCTCAAAATGAACAGGAGCTGCTGTTGGGCATTGTACCCATTCTTTCCGTACCCACTCCGGGCGCCCAGCAAATTCGCCGGCCCAACGGGCCAGAGGCGTGCTAAGATCTCCGGTAACTGGTTAACAATTCTCTAGTTCGCGCGCGCGGGGCGGCCCCTGGGGGTCCCCAAACGAAAAGTACCCCGGGCGATCCCCGACCGATCCCCGGGAGACTCCCCCAGAGCGCTCCAGGAGCGCTCCATGAGCGCACCAACAGGGCTCCGAGACGTCCCCGAGAGCCCCAAGGAAGGCCAAGAGGCCCCCAAGAGGCCCCCAAGATAGTACACGAGGGGTCCGACATGCCACAAGATCGCTCCAAGACGCCCAAGATAGCCCCCAGACGCCCCAAGAGGCCTCCAAGAGCACTCCCAAGAGGGCCCCCGAAGGCAAAATTCATTGTTTTTCCTTAGGTTTTTGACAGATTTTGGAGCTTCCACCTTTTCGGCTTCCCGACGCCCCAAGACGGCCCCAAAGGCCCCCAAGATCGCCCCAAGAGGGCTCAAGAGGCCCCCAAGAGGGCCCCAAGATGGCCCAAGAGGGCTCGAAGACGGCCCAAGAAGTCTCCAAGACGGTCC
>CAUYUJ010000154.1:72500-117490 GCA_963575745.1 Prorocentrum cordatum
GGGGGGATCGCCGTCCAAGCCTTCGGGATCAAGCCTCTGTGCCAGTAGCAAGCCTCGCTCTCGTGCAACGTCTGAGCGCGCGGGGCCAAGTAGTCGGAATCGACAAAGGCCTTCGCACTCGTATTGCATGCGCATGTCCAAAAGCGGTGAAACGCTGTCTCAGCACCTTCGTGGCACCGATGGCATTGAACATCAATATTGGTTCTGGTCTCGTCGGCGACTCGCTGCCGTGGCCAAAACCCCCCCGTAGCTATGTTGACCATGACCTCCGCGAGCCGATGGCCGTTCTTACACAAGCGGATACCCTGGATGAACTTACGGTAGCTATATTTGTCGACACCGTCGGCCATCCCCTCCCCGCAATAGTGAATAGACGCGCGAGACCAGCACCTAACTTGAAATGCGCATTCAAAGTCGTCAAGAATGTCTGAGTAGCCCTCGAAGCCCGAGAGGTCAAGCTCCGAAAACTCCCGCGTGAAATCAGGAGTGTCCCAAAGGTTCGGCGCCTGCGGGTCCCATCCAGCCTCCAGAAGGTGTCCAATAATGGCCGCTATGGGCCCCCTGATCTGCCGAGAAACCTGCGACGGCGATATGCTACGAAGTTGTTCGACGATGCGGGGCCACGCCAAGTTGACCATCGGCCGAATCGCTGGAGTACTGAACCAGACAGACAGCCATAAACGAAGTGCTTCTCTAGGAAACTTAACTCCTGGATCTTGCCCTGGAACTTTAAGATCGAGAAGAGTGGTGAGGCATCTCCCTTTGGCCTTAGAACCCAAAGAGGCCCCAGGACGACGACAAAACTGCTGACGGTAACATCCAAACGCTCCGTGCACTTGGTGGCCGTACGATCCTGCAGCCTGGGCGCCAGCTCTCTCAAGCCGGCCGGTCACAAAGTATTGTTTGGACGCACGAGCGAAACGTCGAATCTTGGCATTCATACCGCTGGCTTTCGCTTGCCGTTTATATCGAACCTGCCTAGCTGGCCGACCGTTCCCAAGGTCCACGCCGAGATACGGGGCCTGCCGAACAGCAGACACACAGATGCCTACCTTCTGCAGCTGCCGTGAGACAAAACGCCCGTCCGCGGGTCTGGAGCACATCGGCACACTTCTAGGCGGCGCCTTGAGACCAACCTCGCCGAGCTTGTTGCATGTATCCCGAAGAACGCGAAACAGTTGAGCTCTGACAACACGACGTGACCCAAGGATCGCCAATCCAGATCCGCATCGACATGCCCACGTGGGCCGTCGAAATTTGCTGGATAATGAAATATACCATGCAACGTGCAAAGCGGGTGCCTCCTCGTAATCCTTGCACGATACTTCGCGACGGTTGAAGAGCCTGAAAGAAACTACCACATTGGCCAAGGGTCCTTGGGCAGATACAATTTTGAAGTTCAAGGGCCAGAACCGTCGGGGGGAAGTTCAGCTTCCAAGCAAAACGCACCAAAACAGCCCACCAAATGGAATCGTAAAACCCCTCCACGTCAAGGAGCCCATGGCCGTTGTCCGTGCCGAGCTTGAAATAGGCTTCGTCATGAAGCGCACGGAGGAATGCTTCACGAAGCGAAGAGTTGCTTCGGACGGCCGCGTCCCACGCAGGCTCTGCCGAGGAAGACCAGGAGCGGGCATCTTCTTCACGGGCCAGTGACCACACTCTTGTGAGCATGGTCAAAAGCCCGATCACCCTGTCCCCTCCCGACTTCTTCGGCAGTAGCCGACCTGGGACCATCAGCATTTGCCGAGGCCACGTCAGCTGGGCCTCGCAGGCCACAAGAAGAGAAGTAAGCTGCTCGATCACCATCGTCGGGAAGCCGCTGGATATCAACTGGCGACATCTGGTCGATACCCTGGCCAGCCCGAGCCTTCATGAGCGTGGTGGCTCTGAGGACTCGCTCTGGCGTGAGAGGCGGCAGCTGCTCGTCGTCGCGGGCCGCCTGGATCTCGGCAAAAAGGGCGGATACCTCGCAGAGATTCACTTCCGACGGGCTCCAAAGTGTGTGCCATTTCTTAGCCTTGAGATCAACGATGTCCCTGGGGTCAAAAATAATCCCCCCCTCCGAAATAAGCTCGAACGGGGGGGGGGGGGGTCTGCAGAGGGACTTATGCAAAACTCCCACAGCGGGGGCCGACAGGACCCAGGACCGAAACTCTTCCAATGATGATTGGAGCCCCCTCCGCCTGACACGACCAGCAACTCGTTTAGCAACAGAGGCTAGGTGAGAAAGCTTGGCAAAAGGCACCTCGTCGATGCTCATGAGATATGCTTGCCAGAGAGACCATGATCCACCCGCGGGGTCCAGACTCGCAAGCGGCAAGTGCACGCTGGCGGAGATATCTTGCGCAAGATCTTTACGCGCACGCTCGAGACGACTGCGCTGAAGCTGACCATTAGATTGGGTAAGATGACGGTGGAGATTCTGCAAGACAGTGCACACACGATCCCCACCAACACGCAACCATGCCATGCAGCGGTCCCTGGCGCACTTTACCCAAAACGTGATCCTTAGCCCCCTGGAAAATCGGACCAGGCCCCCTGGATCGCCCTTCCTGAGAAAGCCCATGATGGTCCTGAATAGCGGGTTCGACCGTACAAACCCATTGCTCGCAAAAGCGCACTGACACCCAAGATGCGCCCTCAACCTGCAGCAAACGCGGCTGCATCGCGAATGACTGGCCAGACACTGCCGTAGTCACGGGCAGGTATGTAGCCAACCTCCTGCTTAGCCGCGGCCCACGTCTCTGAGGACATGCGGAAGCCAGGTGGGGAAGGGAGGGGGGGAGAGGAGACTGAATCCCCTCCTGACTGTCAGCACTTACGGGGGCTGGGGGCTCTTGATTATCATCCGCGGGCACGTTGAACTCATCTGCGGCCTCTCCGACATCAGGGAAGAGATCGCCATCTTCGCTCGGGGCGCGAGCCCCAGGTGGAGGGCCCAGGGGGGAGGACAGAGACAGGGGAGCGCCATAACTCTCTTCGTCGCCGTCGCCACCTTCAGCTCCACCAGCGGCAGGCGCGCGAGAGTGCGCAGACTGACTGACTTGAAAGCCCTGCTCGTGCAGGTCACCGCACAGCTCGTCGTATTGCTCGTCGGCAAAAGCCTTGGCAGCTAGCCGTCGCTCGTTGGAGGCGGCTTTACTCTTACTGGACTTCGACCCAGGCACGGGCATGGCTTTCGGCCGCGGGACCTGCGGAAGCTTCCGCGCCATTTTGAGCACTCGACAGAGCAGCTGCTGGGCGGAGGACCTCAAACGAACGATAGGCCCGCAGTGGGGCCCCCGCGGGACGTCAAGGCAGCCGTCGACAGAGATGAGATAAGGGATGCTAGAAGAGCTGGCGACGATGTAATCGATATGGGTGCCGCCACCGAGCGCACGCGTGTAAGCGAGGGATGCCTGAACGACGACACCTCCCACTCTCTCCAAAAACCCAGCTCGCTGCAGAGTAGCCGCAGGCAGGTTAAAGTCGCCCGCCACAATCCACGGGGGCCGACATTGGAGGAGCAGGGCTCCGAGGCGCGTGAAACGCTGCAGGTCCCTGCCCGCGATGCCTTCCTCGCAGAAGCCGTAGAAGGTAATGAGAATGAATGAGAAGCCTTTCTGGTGGCAGACTACCGCAGTAAACCCATCTAAGGCGCTGGAGCCGTCGGCAGCGAGATCGCTCCATACCGCCTCAGAGGAAGCAAGGGAATGCACCTGGAGGTGTTTTCGAGCTAAAACCCATTCCCCCCCCTCGTTCGCACGGGCTTGCCCCTTCAGAGTGATGGCCGTGCCTGTGGCTCGAGCGGGGCTCGCAAAAAACTTGAGGTGCGCCTTGCTGGCCAAATCCAGCCAAGGCGCGAGTGGGTCGGCAGACTCGACATGAGTCTCACAGACTGCAAGATAACGAAAAGACTTCAACCTGGCACCTGTGAGAAAACACCGCGCTTTCTTGCCCATAGCCGTGACATTGGCAAAACAAAGGCGCGTCTCAGATGGTGAGGCTGAAGTCGTCCCCGAATCGGGAGAGGACGAGCGCGGCGCAGTCAGCTGAGACTGCGACTGGGCGCTGGCCCCCTCAGGCGGCGATCACGCCGTCGGCGCAGCTGCAGGCACACCCTTGCCTGCTGCCTTGGCCGCTGCCGCCGCTGCCGCCTCCGCTGCTGCCTTCTTGGTCTCGCTGATGCGCTGGGCAGCCGCCTGCGCCCCAACCTCGGCCGCCGCCCCTGCATCGGGGCCGGGTGGCTCGGCCACGGCGGGCGACGCGGCCGCCCCCTGGCCGCCGCCGTTGTTGCCGCCGCTGCCGTCGGCCCCGTTGCCGCCGCCGCCTGGGTGCACTTGCCCGTCGCCGCGACGCTTCCTGGCCATGCGGCTCTCGATCGCCTGCTGGACTGCCTTGAGCTCCGCGAGCCACTTCTTCACCTCGTCAGACTTGGACGCGAGGTGCGTCTTCGTTGTCGCCAAATCCTGCCTGAGCTTGGCGAGGGTCTCCTTCTCGTGGCCCTCGCACTCCAGCTGGTCGACGGACTCGAAGAAGGCCTCGCCCCACGAGACTCGGAAGAGGTGCGCCTCCTCCGTGTCAGCGGCTGCGGCGGCAGCAGACTCGGTCAGCAAGCCGTCCTGCGTCGCCAACGCCTTCACCGCTATATTCTTGGCCTGCTCGGCCCTGGCCAGGGTGAGCGCTGCCTCCTGCTCACGCTGCTGAACCCGAGCCAAGACGGCCTCGGCCTTGAGGAGCGCTGCTACTGCCTGGTCGTGCTTGACGCCTGCGTCTCGCACCGCCGCCGACGCCTTCTGCAAGGACACCTCGGGGCTGACCGTGGACTCCGCCGCCGCGGCCTGCTGGCGCTTGCAGATCTGGGCCTCGAGCAGCGTGCGCATCCCTGGGTCCGTGGTGACTGCCAGCGCCTGCTGGTACGCCACGAGCTCCGAGGGCGCCGTCGACGGTGCTGGTGCTGTTCCGCCTCCGCCGCTGTCGGGCCGAAGCGCAAGCTGGTTGCTGCCGTCCCCCTTCTTCGGGCTGGGGCGGAAGAGTTCGACCTGCTTGCCGCAGTTGCACCAGCACCCGCGCTGCTGTAGCACGTTGTTCCACTCACACTTACCACAACTCTTGCACTTGGTCCAGAGAGAAGGATCCTGGGTGTCAGCGGCTACTGCGGCCGCCTTCTTGCCCTTACCCATCGCCCTCGTTGCCAACCTGATCCTGCGGCCGAACGATCGCAAGACAGGTGCCCCTCAAGCACCACGTGGAGGTGAGGCGAATCACCCCGAGAAAATGCAAAATGCGCTCGGGGCGACATGGCTTGAGAAGAGGAGGAGGAGGAGGAGGAGGAGGAGGAGGAGGAGGAGGAGGAGGAGGAGGAGGAGGAGGAGGAGGAGGAGGAGGAGAGGAGGAGAAGGAGGAGGAGGAGGAGGGGAGGAGGAGGAGGAGGGAGGAGGAGGGGGAGGGGCAGGGGGGGGGGCGGGGGGGGAGGAGGAGGAGGAGGAGGAGGGAGGAGGAGGAGGAGGAGGAGGAGAGGAGGAGGAGGAGGAGGAGGAGGAGGAGGAGGAGGAGGAGGAGGGAGGAGGAGGAGGAGGATGAGGAGGAGGAGGAGGAGGAGGAGGAGGAAGGGGAGGGGCAGGGGGAGGCGCGGCCACGGGAGGTGCGCGGCGCGCGGCTGCCCTTTCCGCGGCCCCTCGGGCCCAGCGCGGGCCCGCGCGCGCGCCTGGCGCGCGCTCCCCATCCCAGCGACGACCAACTGGCCATCGCTCGGACGCCCATGTCCTGTCGCCAAATGGTCCAGGATGTTCCTCGATGGTCCTCGCCGAAGGAACAATGCACACGTCCGAGCGATGCCAAGTCAAGAACGGGTCTGACGCAGGATGGCACGGCCACCTTCGGCGGCGGCTGACGCGGTCCGCCCTCTCGGCACGCCGCATCGGAGACGAGGGCGCGCTCACACACGACCGTACGCGGGCAGCTCACGCGCCGATGTCGGCGCAGTCGACCCCGTTTCTTTGCGTGTCGCTCACCTGCCTTTTTCGTGCCGACTCTTTTCGCGCGCGTGCCGCTGCCGCTCTGCCGATGATTCCCAGAACGCGTGGTAGCGCCAACGCGTGCTTGTCCATCGAAGCCGCTCAAGACGACGCCGCCGATGTGACGAGGGCCGAACAGGGTAACACACACACACACGCACACATTCGGCAAACACACGTCCTGAGCACGATCGGCTCCCCAAACGCGCCCGACCTTGGAGGCGGCCGCGGGGTCGGAACTGGTTGGGACACCAGAGATTCGCTACAAAATACGACGGGGCGATGAAGCCGAATCCGTCCACAAATCGGTCCCTGTACCCCTCGTGTGGTCCATCTCGTGCAACGTTTCAACCGGATCCGTTTTTTTGATGGTCCCGCGGGGGGGGGGGGGGGGCAGAGAACGCTGTCCAAAGGCAGAAACATCCTTCTGGAAAACCACCACCTGCCCGCCCATCCTGGTGGATGGAATCAGCTCAGACCCCCAGTCGGCTCCAACGCCCGACCCTCGCCTGGCCCGACCGCACCAGTTATGCTCAAGTAGGGAATCGAACTCTGTACACCGACGCATTTTCTGGCCCTGCATTGAAATTTGCACTGGAGAGCGGATCCTGGTGTAAAGGGGGCCCTGGTGTATACATGTTTCGTTGTTTCCTCAGGACATCGAGGAACAAAAGTATACACCACACACCACCCCAGCGTCGTCCCCGACCCTCAACAAGTCCTGGGATTGAAAAACAGCCCGCCACTGGTAATGTATATGTTCCAATTTCCGATCAAAATCCTGGTGAGTCCAAGTGGTTTCTCGGGCGTTGGCAGAACTGGGTTCAGTGGAACCTGGTTGAGTGATTTGTACCGGGGGCGCGCCCCCGTCCCATTTCCACTGACCGGAACCGCCGTCGCCCGAAAAAACACAAACTGTGGCAAACCTGGTTTAGTGATTCTGGCCAACTCAAAGGCTCCAGAGCCCTACCACTAACCGGGTCCCCTTACCGGGGGTCCTGGCCATACCCGATTCAGTAAAGGGGCCCCAGAACACACAAATAAATACACACAAATAAAAATATTCCCCATATTTTCTCATATTTTCTGGGTTTTTGTCCTCCCCCCCAATTCCCATATTTTCGCATATTTTCCTGGGGATCGACGATTAATTGTGTCTGTGTGTTTTTTCCCCTCCTGATTCAGGTCGTTTCGCGGCACGGCCGCGGGCGCTCTGGAGCGCCCCCCCGCCGGCAGCCCCCCGGTCGCCCCGCCCAGGCTCCAGGCGCTGCCGCTTCAGGCTGTCCTTCTCGTAGACGCTGGAGTTCGTCAGCACCCGCTCCACGGGGACCTCCCCCTCGTCGACTGCTTGGGGTTGGGGGTTGCTTCAGGCGGGGGCCGAGAGATGGGGTGCCAAGAGATTTGGAGGCAACTACTGGGAGGTCTTCGCCGGGAGAATGAAAAAAGATTGAGCCCCGTTGGGGGGCTGTTACGCTGGAATGGGCCTCGGATTACGCGGGATTGAGCCGGATTAAGCGGGATTAAGCGGGATCTAGCCGGATTAAGCGGGATTGAGCCGGATTTCGGACCAGGGCTAAATCAGACTTTGACCTCCCAGGAGTTGCATCCGAAAAGAGCCAAGCACCTTTCGTCCCCCTTCTGGGCCCCAGGGAGCCCCTTCAGGGCCCTCTAGGTGCACGAGAGGCGCACCGGGTGCACGGGTGCACCTTTCTTCCCCCCCCCGCTGGTCGCCCCCCCTTACGCAGCGTCCATGGGGCTGCAGTTCTTCATAACTTCCTGTAACGGTTGCGTTGCCCGGGGGAGGACGGGGGTGGGACCCTAGATAACGGCAACGCTGGGGCGTGGCAGGGCACGTCGGGGCGGGCGGGCGGTGCGATCGACGTAGTACGCGCGCGAGCACCCGCATGTGGGAAGGTGGGTCCAAGCCCAACCCCCCACGCCCGATCGTTGCCGTGACCCCTGAGGGGGCGGGTTGGCCCGGGTAACGACTGTTACGCAGTTCCACTGGGAGCTCCACCGAACGCCTCAGTGGCAAAGTGCCGCACACAGTCTGGAGCTACGACGCGCGTGACCGGTGCGCCGCCATGGGCGGACGGACCGCGTGCGAGACCCTGTGGGTGAAACTCAAAATGTCGGGCTACGAAACGACTGAGAGCTGTGCCGACATGGGCGGGGGGACGGTTTGCGACAACCAAAAGGCTTCTGACCTATAAACCAAGCAAGGTGGCGGGATGTGCCGAAGGCCGCTAGATGATCCGCCGCCCCCTCTTGATTGCAAGAGAGGTGCCTGGCGTGCCAAATCCTATCGTTTTTGGTTTTGGCTCTTTCCAAAAAGAACTCCCCCTGGGGCTCCGTCGCGTCCCGCCGGCCACCCGGAAAGGACCTCAATTTTGAAACAAATCCGCCAAGACAGCTCAAGATGGCCTTCAAGAAGGCCACGTTGGCCCAAGATGGCCTCCAGGATGGTCCAAAACGGTCTTCAGGACGGCCCAACAGTCTAAGACGGCCCAAGTTCGCCCAAGAGGCCCCCCAGAGGCCTCCAAGACGACCCAAGAGGCCTGAGGTACTGCAAGGAGGGCCCGAAGAGGCCCAAATCATTGACTGTCCTTAGGGTTTTGACAGATTTGGGCAGTTGCTTCGTTTCGGCCTTCCGCCTGCTCAAGACGGCCCAAGAGGCCCCCAAGATCGCCCCATGATCGCCCACGAAGCCTCCAAGATGGCCCCATGACGGCCCAAGAGGCCCCCAAGACGGCCCCAGGAGGGCCCCACGACGGGCCAAGAGGCCTCACAGACGCCTTAAATGGTCTCCAAGACGGCCCCCAAGCGCCCCAAGAGGGCCCTAAGCCGTGGCTGAGAAGCCCCCAAGACGGCTCCCGATGGCGTCAGACGGGCCAGGAACCCACCAAGATTGCCAAAGTTGGCTCGAAGCTGGCCCAAGACGGCCCAAGGGGCCTCCAAGAGGGCCTCCAGGAAGGCCAGAAAAGGCCAACAATATTCCTGTGGTTTTGAAAGGATCTTGACATTTGCTTCTTTTCGGCCTTCCGACGGCCCGAGGCGGACGAGGAGCCCCCAAAGATCGTCCAAAGGTCGCCCAAGAGGCCTCCAAGATGGCCCAAGAGGGCCCCAAGAAGAGCCCAAGACGGCCCAAGATGGCCCCGAAGACCCCGAAGATGGCCTCCAAGACGGCCAAGATGGCCTCCAAGATGACGGCCAAGACGGCCTCCAAGGCAGCCAAGATGGCCCCAAGATGCACCCAAGACGGCCCCAAGAGGCCTCAAGATGGCCCTAAACTGCCCAAAAGGCCCGCAAGAGGCCTCCAAGACTGCCCAGGAGCCCTCCAAGACGTCCTCTAAGAAAACCGAAAGCTTGGCAACCACCTGGTCCGATAGCTCGCCCGACTCCGTGTTCCTCGAAAGCTTTCGAAACCCACTCGGGGAACGCGTGGCCCGATAGCTTGGCCAAGCTCAAACCCAACGTTCGGCCACGCAGGCGCTTCCAAAAAGGCAAGGGGCAGCGGTGATTCGCCGTAGACGTCTTCGATCAAGTAGTTAGTTACTTTTAGTCTGACCCCTCCTCCATCCTCCCTTGTCCCTCTCGGAACATAGAACTGCGAATCTGTCTAAAGTGTAACCTGCCAGACCATCTCGAGCGCAGAGTCTCGAAACCCAGAACTGCGAGGATGTTTCAAACAACGCGTCAGCTCGGATCCAAGAGTTGCGAGGATGTCTCAGGCGAAAGGGGCTAGACCAATTCAGGTTACAACATCTTGGAGCCAAGAATTGCGAGGATGTCTCAAGCGAGTAGGGCTGGCCCACCTCTCCCGCGGTATCCTCGAGCCCATAGTTGCGAGGATGCCCCAGGCGAAGCGGGCCAGGCTACCTCAGGTTGGGGTATCTAGGCGGCCAGAGTTGCGAGGATGTCTCAGGCGAAAGGGGTTGGACACCACCTCTCGAGCGGCATTTCCAAAGCAAGAATTGCAAGGATGCCTGAGGCAAGACACGCTGGACGCAAACTTTCAGAAACTGTCAGGCGGATGCAAAGCAAATCCGTAGAAATGTTGTTGTTTATGGCTCGAACGCCGAATAGAAAAAACGATGAAGGGATGAGCGGATGTGGCGCAAGCCTGATAAATTTCTTCAGCCGCAAATGCCCAACCAGTACACCGAAAACCACACTGGGTCCCCCCGAGCCCGCTGCACACGGACTGCGGCCTGTCAGCTCTCTGACTGTCCGCGGCGCCGTCTGTCAGCTCGAGGCGCTGCAAGCGACGAAGCGATGGAACTCATCTGGTCCCACCCCTACGTGCCCAGAGTTGCGAGAATCGTGCGTTCGTCAGAATCTCCTGCCCTCCGGATATGCAAGTGCTCCGGAGCGAATGAGAGCAGCAGGCGCAGCGCCGAAGCGCTGCGCCGCAAGGGTTGTGGATGCCATGACAGTGGACACTCAAGCAATCCTAGCATTGGATTAACACGTGTTTAACATGTGCAAGCCATGTTCAAAAAATGTTTCATATATGTTTTAACGAATTTGCAACATGTTTGAAACAGTTGTTTGACATCGGGAAAATGTTTCGCAGCATGCTTCCTCTCCATCAATCGACTTCAACAAAAGCAAGGGTCGGCCTGACTTCGCTGAGATCTGGCATCTCTGAGGTCCGGCAGGCTTGGCGGGCGTATCGAGCGCTGCGGCCGCTCCAGAGCGCGCTTCGAGCGCGCTTCGGGGCGTGCTGGACTGGTCTATCCATCGATTAAATATATGTATATATATGTATATATGTATGTATGTATGTATGTATGTATGTATGTATGTATGTATGTATGTATGTATGTATGTATGTTGGTATGTATGTATGTATGTATGTATGTATGTATGTATGCATTTATGTCTGTCTGTCTGTCTGTCTGTCTGTCTGTCTGTCTGTCTGTCTGTCTGTTCGTCTGTCTGTCTGTATGTCTGTCTGTCTGTCTGTATGTATGTATGTATGTATGTATGTATGTATGTGTATATCCCTCGTGGGTCGATGTATAGATATGTATGTACGTATGTATATGTATATATATGTATGTCTATAGTTATATCTCTTTATACACATATATATATATATATATGTACACACTTTTGTCCTAGGTCTGCCACGGATCGGCACAGTCACCACAATCGCAAGAATCTGGGGGTCCTCCTTGTGCCAGCTCGGTGAGGCCTGGAAATGACCCCCTGGTGGTGGTTCTCTCTCTCCACTCATTCTACGGGAGGAGAGCGTCGCAGGTCTACGAAGGGACTCCATCGTTGGATGGCACCTTTGGCCAAGGGTACTGCCATGTGATGCTTGGCAGCCGTGAGTGGCGTCAGATGTTCGACCCAAGCTGACGCCGGGGAGAGAAATTTCACCCACCGTGTCTTGAAAGATTGTGATCGTGTCGTATAAAGGAACACCGAGTTCGGGTAATCGGGCCTGGCAGAGGCCTAGACCCTAGACATCAATAGAACTACTCTGGAGGACATCCTGGAAGCAAGTTTGGGGTAATCCCACCAGCCCTCTGGGCGTAGGTGGTCTAGAGCAGATCCTCTTCCACCCCTCCCTCTTCCCCCTTGGGGAGGGGTTTACCCCTCCCCCTACCCCCTCCCCTGGACCTGGACGGGGGGGGCCGCGGGTAGTTAGAGCGTCCAAGATGGCCCAAGACGGCTCCAAGAGCGCCTCAGAGAACCCAAGATGCGCTCCAAGATGGCTCAAGATAGCGCAAGATCGCTCACGATGGCTCCTAAGATGGTTCCAAGAAGCCCAAAGACGGCCCCAAGATAACTCCAATTGGCCAAACAGCTCCCCAAGGAGGCCCCGAAGAGGCCAAAATCGTCCCAAAACCTAAGGAAAATCAATGATTTTTGCTTTCTCGCCTTTTCGCTTCCGATGGCCATCCGAGGCCTGGAGATGGCTCCAAGATGGCCCAAGAGGGCCCCAAGAGAGCCCCAAAAGAGCCCCAAGACGGCCCCAAGAGCGCCCAAGAGTACTCCAAGAGCGTTCCAAGAGGGGTCCAAGAGGCGATTTTAGGGGCTTCCGAGGGGGGGCGCTAATTAAACCCCCCCTCTTGTTTGATCGACTCCCTCCAAGATGGCCACAAAAGCGCCCCGAAGGCTCCCCAGAGCGCCTCAAGAGGGTCCCAAGAGGCGCCCAAGATGCCCCAAGGCGCCCAAAAAGCCCTCCAAGAGGCCCTCAAAAGACCCCCAAGAAGCTCCTTCCCCTCCTTCTCCTCCTCCTCCGATTCTTCCTCCTTCTCCGTCCTCCTTCTCCTCCTCCTCCTCCTCCTCTTCCCCCTCCTCCTCCTCCTCCTCCTCCTCCTCCTCCTCCTCCTCCTCCTCCGACGACTCCTCTTCCATCCTCCCCCTCTCGGGGTCTGTGACAGCTTCCCCCGCCCTTTGTTATTCTGCATGCTCCCCGACTTCCCTGATCACCTCAACTCCCCTGAGCATCGTTTCTGGATGGGCTGGTGGGGATACGCGAAGCGTCAACAATTGCAACCATCTGCACCACTGTACTGGTACCAACGGCAAAGGCAGAAACTGACCTACATAGTGCTAATTGCAACCACACCCCTGACCTCTCCGTTGACGGTGAGGCGGGTGTCGGCGTAGGTGACAGGGTGGGAGCCTGGCGAACGGCTCACATAACATCCATTCTCAACTTATTGAAAGAAACCAGTAATGTGCATGTGGTAGACATGCGCGCAGCCGAACCAATTTGTGCACTGTCCTCCCTCCTCCACCTCTCATTTCTCCTTCGCCGTCGTCGTGTCCTGCGCATCCTCCTGAGGGAATGCTGCGTGGAACGAAATATGATATGTATGCGACTTCTGGAACAACTCTGCGCGCTCACTGAAGCTACTCCAAGGTCTGTACCAATTCTGGCGCCAAATCGTTGCATTGACGACTTGTCACTGACGGAAACGGACAATGATGGTATGAAGCTGCCTCAGGCACATCTGCGCCATGACTACAGAGGGGCGCTTGTCTGCATGAGATTCCCTGTTCGACAGTACTCAACAAAGGTGATGAGCTGTTCGTGCCTCCTCTCCGCGCAATGGGTACAGTGACCGCTCCACTCCAGGCAGATACACGCCATCGTCCACAACTCTACGTGTGACATAACCCTGAGCAGACCTGAGAAGTGACTTACGCAACCTCCTACCCACAGTGCCTCGCGAATACCAAGTACAGGAGCGTACGCAAGCGCATCTCCAACGCTAAGAGACAACGTCGGGCACACGTGGAACTGGCCCTCGCATGCTTGTGTTTCGGGTTCATGAGAGCATACGTGACACCCGGCGCTGTCCGATTTGGGCATGACGTGGACCGAATTTGGAACACACTTGGACTAGATTTTGACCAGATTTGGACCAGACACGCTCCATCACGAGGGAGACGTTGGCGATGCATCGGCGCCATCGGGTGGTGAAACTCTGGCTCCACATCGAGCCGCATCGTCGATGCGGCGCGATCCTCCGACCCCAACTGGGAGGCCTAAATCCCATGAACAGACATCGAACACGTTGAGCGCCACGCGCTCCCGTGGCCGCGCAGCAGCCGCGCCCCGAACAGTCAAGCAAGAGCACGAGGTCACACGGAGACCGCGCGACGCAGCTCTGGACGGGCAACTCCGTGGAAACGTCACCGGTCCGCCCAAGTTGGACGGGGAACAGATTTCGGGAGCGGCCAAGAGGGGGGGTCCAAGATGGGGGGGTGCAAATCCGCCGATCCGGCGTGTGAGTTTCTGAGAGCGTGGGCTTGAGCTCGCTCAAGTTTCGCTCTGCAAGGGAAGGGGGGCAACGCAAACGACGAAAGAATTGACACGCAAGGCCTCCCCAATGCCGGGACCGCCACCCCCCCCCTGCACCTTCCTCTCCGGCGCCCCCCCCCCCTCTCTTCCTGCACCCCCCCCATTCCCCTGCAATCCCCTCTCCGCCCACCCCCCCTGTTCCTTCCTGGACCCCCCCCGCCTCTGCACCTTCTCTTTCCCCCAGCTCCCCCCCCTTCACTGCGCCCTGGACAGGAGAGAGGGGGGGGGGGAAGGCTGAGGGAAAGGTAGAGAGTGGGGGGGGGGGGGGGGGGAACAGGGGAGAGAGGGGGGGGGACAGGAGAGAGGAAGGGGGGGGGGGGGACAGGAGAGATGGGGGGACGAGGGGGGGAAGGGGGGGCGACAGGAGAGCAGTGGGGGGAGGGGACAGGAGAGTAGGGGGAGGGAAAAGGAGAGAGGGGGGGGGACAGGAGAGAGAGGGTTGGGGGGGGGGAAAGGGATGAGAGTGGGGGGGGACAGGAGAGGGGGGGGGGACAGGACAGGAGAGCCTGCGCGGAGACCGGATGAGAGGGGGGGGGGGACCGTCCTGGAGCTGGGATATAAAAGGAAGGGGGTGGAGGGACAGGAGAGAGGGGGGGGGGACAGGA
Source organism: Prorocentrum cordatum (assembly GCA_963575745.1). Lineage (NCBI taxonomy): Eukaryota > Dinophyceae > Prorocentrales > Prorocentraceae > Prorocentrum > Prorocentrum cordatum. Next base: position 86,930 of record CAUYUJ010000154.1, read on the forward strand.
GAGAGGGGGGAGGGGGAGGGCAAAGGAGAGAGGAGGGGAGAGACAGGAGAAAACGGGGGGGGGGCAAGAGAGAGGAGGGGGGGTTGGGGGGAGCCGAGATCATGACAATCACCATCACCATCACCATCGTCACATCACCACCATCATCATCATCATCATCATCATCATCACCACCATCACCAGCATCATCATCATCGTCATCATCACCATCATAATCATCATCACCATCATCATCGTCATCATCATCATCACCATCACCAGCATCACCATCATCACCATCATTATCATCATCACCATCATCATCATCCTCATCATCACCTTCATTATTACCATCATGATCATTATCATCATCATCTTCACCAGCATCATCACCATCATCATCATCATCGTCGTCATCATCATCACCAGTTTCACCATCATCGTCAACATCATCATCATTACCAGCATCATCATCATCATCATCATCATCATCATCATCATCATTATCATCATCATCATCGTCATCGTCATCGTCATCATCAGCATCATCATTGTCAGTTTCATCATCAGCATCATCATCATCATCACCAGCATCAGCATCATCATCGTCATCGTCATCGTCATCGTCATCAACGCCATCGTCATTATCAGCATCAGCATCATCATCATCATCACCATCATCATCATCATCATAATCAGTTCCATCATCAGCATCGTCATCATCATCATCATCACAAGCATCATCATCATCATCATCATCATCGTCATCATCATCAGCATCATCATAATGTTCATCATCATCATCATCATCACCAGCTTCAGCATCATCGTCATCAACATTATCATCATCAGCAGCATCATCATCATTAGCATCATCATCAGTATCATCATCATCGTCATCATCATCATGTTCATCATCATCATCATCATCATCATCATCATCATCATCATCATCATCATCATCATCTTCAGTTCCATCATCATCATCATCATCATCATCATCATCATCATCATCATGTTCACCATCATCATCATCATCAGTTTCATCATCATTATCATCATCATTATCATCATCGTCATCCTCGTCATCCTCATCATCACCAGCATCATCATCATCATCATCGTCATCGTCATCATCATCATCATCCTAATCATCATCACCAGCATCATCATCATCACCATCAGCATCAGCATCAGCATCACCATCACCATCAGCATCAGCATCAGCATCAGCATCAGCATCAGCATCAGCATCAGCATCAGCATCAGCATCAGCATCAGCATCAGCATCAGCATCAGCATCAGCATTCAGCATCAGCATCAGCATCAGCATCCAGAATCAGCATCAGAAGCAGCATCAGCATCAGCATCAGCAGCAGCATCAGCATCAGCATCATCATCATCTCATCATCATCACCACCACCACCACCACCACCACCACCACCACCACCACCACCACCACCACCACCACACCACCACCACCACCATATCACACATCATAATCATCATCTCATCAATCATCATCATCATCACATCATCACATCATATCAATCATCATCATCTATCCTCATCTCTTCATCATCATCATCATCATCATCATCATCATCATCATCATCATCATCATCATCATCCATCATCCCATCATCATCATCATCATCATCATCATCATCAATCATCTGGCGGCACTGGCCGGAGGGCACTACAATGGTGCAAATCATGATGGCGGCATGTGCGCGGCCAGCGGGGGGCCGGAAGCAATGAAAAAGAGGGAGGCCGCCATGCATATGTGGAAAGATCCGGGCACCGCAGATGCTATCCACCCCCCAACACGCGAAGATTCAGGACAACGCCAGGGAGCGCATCCAAGAGGAGGAGGAGGAGGAGGAGGCAGGAGGCGGAGGAGGACGAGGGGAAGGAGAAGGAGGAGGAGGAGGACGGGAGGGAGGGAGGGAGCGGCGGAGGGGAGGGAGGGAGGGAGGGCGGGAGAGGAAGAGGAGGAGGAGGAGGAGGAGGAGGAGGAGGAGGAGGAGGAGCAGCAGCTCGGCTCTGGGCTCCCGCGTGCGCCACCGCACGGCCCTGGGCGGGGCTGCCGGTAGGGCCCCTATGCCCGCGACGCCATGGCAGTCGGGTGCCGAGGCGCTCCCCACTGAGACGCCATCCCTCGGGGATCTGGAGGAGGAGGAGGAGGAGGAGGGGGAGGAGGAGGAGGAGGAGGAGGAGGAGGAGGAGGAGGAGGAGGAGGGGGGAGGAGGGGGAGGAGGGGTAGAGGAGGAGGAGGAGGAGGAGGAGGAGGAGGAGGAGGAGGAGGACAAGGGAGGAGGAGGAGGAGGAGGAGGAGAGGAGGAGGAGGAGGGGGGGGAGGGGGAGGGGGAGGAGGGGGAAGAGGATTCGCCTGGAGGCAGGGCCGCCCGTCGGTGCCTCGTGAGGAGGAGGAGGGGGATCCAAACCTGGGTCAAACGGGCCTTGCAACATCCTGCAGGTCCCTGAACCCAAACACGGGTCGGTGCGCCCCTGGCCCTGCAGGATCCTGCAAGATCCGGCGCTCTGGCTGACCCCCGCTTGCACTGATCCCCGCCTCTCGAGTCCCGACCCCCCCCTCGAACGTTGCCCCCAGGTGTTCGGACCGTAGCCCAGCTCTCCGACGGCCGTAGGAGGAGGAGGAGCGAAGGAGGAGGAGGAGGAGGAGGAGGAGGAGGAGGAGGAGGAGGAGGGGGAGGAGGAGGAGGAGGAGGAGGAGGGGGAGGAGGGGGAGGAGGGGCACCTCAACGAACGCTCCCGCCGAGACGCAGCTGCGGGGAGAGCCTCCCGAGGCCGGAGAGCACCGCCGAGAACCAGAGGTGCACCAAATGCACCCGCAGGCGAGGCACTCGGAGGTGAGCGCTTGCCGACCGGGGCAGCGCACGTCCGAGCGTCGCAGCGGAGGCCGCACCCGAGAGCGACCGCCGCCGCCGCGAGCGGAAAAGCGGCGGCTCGACGGAGGCGATACGCCGAGGGTGCCACCGGCGCCGCCGCGAGGGAGAGCAGCACCGCGCCGCGGCGGGGGCACGCGAGGCAGACACGGCGGAGGGGGCGGAGCCCGAGACGTCGTAGAGGAGGTCGCGCACGTCGCCCAGGCCCTCCCGTGCACCCACTGGTCTGTCGCTGGAGTGGGAATGGGATCGAGGGAGAAGTCATGCCAACTCAGGCTGCGTGGAGCTCGGAGCCCTGGGCCTCGGACACCCGCTGAGACAATTCAAGAACGCACGCCTCCTCCTGGAGATGTGCACGGGATGGTGGGTTATGTTGCATGTTTAGGGGGCCTCATCTGTCCCGTAGCGCCAACCATGACAGTCGCACCCGTGTCGAACCCGTGCCAAATCCGTGTCGAGTCCACGCCAGATCTGCGTCGACTCCACATCGAGCCCACGTCGGGCGCAGGGAAAGCTACACATGCTTGGGACCGCTGAGGTCCCCCGAGCATGCAAGGTAAGGTGTGCCGAGGAAGCAAAAAGGGGGGGCCCAGACTCCCTCGGGTCATGAAACCATCATGGCCGGATGCTCTCCCTGATGTTCGGCCTCCAAAGGCCCTCACCGATCCTTGGGACAGTCAAGCAACGACTCGGGATGAAAAGCTGGCTCGGGAGAGCGAGTCCCGATCGCTGGGGGTTCACGAAATGGAACAAACACGGCGCTGGGGGAGGAGGAACAGGGGGTCAAACATGAGGAACCCAGGGTTGGGATTTACATGTATTCGCCACCAGGGAAACCGAGCTTCTTTGACCCTGGGTGGCGATGGATATGTACACTATGTGTGTATCAATGTGTACATATGTAACTATATGTACAATTGTCAGGGCGTGGGTTGTTTTCCTCCATCGAGTAATCCCAGGGAGAGGAGACTGGGTGAGCCTTCGTGGCAGCCTGTGGGCGTCCGCGGCCTTATCCTAAACGTGATTTCGACCGGACCACGTCCAAATGTCAGATTTCGTCCAGATGTTGTCAGATGTCGTCCAAACTTCGTCCAAACGTCGACTACATCAGACGCAATCCAGACGAACTCCCCCAAACCGCAAGGAATGCTGGGACCTTCTGAGGCTCCCATGAAGGACCACACAATATATGGTCTCAGCCAGGCCAGCGCTGCGTTCCGAGCGAGCTGCATGAAGGCCAACGGGGCAGCCCGAGCAATGACCTGACAAATCAGCCGTCATCCGGGAAGCAACAACCGCATCAATGACGCGCCGCCATGGGGAACTCACCAGCGTTGGTACGCACTGCCGAAAAACAGCAACAATCTTCGGAACACCTCGAACAAGTAAAACGCGAATGGGTTACCAGCGGCAGCGCGTTCCATTTGTACTCTCTCTACTCCCTCTCTCGTTGATACTCCAGACCCCTCTGTCCTTGATACGCTCCATTTCTTTGAGAGAGCGTGATCCACCGCCGCTTTACTGTGGAAAATTGCCCCCCTCTTGCTCTGGAACCCAGGGTTTTCCCCTCCCCCACCCTCCGGAAAATTCCCCCCCCCCCCCCCCCCCCCCCCCCCCCCCCCCCCACCCCCCCCCCACCCCCCCCCCCCCACCCCCCCCCGGTCCCCCACCACCCCCCCCCCCCCCCCCCCCCCCCCCCCCCCCCCCCCCCCCCCCCCCCCCCCCTCCCCCTCGAAAGCAGGGGGGGGTCACTACCGGTTCGACCCCAACCCCCCCCCACTGGAAAACTGAAGGGGTCACTACCGGTTCGAACCCCCCCCCACCTCCCCCACTCACCGCCAGCAAACGACTCCCGGTCCCTACCACTGGCCGCACCACATCCCCCACTGTTGTTCCCAGCGCCACTGTCCTCACCACCTCTATCCCCACTGGTTCCGCCACCGTCCCTACTGTCCCAACCAGTGCCCCCACCACTGTCGCACTGTCCCCACTGTCCCCACACTGTTCCCACCACGGTTCCACTCTCCCCACTTTCTCCACGGACCCAACCACTGCCCGACTATCCCCACTGCCCCCACTGTCCCACTGACTCTTCCGCTGCCCCACTGAGTTGTCCCACTGTTCCCACCACTGTCCCCACCACTGTCACCACTGCACCTGTGTCCCATTGTCCCGCCGCCGTCCTCGCCACCGCCTTCACCACTGTCCCCACCACCACTGTACCCTCCACTGTCCCACTGTTTCCACCTCATTCCCAGTCCCCACACCACTGTCCCCACCACCACCGTCCCCACCACTGTCCACTGTCCCCACTGTTCCCGCCATTGTCCTCACCACTGTCCCCACCACTACCGTCCCCACCACTGTCCCACTGTCCCCACCACTGTTCCGCTGTCCCCTCACCACTGTCCCCACCACCACAGTCCCCACCACTGTCCGCCCCCCCCCTCGGTTTTGAAGGGGGGGGGGGTTCGAACCGGTAGTGACCCCCCCCCCAGTTTTCGAGGGGGGAGGGGGGGGTCGGTTCGAACTGGTATTGACCCCCCCCCTTTTCATGATGAGCGGGGGAGGGGGAGAGGTTCGAACCGGTAGTGACCCCCCAGGTTTTCCGGAGGGGGAGTGGTTCGAACCAGTAGTGACCCCCCCCGGTTTTCCGCCAGCAGCGGTAGAACACGCTCTTTCATTTCTTTACGATTTCGGGTAGTGTTCGCTACCCTCTGGGCACCTCGGGTGGGATCCGAATAGACGTCGTCGGCGCATCGCGCCGCATTGGCGATGCCTCGGCGATGCGGCGCGGGTGTGGGGCCCAATTCTCTCCAAGCCGCTGCCGCCGATGCATCGCCAACCTCGCCAATGCATCAGCAATGGGGACAAATCATCCGACACCATCTGATAACTCGAACTCGAATTCGTATGCCTCCAAGCAGTGACCCGGGTCGGTACTCGGGCCTCCCAGGCAACACTTTGGTGGGCCCTGGAATCAACACAGCCATGTTTGTTACCGGTTCCGTGTTGCCGTTTGTTTGCCGCTTCCGTCGCCGTTTTTGTTGCTGGATCCATCGCCGTGATTTTGGGGTCCAAATTCCGGCTCCAATCCGGGAGCCGATTCTACGCCGTTTCTGGTAGCAGTTTGTTTGCCGTTTCCATGTTCAAGAGACGTTGTTTCGAAAACGGTGGAAAAACAAAAAAAAAAAAAAAAAAAAAAAAAAAAAAACGGCCCTGCCGTCCCCAGGGGACACTAACAAGGGCAGCGCCCGAAGGACCAGTCGTTATTCTTGGATCGCCGCGGGGGATGCTAAGGGGATAAGGGGATACAAGTGGATGCGAAGGTAGGTTCGATCCAGCCTAACCCAGCTTCGAAGTGGGCTGCACGTGCCCTAATTGGCTTAAAAGGCGCACAGCTATGTGCTCAGTCGTGGGCGGAGCCCACCCAGCAGAGCTAGCCCTCGCCATCCTAAGCCACACATGGCACTTGTAACCTCCCAGGCAAACCCCCCGAGGCGCGGCGTCGACACCCCTGTCCTCCCAGGGGGGCTTAAGAATAACACCGGGACCTCGACATCTGAATTAAAGGGAAATTAGGACACACAAATAAATACACACAAATAAAAATAGTCCCCATATTTTCCCATATTTCCTGGGTTTTTGTCTTCCCCCCCAATTCCCATATTTTCCCATATTTTCTGGGAATCGCGGATTAATTGTGTCTGTGTGTGTTTTTCCCCTCCTGAATGTTTTAACACTCTGGAAGGTCAGGGACGAGGCTCCGCTCGGCCTCCGGCCCCATCGCCGACGATGCTCGTGCGATGCTACACCGCGGGCAACTTGGCCCGAAAAGCCTGTGCGGGGCGCCTCACGTTGGGCGCCCGAGTTATCCGGGGTAACTCGGGTCAGGGGTAACTCGGGTTTAGATTCCCGAAAAAGGAACCCGAGTTATCCCTGACCCGAGCTACCCCTGATGATTCGGGGCTCTGGACGCCCGAGTTATCCGGGGTAACTCGGGTCCGGGATAGCTCGGGTTTGGATTCCCGGAAAACGAACCCGAGTTATCCCTGACCCGAGTTACCCCTGATGATTCGGGGCTCTGGTCACGTAGCCTCTTTTTTTTGTTCGCCAGAGACTCGAACCAGAGCAAAGGCCGTAATTTCAACGTGGGTGCTAAATCTAATACGAAACAAGAACCGCGACATCGTCGGACCGGGACAAGTCGGGGATCTCTGTGGAGCCGCGGTTCTGGAGGATGCATCGGGCGTCGCCCCCGTTCCAGAACGCGCTAAGAGCGTCCCAGAACGCTCTGGAGCAACTCATCCCAGTCCTGGTCCCGCCCGCGATCCTGAACTCAATCATCACAAAGTGGCGGGCTCCATTTGGCCCTGGGTGGCACCGAATCCAAGATGACCGACGCAAAGGCCTGCAATACTTCCCGCTCGGGCATGATGGTCCCCGTGAGCGCTGGCCCCGCGGCCTCCGCTCCCCGCCGTGGCTCTTCGCTGCCCCCCCCAGACCCCCGACGTCGCGCTTGTTCCCCAACGTCGACCCGCAAAAGTCTGGGCCCCTTCCCCGGTGCGGGTCTCTTTGTGCGGCGACGGGGGAGCGAAGAAAGCCTCCGAACGTTCAAGGCAAGCTGCGATGGACCAGACCACGCCGGGCGTCCCCGCCGCCCCGACCGACACAGAAGCCTCGGCCGACATGTCGGAAACGCCTCAAAAAAACAGCAGCGCTCGTCGCTGCAGCGGCCCGGTACGGGCGTTTCCTCCCGAGTCGTTTCGCTGACTGTCCGGGGGCCCGACCCAGGCCCCTGGAGGCCGAAAGTAGCGAAGCACCTCCCGTTGTGCTTTCTGCCACAGCGCGAGGCTGGCCATCGCTCGGACGCCCATTTCCTGTGTTTTTGTTTTTTTGTTTCGTGCGTGGTTTTTTCGCCGAATGGTCGAGGATGCTCCTCGAAGGTCCTCGCCGAGAAAAAAAAAGGCAAACATCCGAGCGATGCCAGGGAAGCGATCTGGCACCCCAAGGCCTCAGCTCATTGCCCCTCCCTCGCTCGGCAGCGCACCAGCGTTGACCCGGGGGGGGGGGGGGGGGGGAAACGGTCCTGGTGGGGTAGCGGGTCTTGGACCCTCCCTGTGATCCTAACCGGATAAAGGGGCGATAATACCCCCCCTGGGATGATAAAGCTCGCGGTTCCCCCGAGGATAATTAAGGGTTTTCCCGGGGAATTTGTTTTGAGCTCCACACTCTGTCCGAATTCCCGGGGAAGGAGGAGAAGAAGGAGGAGGAGCAGGAGGAGGAGGAGGAGGAGCAAGAGGAGGAGAAGCAGGAGGAGGAGGAGGAGGAGGATTGGCCATTTTGGTAGGGATCAGCACTCGGCGAGTGCTGATCCATACCCAAACGTCGTTCTGACGTTTACTCCATAGTTGTAACTAGTGCATCCCATGACCCTGCCGCACGGTCGTAACGTGGGCAAACTGAACTGGTGAGAATCCCACAGCCCTGCCACACGCTCGAGACCATCATGGCCATGCTCGGCGTTTTTGATGCGGTTGCTAATCAACATGATGTGATAGCATATTCGATCCCCGCAACTTTCCACGTGATTATCAAGTTCGACCCCCGCGCCTCCCCCACAGATAAATCCCTGTGGGCGGGGATTAAAAAATAGAGGGGGGAAAGGGGGGGGCACCTTTATTATCACCCCTTCGGGGTTACCTGGCCCAGGCGTTTCGGCCTGATTCTGCGGCAACTCATGGGAGCCTCTGATGCTATCTTCTGGGGGGACGAAAGGGTAGGATAGCAAAGGGTGGGGTAGAGGATCAGCTCACGTAGCTGGTTTTCCTGGCGCCTCCGGGCGCCGGGAGGTGCCCGTGTATCGAGGAATGGGCCCGGCGGCGAGGCCGAAACCGCCTGCATGCAGCAGATTTCGTCACCCCCCTTTCCTTATCCTAATCATTCGTCCCCCGACATCTTGGTAGCTCTGGCGAATCGACGCTAAACGACACTAATCGACGATCATCGGCGGTGGATCGACGCTAATCGACGCCAATCGAAGCTCATCGGCGATCGATCGACGCTTCTCGACGCTACATCGGAGTTGCCAGTCGACCAGCAGACGCTGATCGACGCCAGGGCACTCTCGAAGTGAAACCCCAAGGGTAATTATGCGAGGCTCCCATGCTTTGCTGGCGGAACTGGAGTTGCTACTTGACGGCCCGGGAGTGCCTGGGAAGGATCACTGGAGCCCGAAGATGGCGCGAAACCCTCGCTAGAGGCCTCCTAGATGGGTCCGAGTAGATCTTGTCGGAGGATCGCGCCACGTCGAGCCGCCAATGCATCGGCGACGTCGACGTGAGGCCAAATCGATCTCCACGTCGAGCCGCATCGGCGATGCATCGGCGATGCGGCGCGATCCCCCGACCCCATCTACTCCGACCCCATCAGAGAAAGCCCACTGTAGCATCCGCTTCTACCCCCCCCATCCCGACGGCAACCATAGCGGCGATCCAAGTGGGACACCCCCTCACCAGCTCGTGGGCCCTCTCGGCTCTGGCAAGCTGAAGCAATATCGGTGACGAGCCGCGGGGAGCCACCAGTCAGCTCGATGCCCCCCCCACCCCTCCCCAAACTGCGTCGTCCACGGATTATTTTGATCTGGTGCTGGACAAGCACGTGCGGGAGGAGGGAACGCGAGGGAGTGCGGAGAGGAGAGGAGGCGCGGGGCCAATGTGCTGGCACGGCACGGGATTGCTCACAGACTGGGTCTGGGAAGGAAGGACATGCAAGGGATGAGGGGTGAGGGTTGATGGGGTGGGAGATGAGGCTGAGGGGCCGAGGGGTGGGAGGTGCAGGAGATGAGGCGGACGGGGATGAAGAGGGATGACACCATAAGGAGGCGTTGCAGGAGCAGGGGCGGGGGGACAGATGGAAAGGGGGAGGGGGCCGGGGTGGAGAGAGGGGGAGGAGGGGAACCCGACCCCTCACTGCTCCCTCCCTCCCTCTCTGGTACCGTCCCCCACTCACCCCAGAACTCTCATACACTCCCTCTCACCTCATATCCGAAGAACCCTCATAAAACCTCCTCTCCTAACCCGCCTGTCGTCTCTCCTCTCGCCTCCTCCCCCAAGAACCCTCAGAGAACCCGCGGGAGCCCCCAGCACAACTTGCAGGGCCCCGCCCCCCCCACCGCGGGGCCCGCTCCTCCCCCCACATCCTCGGCCTGCTCCATCCTTTGCTGCCACCTCCCCCTTGAGAGCCCCCCGTCCACTTAGGGTTGTGGATGCCACGAGAATGGACACCATGTCGGAAAATGTTCCAAACATGTCTCAAACATGTTTTTGGCATGTAGAGAACATGTTTCAACATGCTTTAGGCATCTGGAATGTATTTGGCAACATGTTTCCCTCCATTGACCGCCCTCCACAAACTTCGGGGCTCTGACCTGCCACCCTTGAACAACCTGCTCGGTCCGTAGAGAGGAGGAGGAGGAGGAGGAGGAGGAGGAGGAGGAGGAGGAGGAGGAGCAGGAGGAGGAGGAGGAGGGGGAGGAGGGGGGGAGAAGGAGGAGGAGGAGGAGGAGGAGGAGGAGGAGGTAGGAGGAGGAGGAGGAGGAGGGAGGAGGAGGGGGGAGGGGAGGAGAAGGAGGAGGAGGGGGAGGGGGAGGAGGAGGAGGAGGAGGAGTCGCCTGGAGGCAAGGCCGCCCCTCGGCGACCCGTGGGCGCCCCCAAAAAAGCGCTGGCCGGGTCCGCCGAGGTCGGTGCCCGCCCGTGGAACGCCCCGTGGGCGCAGACTGCACCACGCAGCTTGCACCACACTCGGGTCGGGCGAAAGGGGGGGATAGCAAAGGGGGGTTTGAGAATCAGCTCACGTAGCTGATTTTCCCGGCGCCTCCCGGCGCCGGGAGGCGCCCATGTATCGAGGAATGGGCCCCTCGGTGAGGCCGAAATCAGCTGCATGCAGCAAATTTCGTAACCCCCCCTTTCCCAATCCCCCCCTTTCGCCCGGCCCGAACCACACAGCCTGCATTAAGTCGGGCGTGCCCCCCTGCAGGGGGATCTTCGACGAGAAATCCGCCGATGCGGCGTGTGAGTTTCTGAGAGCGTGGACTTGAGCTCGCTCAAGCTTCGCTCTGCAGGAAGGGGGGGGGGGGCACGTGATTTCCGATGCCATTTCCGATGTGTTTCGGTACACGGGGATATTTCCGACGTCAGTTCCGACGTTTTTCGGTACCCGGGGACAGGGGGGTATAGAAAACTCCACTTCCAGAGCCCCCCCGAATCGGCGGCACTGGTCGGAGGCCAGCCCAATAAGAAATACCCCAAATATTCAAAAGATACCCAAACATCTTCAAACATACAATAAAAAATAATCCCCCGGGATTTTTGTTTAAGTAGTATTTTTGAATTTTCCCCCTGTACAGGGACAGGCCCGACTTGAAGCTTGCAGCACATAGCCTGCGCCGCGGACACCCCGTTTTTGCCGAAGACGATTAGGAGGCAACTACTGGGAGGTTTTCGTCGGAAAGGTTAAGGAGGATTGAGCCCCAGTTGGGAGCTGTTACGCCGGAAGGGGGCCTCGGATTAAGCGGGATTGAGCCGGATGAAGCGGGATTCAGCGGGATTGAGCGGGATTGAGCGGGATTAAGCCGGATTTCGGACCAGGGCAAAACCTGAATTTGACCTCCCAGGAGTTGCATCCGAAAGAGGAGATCAACTCCACGCCCACCCCCCCACCGAGGCCCGTGCGAACGTTTCCCCCTTCCGCACCATATGGGTTCACAGTGTTGTGAACAACCACGCGTTGGAACTGTCAGACCGCAGCATGCCAGCCGCCCCGGAATCGACGCCCCCATCAGTCAAATCGTACTGTGCGGTGCACATGCGTTGATCCAGAGAGTGCTTTCTCTAAGAGCCCCTTGCAGCAACCAAAAGCTTATGCGCGGCACATGTGGGCGCCTCTGCACGCGCATGTCATACTCATGCAAGACATCATACCTGCCAACCATATCAAGCAATAGCTGGTCAGCAACTACGAAAAAAACACCAGAAGCTGTTCCAACAAAGGGTCGCCAGATTTCGCAGCGGGCGCACTCGCAGGAGTCATTCGGACACCATGCGTGCACAGCAGTTCTGGCAAACAAGATCATGCGAGTCGCACCTGCACGCATTCAAAATACGTCAGCAAGCTCGCGCGCCCAACAGCTCTGTCCTTCAAGCCACGCGCGCACATCTCCGTGCGCACACGTCGAACTCCTTCCAGAATCAATGGTTCTCTCGGCGTCAAAATGGAGGTGAGCAAGTAGATCAGGCATAAACTTTTGCTGATGCAAGATGTCTCTATGATTCCTAAGCTCTGCGAGCGCGCAATTCTTCACCATCGCTATATGTACAAATCGCCATCAGCAACACCAGCATCACCATTGCGATCTTCATCGTTATCTTAGACAACATCACCATTGCTATCGTCAACATCACTATTGCCAGAATCATCATCACACCGACGTCATGATCGCTATCGTCGATGTCGTCAACCTCGTAGAATGCATGCGCGCGTACTTCCTCCTCCTCCGTATCATCACCGACATCATCATAATTGTCGTCATCATCATCGTTGTCAGCGTTATCGTCATCATCATCAGCATCGTTATCATCATGCCACTCAATATCGTCATAATCAAACTGATCGTTTTCAGCATCAGCATCACCATCATCATCATCACCATCAGCATCCTCGTGCCATGCTCCTGATTCCCCTCCTCCTCCTCAGCATCATCATCATAATTCCCGGCACCATCAACTTCATCACCATCACCAGCGCCGTCGACGTCGCCCCCCAACGCCGTCATGAACAGTACAAGCGTCATCGTCATCGTCGTTCTCGCCGCCCAGTTGAGTTGTGCCAAAAGCTGACACGAGCACTTGAGGTGGTCACGCGTGGATGCGGTCAATATTGATTGCAACACATACATTGCCCCACACATATTTGACTAACTACATAGCCTGCACCATATGGACTGCACACTATAGCTTGCAATGCATAGAACGCAACACGTAGACTGCACCACATAGCCCGCATCTGTTTGTTGCGCCACATATCTGACAGCACCCAAATTGCAAACATGCTTGCGGCACATATGTATAATGCATCGCATATGCAAAGCATCTTGAATGGAATAACGCACTGGCTGGGGTCCACGCTGGCAAACATGCCTTCACACGCAACAGTGGCCCCTTAAAACCCGCCACGAAAGCCCCAAAAACCATCATCTTGCATACACTCTTCCCCATCCTGGCGGAATATGCCGAGGACCTCTAGGTACTGCCTGCTCCATCGTTGTCGTCCTCCCTCTTGTCCCCCTCTTTTCCTATCTCCCTCCTCCGCCTCCTCCTCCTCCTCCTCACTCTCGACCACTTGTTCCTCCTCCTCTTCCCACTCCTCCCCCGCCCCCTGCCCATCCCTCCTCGCCCTCCGCCAGTAATTCGTCGCGAAGTTGGGAGTTCGCACTGTCTCCTCATCCTCCTCCTCCTCCTCCTCCTCCTCCTCCTCCTCCTCCTCCTCCTCCTGTCCATCCCTCCTCGTCCGCCCTCATCGGGCCTCGCCCTGGTTCTTCTCCTGGCCCTCCTCCCCCAGAGTTGTCGACCTGTCCTGGAGCGCGCCCCGACCAATACCTCGCGGCGAGTCGGGCGAAGAGCGTCACACCACCTCCTTTTCATCCTGCTCCTCCTCCCCTTCCTCACACCAATCTGCCATGAGGGAAGCGGGTCTTCAAAGTCGGGGGCGGCCAAGAGGGGCGTGTCCAAGAGGGGGGGGTGCAAATTATGGCCGGCGGCATGTGCGCGGCCCAGGGGGGGGGCCGGGGACGTAATGAAATAAGAGGAGGCGCCATGACATCTGTGGAAATATCATGGCCCCCGCCATGATATCCCCCTTCCCTAGTCATCACCCCCCTCTTTGCCGCCCCCGACAAAGCAAGGGGTGTGGGCCCCAGCTGGCCCAGGGGGGCCCACCCCGAGACCAGACCTCCATACCGAGTCGTCATCTGACGGCCCTCGGGCCTGGGGAGTGCCCCTCCGGCCCGGAGCTCCCGGGACAGCAGCAGACATTCAGGACCCCGATCCCCCCGCACTGCTTTCTAGCATACTGACCTTGAACCGGCGGCGAGCGAGCAGGGACAGCGAGAACAGGAAGGCCCTCTCAGAAGGTTCGGGAGTCCCCCAGCCTTCTGAAAAAGTTGTCGGAGCCTTCCCCGAAGACACAAACAGCTTCTCAGAAGGCGCCTGGGGGGCTTCTGAGAAGGCCCGCCGCCTTCTGAGAAGGCGTTCTCCTTCTCACTTTCGCCCCTGGCTCGCCGCGGATTGAAACAGCACACCCAGGACCTCTCGTTGCGTGTGTTGGCCAGGATTTCGCGACGGAATCCTGTGTGGCGATGGGGGGCCTCCCCGAGAGGCCTGAGCACAGCAACGTCGGCAAGAGAAGCTCGAAGCAAGGATTTAGATCCAGCAAGCGACTACCTCCTCGCCCCCCCGCTCCTGTCGGAAAATCTCGAGGAACTCCAAGTACTCGGCGCTGTGCGCACCTGCCGCGAGCACAGGAGCCCACGCCCCCATGACGCAGACAAGCGAAGGTTCGGCCGAGGGTAAAAGAAAACGTTGTGTCCCCCAGGGACCGGGTTTCATAATGGAAAGGGGGCCACGGCACGGGTCGGTAAGTTTACACTTGGGCGCCCGAGTTATCGGGGGTAACTCGGGTCCGGGGTAACTCGGGTTTGGATTCCCGAACAAGGAACCCGAGTTAGCCCTGACCCGAGATACCCCTGATGATGTGGGGCTCTGGACGCCCGAATTATCCGGGGTAACTCGGGTCCGGAGTAACTCGGGTTTGGATTCCCGAAAAAGGAACCCAAGTTAGCCCTGACCCGAGTTACCCCTGATGATTCGGGGCTCTGGTACACTACGTTGGGGTCCTCGGCCACAGCCTACTCTTTTCACAGGCATAAATGGCAAGCATAGCTGGTGGTATTCAGTACCCAATGGTGGACCGATATAACGAATTGTGCCACTCACCAGAGCGAGCATGACTGCCAACCTTTCCCCGTCTTCCCCCCCTTTTCTTGTTTCTCCGCCACCTGTTCCCCTATCCTTAGTGGCCACGATTGGGGGGGGACTGGCATAGGGAGGGGAACGTCGACCTGAAATCGGCGATACATCGCCGAGAGATCCGCGATAGAGCCCCGACAGCAAACCCGCACGTTTTTGGGCGGGGTGGGTCTATCAGACCCTCATCGGCGATCAATGGGCCATGAGGGGTCGACGCAGTCGAAAGTGATATGATTGTACTAAACCTTAGGCGTGTAATAGTGCTCCATGACTTATCCAGCAGGTATGGGCAGGTAGATGAGAGATAAAACATGGGATGATGGAATACAATGTCGAAGGATCTGGAAGTTTCCTCTTCCGTTGTGCAGATGCAACAGTGCTTCGAGCATGTGGCAGCCAAATCAACATAGGCGCGCGCCGCTTGAGTCCAAGCGGCGGCGGACGCAAGCGCGTCACTCGCAGGCGCACCTTCACCTCCGCTTAAAGTGATGTATCTCCCTGCCTATGCCTACAGTCGGCCCGCATCGTAAGGATGCGCGATAAGGATGTGAGGGCCTTGGACGTCCATTCCGAAGCTTTTCGAGCGGGGCGCGGCCAACGAAAGTTGTCAAGGATGGACCGAGGAGGCAAGGATTCGGGCCGGCCGAAAGGGGGGGGATAGCAAAGGGGGGGTTTGAGGATCAGCTCACGTAGCTGATTTTCCCGGCGCCTCCCGGCGCCAGAGGCGGCTATGTATCGAGGACTGGGCCCCTCAGTGGGGCCGAAACCAACTGCATGCAACAGATTTCGTAACCCCCCCTTTCCCAATTCCCCACCGTTCGTCCGGCCCGAAGGATGCAAGGATTCCCTTGGCAAGGGTGCCATTCCTTACTATGCGGGTTGATCCTCCGCATTCGCTCTCCCTCCGCCTGCTCCTCTCGAGATCTCCAATGCTCGGCACCAGCCCCCACGCCTGCGGCCGCTGCCCGGCAGCGCCCTCCCACCACGTACTGGCTGCCGACGAGACGGAGGCAAATTGCGCCAGCTCGCCTCCCCCCAAATCTCCCGGCCAGCCCCCCCCACCACCACCAGCCCTCCTCTTCCTCCTCATTCTCCTCCTCCTCCTCTTCCTCTTCCTCCTCCAACCACCAGCCCTCCTCCTCCAGCGAGCCCGCCTCCTTCCCCCCCCCGCCCTCGCGCCGCTCATCGCGCTCTGCCGCCCGTTGAAGTTCAGCGTGCCGCACACCACCAGCGGCCACCGGCGGCCCCCGCCGCCCCCTGCGGGTGGTGGTCGCCTTCGTCGTAGTTTTTGTATCGTCGTCGATCGCAGTCGGTGACATCATCCCGGCGTCGCCTTCGAGGTCGTCGCCCTCGGAGGGGGGCCAGGGGAGACAAAGGAGGGAGGAAAAGGGGAGGCAAGAGGGAGAGAGAAGGCGAGAGAGGCGACACACGGCACTATTGGGGAGATGTCTGCCTCGTTTATGTGTTCTCTCTCTCTCTCTCTCGTCATGAATGTTTGGTTCTCTCTCTGTCTCTCTCTTCTATCTTTGTCTCTCTCTCTCTCGCGATATCTGCCTCCGTGTCGCTGGTTACGGAATGTGCGTATTCTCAGGTCCTTTGCCTAATCCCTGAAGCACTCCTGAGGAGTGTTTCAAAGGCCTGGAGCCCAAATTCACAAATCTCCTGGTCCTTCCCGCATCTTCTCGGGGCTTGTCACGTGACCGTTTCGGGCCCAAGAGTGCCCCAAGCCGGGCCATGAGGGCCCTCGACGCTCAAGACGGCCCCCAGACGATCCGAGAGGCCCCCAAGCCCCAAGAGGCCTCTAAGAGGCCTCCCAAGAGGGTCCCAAGAGGTCCAAATCACTGAGTGTCCTAGAGTTCGTCCTTGGTTGGGCTCTCGATTTGACTAGAGCATTGTAGTCGAGTCTTCTCCTTCTCCTCCTTCCTCCTCCTGCCTCCTGCTGCTCACTTCCTGCATCCTGATTCCTCTTCCTTCTCTTGCTCCTCCCCTCCCTCCTTCGTCCTGCTTGCGTAGCAGCCCCGTTGTGTCTGCCTCTCTCGTGGGCTCCTGGGAGGTGGTACCTCGCAGCTCTCTTGGGGGGGGTCCGAAAGGTGCAATTTCCGCCACCTTCGTGCGCTTGGGAGGCCAAGCGGGCTCGGTAGTCACGCACACAACGTCGAGATCTCGCGGCGCCCTGCGGGGCTGAGACATGCGCAACAGTCACGACGTTCGTGGCCTCCTGGGAGGCCTAGAGGGCTCGGCATTCACGCACACCCCGTCGAGACCTCGCGTCTCCTGGTGGGGCTGCGAATTGCAAAAAAAAACGTCGCCACTTGTCTGTGCTTCTGGGAGGTCCAGCGGTGTGGGTAGTCACACACACACACACACACTCTCTCTCACACACACACCTTCTAGCTCTCGCAACACCCTGGTGGGCTGCAACCTGTGCAGCCGTCGCCCCTTTTCGTGGGCTCCCGGGAAGCCCAACGAGGTCAGCAGCCACGCAGTCACGGTTACACCCCGTCGAGACCTCTCGGCTTCTTTCGGCGTCGGACATCCCTTTAGTAGACCTCCCCTGAAAAATGAAACCAGCCTGGGACCGAAACCGACGGACCTGGACCCGCAAAAATGACGGCCTCGACGCCCTTTCGCGAACCGAAAACGGCCAATTCCTTAATCGACGCGTCAGGGTAGGAGGTCTGTCCACCCCCGATTCTTGCGGGGCTGCGGACTGCGCAGCTGTCGCCACCTGTGCGGGCTCCTGGGGGGCCCAGCGGAGTCGGTAGCCACGCACACCCCGTCGAGACCTCGCGGCTCCCGTGCGCCTGCCTCGCTCAACGCGACGCGCTGTGCTGCTGTAGAGCGGGCGGCGCGGTTCTGCACCGCGTATGTCGTGCTCGGCGCTGCTGTTGTTTTGTTGAACGCTCACTTCTGAAAAGTAATTATTGTTGATCCCCCCACCGGTGCATACTGTTTTTCTCCATCGAAGTGTGCCCCTCGACGCTCGCACGGTGTTTTTTTACAAGGAAAATCATGATGTTCAAACTGGGCCCCTGGCCCCCCCGGATTACAACAACAACGGTTCCCGCCTGAGACTTCATCACAATTTAGCCAGGACCGCCGCTCCCGCCCGAGACTCTTTCACATTGGTTTCAGGAATCGCGCTCTCGCTTGGGACTTCCTTACAATGTATTCAAGAATCGCTCTCCCGGCGCTCTGGGGTCGCGCTCTCGCTGGAGACTCGCGTGCAATCTATTGCAGAATAGCGCCGTTGTTTTGGAATTTCTTGCAATTTGCTCAAGCGCCGCGCTCCCGACACCCAACCACCCAGGAGTCGCGCCCGTTGTGGTCCCATGTGCGTGCCCTTCGTGGCCCCGCTGTCGCCGTTTGTGGCCCCCTCGCTGTCCTACGTAGCTCAGTTGCTACCCTCAGTGGCCCCATCGTTGCTCTCTGTGTCCCCGCATTATCTGCCCTTCGTGGCCCCCGCTCGTTCGCGCTCTTCGTGGCCCCATACGCATTCCCTTCATGTCCCCGCTGTCGCCCTTCGTGGCCTACTTCGTGTCCTTCGTAGCCCTGCTGTCGTTCTCTCTCGCTCTCGCTTTTGCTTGTCGTCGCCGTCGTCGTCGTCGCCGTTGTCGTCGACGACGTCGCCGTTGTCGTCGACGTCGTCGTCGTCGTGGTCGGTCCCCTGCCCGTCCCTCTTGGGGTCGGGTCGACGGTCCGCGGCCGCCCCGCCGATGAGCGCTGCCGCTGGCCAGGCCGACGGTCCGCGGCCGCCCCGCCGCTTGCAGGGGCCTGGCCTGCAGGGAAAAAAGGTATACCCCCCAAAGGGGTTCGATCGAGTACGAAGGGGGCGGGTATCGAGGGTTTGGGAAGTACGCGTTATTGGACACTCGGGCAGATAAGGGCGAACAGTCTTAAAAGGATTGTTGTTGTTGCTGTTGTTGCTGAACATGTATGTCCCTCGTTGGCCCTTATCCGTCAGCTTCTGTCTTCGTCTCTACACCGATATTCCTGCATGTTGTCTTGTGCACTTATGTCGGCCCCTGCGCACTGCGAGCTCTTCAACACGGCTGTTCGTAGCCAGCGGTCCCGTGTATATATATATATATATATAATTATGAAAGAGCATGATCCACCGCCGCTTTACTGTGGAAAATCCCCCGCCCTCTTCCTACGGAACCCGGGGGTCCCCCCCCCTCCAAAAATCCCCCACCCCCCCTCTGCCGAACCCCCCCCTCCCACCCGGCAACACCCCCCCTTCGCCCTAACCTCCCCCCCCTCCGGAAAACCGGGGGGGGTTACTACCGGTTCGACCCCCCCCCTCCGGAAAAAACGGTAATGACCCCCCCCGGGGGGGGGGTTCGAACCGGTGTTCTTGGGGGGGGATTCGAACTGGAAGTCCCCCCCCCTTTCATGATGGACTGGGGGGGGGGGGGTTCGGACCGGTGGTGACCACCCCCGTTTTCGGGGGGGGGTCGAACTTGTAGTGACCCCCCTCGGTTTTCCGCCAGCATCGGTACACACGTTCTTTCACATATATATATATATATAATATTATATATATATATATATATATATATATTATTATATATATATATATATATATGTGTGTGTGTGCGTGTGTATGTACACTGTAGATATATACGCACATACATCGAACCGCCATATGTTTAGGAAGGGTTGGGCATGTCACCAAATAAATGAAGGTGCTTGGCGTTCTGGCCTGTTCGGCTTCCCGATGCTCCAAGACGGCCCCAGAGGCCCCCAAGATCGCCCCAAAACGGCCCAAGAGGCCTCCAAGAGGGCCCGAAAACGGCCCAAGAGGGCCCCAAGAGGGCCCAAAAGGCGCCCACGACGGCTCCAAGAGCGGGCCCCGATGGGGGACCCGAGCTGACATTTCGAGCACTCGGCCCCGCGGGACCCCCAGGTCCCCAGAGGCCTCCCACGAGGCTCCCAGGGACCCCCAACAGGCTCCCACGAGGCCCCAAGATGCCCCAACCTGCCCCCAAGAAGCCCACGAGAGCGCCCCGAAGAAACTCAAAGAGACATCCCAGAGAATTCTGACCCACAATCTGTGCAGTGTGGCGCGATGGGCTGAAAGCCATTTGACTTGCTCAGCGCGGGAGCGGGAAGCGCATGTACTTTCAGGGCGCACGAGATCGCCTGCTTGCACGCAATGGTATCATGACCGCTTTGGCATCACATGGGCCGTCTTGGAGATACTTTGAGCTGATGGGGAAACGACGCGCTAACGCGGAGCTTGCGCGAACTTACGCAGAGCTTACGCGAACTTACGCGGATCTGGGGGTCGCCGTGCCACCACCCTCAAACTCTCTCTAACTTGCTTTCTCCCCGCTGAAAGGGTAGTGCCCGTTATTCCTCCTCCTCCTCCTCCTCCTCGCTGCTCCTTTTTGCTGCTGCTGCTGCTCCTCCTCTTCCTCCTCCTCCTCCTCCTCCTCCTCCTCCTCCTCCTCCTCCTCCTCCTCGCTCCTCCACACCCTCGCTTCGCCTCGCTCCTCCTCGCCCCTCCTCCTCCTCCTCCTGCTCCTCGCTCCTCCTCCTCCTCCTCCTCCTCCTCCTCCTGCTCCTGCTTTTCGCTCCGCCTCGCTCCTCGCTTCTCGCTCATCGCTCCTCGTTCCTCGCTGCACTGCCTCCCCGCTCCTCGCTGCTCGTTCCTCGCTCCTCGTTCCTTCCGCTCCTCCTCCTCCTCCTCCTCCTCTTCCTCCTCCGCCTGGCTGATCCTTCTCCTTCTCCTCCGCCTCCTCTTCGTCCACCTCCTTCTCCTCCTCCTCCTCGTCCTCCAGTTCCATCTCCTCCTCCCTCTCCTCCTCCCCCTCCTCCTCCATCGCGTCCTCCTCCTGCTGTTCCTCCTCGTCCTCCTCCTCCTCCTCCTCCTCCTCCTCCTCTGCCTCCTCCTCCTCCTCCTGATACGCCTCCTCCTCCGCCTCCTCCGCCTTTTCCCCCTCATCCTCCGCTCCTTCTCCTTATACCAAACTTCTCCCCGTCGCACTCCGATGCTAGTTTTTAGACCGGGCCGGGCGTTTCGCTTGAGACTTCTTTACCACGTATGGCCCTGAAGCTTCAAACATGACAACAGCCTCACAGATGGAGGGCCGGTGGTATTCAACATGTGGCTCTCGCCTTAGCGCCCCGCGCACTCGTCGTGAACATGTGCAAGAGCTTCACGCATTGGGGGCGGGCGGTTTCTTTAACGTGGCTCTCGCCTAAGCGCCGCGCGCACCCGTCGCAAAACATTGCAAGATCTTCGCGGATTGAGGGCGGGTGGTTTTCAAAATGTGGTATAGATCACCGGGGGCCTTGGCTACCCTAGGCCCTACCCAAGGCCCTAGGCTTCCCAAGGGTAGGCCCTACCCAAGGCCCTAGGCTTCCCTAGGCCCTACCCAAGGCCCTAGGCTTCCCAAGGGTAGGCCCTACCCAAGGCCCTAGGCTTCCCAAGGGTAGGCCCTACCCAAGGCCCTAGGCTTCCCAAGGGTAGGCCCTACCCAAGGCCCTAGGCTTCCCAAGGGTAGGCCCTACCCAACCCAGAGGGTTGCAGGTTCTAATTCCTAGAACGTGCATGTAAATGTGATTACGTTCTAGGTTCTAGGTTCTAGGTTCTAGTTGATACGTTCTTCTATTTTGTGGTTATATGCCTTTTATATATCATAGTTTGCGTGATATCACTATATACCGTTGCCGCGTTGAGAAGTTTAGGAAACACACAGGGGTGCCGCCAATTTGGTTGCGTATCGGGCCTTCCCAAGCGTTTCTTAAGGTCCTCGAACCGTCGGTTTGCAACGAGGTCAGTGATAGAGGAGAGCGAAGGAGGAGAGAAGAGCAGGAGAGAGAGAGAGAGAGAGAGAATACGTGTGTGCGTGTGTGAGAGAGAGGGAACAACACAAGGGATCGAGAGGAGGCATTTGTTGCTCACCGCCGCTCGATCGAGCGCGCCACGCGTGGCACGCGCGAGGTCTAGGCCTGGCCTCTCTTGGCCTATCCTGGCCTCCTCGCCTCTGTTGGCCTCTCCTGGCCGCATCTCCTGCGGCCTCCTTGGCCCCCTGCCTCCTAACCTCTTCTGGCCTCTCCTGGCCTCTCCTGGCCTCTCTTGGCCTCTTCCTGGCCTCTCCTGGCCTCTTCCTGGCCACTCCTGGCCTCTCTCCTGGCTTGTCGTTCTGGCCTCTCTTGGCCTCTCTCCTGGCCTCTCTCCTGGCATCCTCTCCTCTGGCCTCTCCTGGCCTGGCCTCTCCTGGCCTGGCCTCTCCTGGCCTCTCCTGGCCTCTCGTGGCCTCACGGCCCGTTCGGGCTTGGCCTGTCCTCGAAGCCCTCGAATGCAGCCCTGCTGCGCACGATCGCGTCGAGACCAGCCTGCCTCGCCTGATCGACGATCGCTTCGAACTCCGCCGCCGCATGGTTGAACCCCTCATCAATCAAGCGCCGCTCCACCTGGTGCCTCTGCGCGGGCGGCAGCGTCCTGACGAGCCGCGTCACCTCCGCGTCCACGCAGTCCTATATCTGGGATTTGGAACACCTCCACGTCCTCCCTCGCCACCCTCTCCACCTAACTGCCCCGTTCTCCTTCCTCCGATTCGTAAACCCCCCACCCTCCCTCCCCCATCGGTCCTTGAGCGAAGTCCCGAAGGGATAGCACGCTCGAATCTCGTCCTGCCAGTGCGCGATCGAGGCCACCATGAACGCTGGCACCATCGTCAGCGATCTGTTGACTTCGAAGCGCTGCGCGGCGCGGACCTCCCGCTCACGAGGGCTTTGTGGGACGCTCTCGGTGGGGCCTCCTAGGGCCCTGAAGTCTTCCTTCAGCAGGAGAAGTTCCTTGGGGTGTCCCCATCCCCCCGTCATCGCATCCCGCGCGAATGAGATGATCGCCCCCCCTCCTGTGGCTTCGAAGCCTACTCGGATTACGCCAACATCGGGCCCGAAGACGGCCCTCAGCGGGGCCGATGGGACTAAACGTGGGAGGAGGTAGGGGGAGAACGGGATCGAGTAGGAGTGGAATCGTTATATAGGAGCCAGAGTATGGGAAGGACTTTGGACCCAGTGGGTCCTCTTCGGCCAAGGGCCTCCACTGAGCCCTGTTCCTCGCTGAGAAGATGTCCAGCACGATCCAGCGCATCGTGAATATGCAGAAGCTGATCTCTGCGAAAGGGGACTCGTCGCTGGATTCGCCCATCTCCCAATCCACGTTATCCTGCCTCTGCCCCTCCTCTGATCTGGCGGATCGCGAAACCGCTCGAGCCAGGAGCGGCGTCGGCGGTGCAAGGGAGGGAAACAACATGCAGTCTCCTCGCTCATCGCTCCGCCCCTCTAGACTTTTTGGCAGTTCTTATCTCAGTACCGCTCTCTCGAATCTCTCACTCTCCCTCCTCTATCTCTAAAGCTCTCTCTATATATAGTCCTCCCTTTCTCTCCTTTTAGAGGGTATCTTCTCTCGCTCTCTCTCTCTCTCTCTCTCTCTCTCTCTCTCTCTCTCTCTCTCTCTCTCTCAATCTCTCTCTCTCTCTCTATTTCTCTCTCTCTCTCTCTCCCCACCTCTCTCTCACTCAGGTTTCAATCTCGGCAGGCTCCCTTGACTTGCCGCCTCGCCAGTTCAGCGAGCCCTCCTCCTCTCGAGTGTGGGGGGTGGCGGGAAAAAAAGAGCGGAGGAGCCAGACGTGGAGGGTTCGGATGAGGAGAAAGATGAGGAACCTGACGGAGCTCGAGGGGCGGGTGAGGAGAGCATACCTTTCCTTGGCCGCGGCGACGCCACGCGCAAGTACGTCGCATGGCTGCGCGGGCATGGGCCCTCTCAGCTCGCCCGTGTCGCCTCGGCTCGTCCTCACCCTCCTCGCTTGGCCTCCTCGCATCGCCTCTCGCCGCGCCTCCTCGCCTACTCGCCTCTTCGCCTCTCCTCTCCTCCTCTAGGCGGGCTCATCCCTCCTGTCGGGCCAGCATGAGCTCGAGCTTGATCCCCACCAGCCCTGGCGCTGTGAGGAGTCCTTTGCCCACCAGCCCTGGCGCTGCGAGTCCTTTGCCCACCAGCCCTGGCCCTGCGATTCCCAGCTGGGCACCCTGCTCGTCCAGTCCTCCTCCCGCGGCTTATCCTTGCACGGCATTGCTTTAGCTGGTGCCCCCGTGTCGTCTATGGCTTCTGGCTCTTCGAGGTCGTTCTTCTCTGCCTCCTTGCGCTCTTTCGCCTGCTTCGGCTCTTTCTTGCGTTTCTTCTTCTCCCTATCTTTCTCATCTGCCACTTCGCGCTCTGCTGCCTCCACCTGCTCAGCTGGCTGCGTGGCGATATCGATCTCCTTCTCGGGATCCACTGGAAGGCGCAGAATTTCCTCGTCCTCCTCCACTGACTTGATCGTCCGCCCCCCGCTTTTCTCTTGCTCACGGGTTCTCTTCGCGCTCTTCATCGCAGGGAACACGAAATTGTCATGATAGAGCTCATCCAATCGTCGACCGAACTCCCGAATTAAACCGAACATCTCATCAACTCCAGGCTTTCCCGCGTGCGACGCGATGATCTCGAATAAGGCCTTTTCCTTCGAGATGATCTTCACGTTGAGCACCTCATCTTCTTCGCGGTCCCAAGCCATCATGTAGTTTGGGCCCCCCATGGCCTTGTCATTGTCTCGCTTCAGGGTTGCCTTCGGCCTTAAAATCAAGCGCACGGTCGTGAAATCTCGCCGAGTGTCCCAGCTGCTGTCGTCCATCCGCTGCTCGGCGACCTTTGGGATGACAGGGCGAGGCGAGGAGGAGGGATGACACAGGGGGGATGGGAGGGGCGGCAAGGAGGATGTGATGCGGACCTTAGCCTCCAGCTCTTCCGCATCCTCGGCCTTCAAACGCGAGGTCTCCTCGCGGCGCCTTGTTTTTTTTCTCCCCCCTTGCAGCGATGTCATCGAAAATGCGCCTCGAGTTCTTGTCCGACTTCTTTTTCTCCTTTATCTTCTCAGCTTTCTTGTGCTTATTCTGATTCTTTCCCTCCTCCTCTGGATCTCGAGCTGTCTCTTCCGCTGGCTTCTCCTCGTCCCAGTCAAGCGAACATGCTGGCGACCTCTTGCCATCGTCGTCGGCATCTGATGTACTCGAGGATATATCTTCTTGCGGCTTAGCTCTCTCCCTCTTCTCGTCTAGCTCGTTCCTAAACTTCGCCAGCATCTCGTGCGCGAGCGCCATTGCTTGAGGAGTGATGTCAGGTGGGCACTCGACCTCTTTCCTCGCCTCGGCATCCTTCTTCTGCTCATTGGCCCCTCCTCCTCCTCCTCCTCGAGATCCTCCTCCTCCCTCAGCGCTGCTCGCCGCCTGCATGGCGTCGCACGGCCGCGGCCGCACGCTGGGGCGCAGCCAGGGTTCAGCCGAGCGCGGCTGCATATAGAGAATTCACCACATTCCTACGGTCAACATTCCTACGGTCAGAACTCCTACGTTGCAAATTCATACGCTCAACATTCCTACGGCACACATTCCTACGCTCGACATTCCTACGCGTAGGAATTGGGAGCGCAGGAATTCGAGGCGTAGGAGTTGGGAGCGTAGGAGTTGGGAGCGTAGGAGTTGCGAAGGAGTTGCGTAGGAGTTATTATGTGTTTCTCTTTAGGAGGCGAAGGGGTTGCGAAGGAGTTGCGTAGGAAAGTGGGTGCGTAGGAGTTTGAAGTTGCGTAGGAAAGTGAGTGCGTAGGAATGCTGTGCGTGGGAAAGTGAGCGAGGGAGTTAGAGTAGGAATGTCGTGCGTAGGAATGTTGCGAAGGAATGCTTTGCTATATATGCCATCAACCCTCTGGCATCAATCCTCTCTGGGCCGCTTATTCCGGGTTCTGGGGTCGCCATCCTGGATGTTACCGTGCAAGTGGGTGACTGTGTTCATGCGGCCGAGGACCTCGAAACATTGGAACACTGATTTCTCCATGGTGGCCCTGTGGGACCGTTCTGCGCACAGCCTCAAAAGATAGTTTAGAGACTCATCCACGAAAGTGTCGTACTCTGAAGGCGACCCCATGCATTCGCTCCCTGTGGGACCGTTCTGCGCGCAGCCTCAAAAGATAGTTTAGAGACTCATCCACGAAAGTGTCGCACTCTGAAGGCGACCCCATGTATTCGCTCCTAGGGGTGCACAAGAACCCCCCTTCATTTCTCATGCCCCCCTTCCCTGTTCATCCTTAGCATCTTTCCCGTTCCCTGACCCGTCTTCCTCCTCCTCCTCCTCCTCCTCCTCCTCCTCATCATCCCCTTCTCCTCCTTATAATGCTTCCAGTGGTTCAAGTTTTTAACCCCATGCTCCTTTTCGTCAGTTGCCCGAAGAGGTGGAACTTCGGAGTGGAGTGGATCTTAGCGAGGTCGCAGTTCACCAGGAAAACGACGCAACTCTCGCGCAACACTTGGTACT
Organism: Prorocentrum cordatum; assembly: GCA_963575745.1. Taxonomy (NCBI): domain Eukaryota; class Dinophyceae; order Prorocentrales; family Prorocentraceae; genus Prorocentrum; species Prorocentrum cordatum. The sequence continues at coordinate 113,260 of CAUYUJ010000154.1, forward strand.
CCGACACTGTCGGCTTAGACTTCGCGGAGTGGTAAACCCGCATCCAAGTAAGCAGGGCCTCACCTGCTTCAACGAGCTCCTTTCCATGCGGGACTTCGCAGCCCGATCCTACATGATACTTCAACTTGTTGACTGCGAACTTCAGAATCTGGAAGGTTTCCGAACCTTTCAACTTGCAAATTCCTCCTCCAAAGCAGGCGCACTCCTCTCCTGGAAACATCTTCTCGTTCAGCGTTCCGATCTTATTTTCATGCGGCACCTCCTCCTCCTCATAATATGTCATGAGTTCTGCCTCAAGTCGGTTCCAAACCGTTGATCGCGGCGCACCCCAAGGATTTGCAAACGTGAGTCTGCGCAAGACCGCGCTGACATACCTCTGCATGCATCCAAGGTGCACCGTGTGCAACGTGTCTAGCGCGAGCGACCGCACTGGCGATGTCCCGAGCGCCGCGCTGAACAGGGGGGACCTGTGAGTAACTGAGCCTAGTTTCCGCCCCAGGCAATCGCATCTCGGCCGCCAGAACACAGCTTTGAAGGGCAAGGGTACCTTGTGAAACTCGAGAGGTATCAGGCATTCAGGAGACGGCTCAAGACGGTCACCTTCCAGCAAGCCTAAGGGCGGACAATCGGCTTTCAACAGGAGGCCTTTGTTCTTCACTGGCACCAGCAATGCCCACAGCTTCCTGCGCGTTTCTTCTGTACCCACAACTACTTCGTGCTCGAAGGATTTACACGTTTCTTCGTACTCCTCCTCAGATCTATCTTCCCACAGCAAACCGCAGTTGTTCAAAAACTCGCCGTCCACGATCGGCAGCCCATCCTTAGAACATGGGCATATCGGACAGCAGTCGTGCACGCACCCCCACCCAGCTAGGCCCATGGATTTGGCGAATTCTGCCCAGTCGCCTTTCAGCAGCACGACAACGCTCCTGAACGAAAATTGCGTGGTGGGTTTCTCCCATGCTTCCCAGTCTGACCCGTCGTGTTTCTTGTCTGGCACCGAGCCCTTTATGAGGCATTGCAGCTGGAAGGACGCAACCTGCATCATAGAGTATATGGAGCAGTGCCCGCCACAACCACACCCGCACATTTCGCTCACCTTCATGAAGCCGAGTTGATGTCTCTTTTTTGATATCATATTTATTATTGAAACGTCCAAGATGCTGCCCTCCCTCTGAATTTACAAAGCACCCTGGCGCGTGAGCTGCATGGTTACCCCCCCCTCGCTAACGCCGAATGGTTGTATGTGTTGTTCGCGTGTACTTGTGAAGGGGCGAGGGGCGGGTGGGTGAGGGGGCGGCGGAGCTGACGCAGTCGAGAGCTCGTTTCGACCAGCCGTCTGCGCCGTGTACCTTACACCATCCATGTACACTGCCAAAGGCAGTGGGTAACCTCCTCCCTCCTGTAGGCACTCCTGGACGTGGGGGTGTTCTTGGTACACCCTATTGGACATGAAACTGCTGTAATCGCCCGTGTCACCGTACCTCAACGATTCTTGAATGTCTTTATTCTCCTCGACTTCTGCTGCGATCGAGTGGAAGACCTGCCTAAATAGGACCGTCTTGCTGCATTCATGCGAAGCCTTGCTCAGGAACGCTGGCACTCGAGCAGCGTAGAATGGCCCTCCGCCGGGCAAGTGTTTGTCCATCTCTTTTTTGCATCTGCCCGATTCAAGATCGGGCGGAAGACCGAAAGTTGACCATCTTCCTCCTGGCACATTGCATTGGGCTAGGTAACCACAGACAACACAAAAGTCTTTAGCTGATATCTTTTTGCACGAGGCCCATACAGTTAGCAGGATCTCAAAAGCCTTGCTTCCAGCAAGCCGCATCTCCTCTCCAGCCTCATTGCGTATGTACTGCCTTTTTGGCACTCCTCGGGCTGCCTTCGAGCGGCGGCGCCATTGCTTTTTTTTGGGCGCCATCTTAGATTGAGCCAACGTTGCTGCTGCAAATACAAACGCTCGTCTCTCTCTCTCTCTCTCTCTCTCTCCCTCTCTCTGGCATCTCAACCTCCTCTCCTCCTCTCTTCCCCCTCCTCTCCTCCCCCCCCCTCCTCCTCCTCTCCCCCCCCTCCCCCTCCCATCACTGCTCCTCCCGCCCTCCTCCCTCGCATGGGCCCCACGCCCACTCTCCGAAGCTCTACGTTCTACGATCTGCCTTCTCATTTTCCTGGGCACCCGCTCGCACTGTCCCATGCGGCCCCGTCCACAGCAGGGAATGCTCAGTGCTCGGCTGCCTCGCGCTCGCGCGCCTCCCGCCGCCTGGCTCTCCTCCCTCCTCAGCAGCTGCAGCCTCAGCGCCTGGCACGAGTCACAGCCGTCGAAGGTTTGAATTGTCGGCTGGGGCCCAATCGGGCCGCTCGCGAACGCTTCCCCGCCAGAAATCCCCTCTCCCCAAAGAGGCCCCCCAAACTCCTACGCAACTCCTTCGCAATTCCTCCGGTACATGTTTCTCCTACGCTGTCGTTGTTTTACATATATATAAATGGTTTCCTCCTCTTTCCTACGCATTCCCTCCGCCCAACATTCCTACGTAATTCCTCCGGTACATGGGCGGCTGGGCGGATGGAATTTTCGGTGAAAACCACGTCGGATCAGGTTTTTCCTGGATCGGCCCTGGATCGGATCCCATTTTCCAGAACCCCTCCTCAATTCCTCGCTCCTCCGCAAGCCTCCTGCGCTCCAGGCCTCCTGCCTCGAGCAGCCTTCCTCGGGCTTCCCGCCGCCAGCGTCTCTCCTCGGGCTTTCTGCCTGCGGCGCCTCTCTTCGAGCTTCCGCCTGCGCCTCTCCTGGGGCTTCCTGCCGTCAGCGCCTCTCCTCTCCTCGGCCTCCTAGTCCGAGTCGCTCGGGCTCTCACTTTTCTTCTGCTTCTCTTTCTTGTCCTTCTTGATCGCAGTCTTCTTGCCGCTCGATCCCCTGGGCTTCGCAGCTTCGCGCAGACGCATCTCCTCTTCGTCTCTCGCCCAAGCCTGGCGGACTAGAACCTTTGCTTCCAGGAGAAGCTCTTCGATGTCTTTCTTCCAGCCCGCCACCTTGCCACACTGTGTCTCAAACTCAGCTGCAGTCACCTGGAGGCCGCTTTTTTTCGGGGGGGGGGGGGCGTCTAAACCCGAAACCGTTGTCCTGGGCTCTGGGAGTCATGGCGAAATGGCCCCTCTCAAAATCTACACCCTCCAATCGGTTTCCCCAAATCCTCACATCCCCGCCTCGTCCCTCTTCGAATGCTCATCCAGCCGCGCCTGCTTCTTGTACGAGGCCTCATCCGTGACCATCATCTTCTGCAGGCTCTCGCTGGCAAACAGGCTCTGCACCTGGGCACGGACGGAGGGCGGGGAGCACCATGAGATAGGATACCTTGTAAGGAGAGGCGAGCAGAAGGAGGGAGGCCAAGGAAGAGAATCAGACGACAAGAAGATGATTTAAACACGCCCACGGGCTCAGGATGCGGGGCGAGGGGTCCGAAGAACCCCAGGGTGCACGCGCGGCGGACGAGCTGAACGGTGGAGGTGGACAGGCAGCTTCGAGGTATCAAATTCCCGAATTAATGGCAGGAGGGGCGGGCGCGAGAAGCTGACGAGCTATGGGAAGCCCATGGGCGATCGGCACGCCAATCAAGGCGCCTTATTCAGCTGGTCGTCCATCGGCTTCCTCAGGTCATTCAGCTTCTCGCAGGACTTGTCGGTCTTAATGAGAGCCTCCACCTTGGATACCTCACCAAGGGCCTGCGTGTATGCCTGCTTCACGGCTCTGAACTTGGTCAGCCACTCTGGTGTTTTTTTTAGGCTCTTTAGGCGCCTTGCCGCAGTCTTTCTCCTTGACGCCGCCTTTTGATTTGCCGCCGTCTTTGTCTTTTTCTTTGCCAGCCTCTTTGGTCTTCTTGCCTTTCTCACTGTCTTTAGTCTTCTGCTCGTTGTCCGCAGTGCCTTTATCCTTCTTGTCTTTCTTTGGTTTGTCGCCCTCTTCGTCGGAGCCCGCTGCGCCCTCCTCTTCCTGATCCTCGATCTTTCTCCTCTTAGACGGTGGTTCCTCTTCTTCGTCGTCGTCTGCACCTCTCTCTCTCTGCTGGCCGCCGCCGCCCCATCCTCAAGAGCCGTTTCGTTCAACCACTTCTCAGTGCGAGTCCACCTTCTCGTGAATCTGTCGTTCAGTTGGTGACGCACGAGGAGAAATTCAAGGATGCCTCCCAGATCGCAGTATCTTGTGTAGATCCCGCCCATGATCGCACAACTA
>CAUYUJ010000155.1:0-25000 GCA_963575745.1 Prorocentrum cordatum
CCTCCTCCTCCTCCTCCTCTTCTTCTTCTTCTTCTTATTATTCTTCTTCTTCTTCGTCTTATTATTCTTCTTATTCTTATTATTATTATTATTCTTCTTATTCTTATTCTTCTTCTTATTATTATTCGTATTCTTCTTCTTATTCTTCTTATTCTTCTTATTATTCTTCTTCTTCTTATTATTATTATTATTTTTCTTCTTCTTATTCTTCTTAATCTTCTTATTATTATTCTTCTTCGTATTCTTCTTATTCTTATTATTCTTGTTCTTCTTCTTATTATGCTTATTCTTCTTCTTCTTCTTCTTCTTGTTCTTCTTATTCTTCTTCTTCTTATTATTACTCTTCTTCTTCTTCTTATTATTCTTCGTCTTCTTTTTCGTCTTCTTCTTCTTCTTCTTCTTCTTCTTCCTCCTCCTCCTCCTCCTCCTCCTCCTCCTCCTCCTCCTCCTCCTCCTCCTCCTCCTCCTCTCCTCTCCTCCTCCTCCTCCTCCTCCTCCTCCTCCTCCTCATCCTCCTCCTCCTCCTCTCCTCCTCCTCCTCCTCCTCCTCCTCCTCCTCCTCCTCCTCCTCCCCTCTCTCTCCTCCTCCTCCTACATCCTCACTCCTCGCTCCTCCTCCTACTCATCCTCCTCCTCCTCCTCCTCCTCCTCCTCCTCCTCCTCCTCATCCTCTCTCCTCCTCCTCCTCCTCCTCCCTCCTCTCCTCCTCCCTCCTCCTCCTCTCCTCCTCTCCTCCTCCCTCCTCCTCATCCGCCTCCTCCTCTCCTCCTCCTCCTCCTCCTCCTCCTCCTCCTCCTCCTCCTCCAGGGGAGCCGGAGCGAGGGGGGATCCCGGCACGCGCAGGCCGCGACGGCAAGGCCGCCCGCGCCGCCGCCCGCCCGGCCCCGCCCCCTACCCATCCCCTCCTCGGGGGCGGCGGAGAGGGGGGGTGGTGACTGGGGGGGGTGGTGACTGGGGATCCCCTCCGCCTCCTCCTCCTCCTCCTCCTCTCCTCCTCCTCCTCCTCCTCCCCTCTCCTCCTCCTCCTCCTCTCCTCCGCCTCCTCCTCTTCCTCCTCCTCCCTCCCTCTCATCCTCCTCTCCTCCTCCTCCTCCTCCTCCTCCTCCTCCTCCCTCCTCCTCCTCCTCTCCTCCTCCTCCTCCTCCTCCTCCTCCTCCTCCTCCTCCTCCTCCTCCTCCTCCTGCTCCTCCTCGCCTCCTCCTCCTCCTCCTCCTCCTCCTCCTCCTCCTCATCATCCTCCTCCTCATCCTCCCCCTCCTCTTATTAGTATTGTCATTAGTATTGTTAGTATGCTTACTACTAGTAGTATTAATACTTGTTGTCTTATCATGGTTATCGTTTTATTCGTACTACTCGTATTAATGTCGTATTATTATGAATGGATTTCTTCGTGATTCTACTATCATGATTCGTATTAGTATTATTCGTATAAGTATTCGTATGCGTCGTCTTACTAGTACTATGATTGTTTATTAGTATTAGCATTCGTATGATTAGTATGATTCCTCGTCCTCTTCCTCCTCCTCCTCCTCCTCCTCCAGGACCCTTCTCCTCCAGGACCCGGTGCCTTCATGCCGACCTTCGGCAGCCCTTGAGGCCTCCGAGAGGTCGCCGAAGGTCTCCACAGGCCCCCCCTGGAGGCCTCCAGAGGCCCTGGCAGGCCTCTAGAGGCCCCTGGGAGCATCAGACAAGGGTCCAAAATCTGGCTTTAAAACCTCCATCCTCTTCCCCTTATAATACCTCGATCCTCTTCCCCTTCGCTCGATAATCTTCCTACTCCCGTTCCTCCTTCTCTTCCTCCTCGTCCAACTCCTCTCTCGAAATCCCCTCAAGTTCGGCCCTAGGACCTCCATCCTGGAGCTGCGTCTGGCCGTGGCGACGAGAACCTCTAGAAAGGCCAAAAACACCCCAAGACGACGACCACCACCACCACCACCACGACGGCGACGACGACGGATGAGAACAACAGCCGCCCGAAAGCCTTGCTTTCGCATGCTCATGCTGTCGAGCATCGCTCCACATCGCGTGGCGGGGGGCGCAGCGCGTCATCTCTGCACAAGCCCTGGAGAGCCTCTTGAGCGCAGGGAGCCTCTTGAGCACACAAGACGCCCACAGAGAGAGACGGCGGAGGGGCAGCCGAGCCGCCGGGCCCAAGCCCACTCAAAACCGGTCCCTGGACCCCCTTGTCCTCCTCCTCCTCCTACTCCTCCTCCTCTCCCTCCTCCTCATCCCCCTCCTCCTCCTCCCTCCCCCTCTCCTTCCCTCCCTCCCTCCCTCTCCTCCTCCTCCTCCTCCTCTCTCATCCTCCTCCTCCACTCCTCCTCCTCCTCCTCCTCCTCCTCCTCCTCCTCCTCCTCCCTCCCTCCCTCCTCCCTCCCTCCCTCCCTCCCTCCCTCCTCCTCCTCCTCCTCCTCCTCCTCCTCACTCCTCCTCTCTCCTCCTCCTCCTCCTCCTCTCCTCCTCCTCCTCTCCTCCTCCTCCTCCTCCTCCTCCCCTCCTCCTCCGCCTCCTCCTCCGCCTCCTCCTCCTCTCCTCTCCTCCTCCTCCGCCTCCTCCTCCTCCGCCTCCTCCTCCTCCTCCTCCTCCCCGCCTGATCGGGCTTCCGACAGTCCAAAACGGCCCTAGAGGCCTCCGATGCGGCCCAAGAGGCCCTCAAGACGGTCTCGGAAGCCTCCAGGACGGCCCCACGAGGGCACCGACACGGCCCAGCAGACCTCCAACATGGCGACGCGAAAGCGCCCCAAGACGACGCCAAAATCTTGGCTACATCCTGACCCGCTTCGAGGCAGATCCAGCCGTGGCGACGAGAAGCTGGGACGAGCATGTCATGAGAAAGTTGGCTCAGGATGCGCTCCAGGTTTTCCAGAGAGTACCTAGCGACGTAGCCAGTGCAGAACGCTAGCAAGTACGGGAATTCCTGGGAACCTTGGAGAGTCCAGGAACGCATCATTATCTTGACCCCGTGCTCATCTCAGAAGCATCCATGGTGAACGTCATCTTATTCGGCGGTTCGACATTGGGCGTAAGGAGGGGGTGGGAGGGGGGGGAGGTCTGGCTCTGGACCTCTGCTTAATGCGACTGTTTGCAACAGTGCGTCCTATGGGGGAAACTCCACGTGCTTGAAACAGGCGCCAAAGACAGCCAAGATCTGCTACACGGGGGGGGAGGGGGTGCGAGGGCCCGCGCCCATCGGCAAAACAGTGGGCAAGAGAACGACCACGCGAAGCCCGACAACAGGACGGACAGATCGCCAGGAGATCGGCCGCCGCTGCCCCGTCGGGCCTGCGGCAGGTTGTCGTCGTGCCGACCCCTGGCGATGGCTCTCTGACACCGCGTGCATCGTTCAGCCTCGAAAGATCGGCGGCTTTTCGATCGCCCGATCGCTCCGTAGAGGCCGATTCTGGGCCACCGGCCGCACTCAACCTGCAAACCAGAAGAAGAAAAACCGGCATAAACATAAACTTTTGGCGCTCCGCGCCGATCTCTTGGATCCGCGCTGGGCCTCCCTCCCTGGCGCGCGGAGCGCGCCAGGGGCGGCGCCGGAGGGGCCGCCAGGGGGGGGGGGGCCAGCGCGGAGCCAAGAAATCCTGGACGAGCGCCAAAACTTTATCTTTACGCCGCACCAAAACTTCAATGCTTACGCCAGTGTTTCTCCTTCGATGAAGGCCCGCGGCGGGGTCGCCGCCGGTCGACGCGACGCGGGCCCACGGTGCCCCGCCCGGGGGGGCGGCGGCCGCGCCATTTCCCTGCCCCAGGCACGCACACCAGGGGTCCGCAGCAGGCCCGCCGCCAACGAGGGGCGCGCGCTCGCGCGCGCGCCGCCCCTTCGAGGGGCCCGGGCGGGGCGGGGCGGGGCGGGGCGGGGCGGAGGAGGAGCGAGGCGGAGGAGGACGAGGCTGGGGCCCTCCTCCCCTCCCTCCTCTCCTCCTGCCTCCTCCTCCTCCTCCTCCTCCTCCTCCTCCTCCCTCCTCTCCTCCTCCTCCTCCTCCTCCTCCTCCTCCTCCTCCTCCTCCTCGCTCCTCCTCCGGACGAGAGGGTGGCGGCGGCAATGGCAGTGCCGAAACGCGCCCAGAGTCCAGCAAGAGGGCGCAAACCCGACTCGTCTGCCTGATGCTCTGGGGGGGCCTGTGCTGAGGGGAGGCTGTGGCACCGCTCAACGATGTGCTGTTTAACCGAATCTGCTGGGTGGGCCCTTCTGTTGCTCTGCTGTGGCGCGGCACCATAGACGGCGTCGGCGATTTCGCCTCCACCGCTGCGACACCCCATCGTGCGCACTGAGCACCATGCCGCACCTGATGTCTCCAGCAGCCAGGTCGCACAACTTCGCACCAGCCCCACGCGACGACATCCAACACAACATGATCGATAATGTTTACTCCGCTTGCTTTCGACGCCCGAAATGGGCACGGAAAAAATGGCCATAATGCCCAACAAAAAATGTTGTCCCAAATCAAGAGATGCCGCTGTTGGGCAGGCGGCCTTCTGTCTCGAATGGACGCAGGCCGCGGCGGCGCCGACAGCGAGTCCTGTTCAAAATGAACAAGATCCGCTGTTGGGCATTGGTACCCATTCTTTCCGTGCCCATTTCGTTCGTGAAGACTTGCTTGTATCATGATACCTCGGAGTGGTTCATCTGGTTCTGCCTGCTCGCACCAGCAGGGATACCTGAGATCACTGGCGCGGCAAGGTCGGCGTCGCGAGTGCCCAGCCCAGGCCCCTGCAAACGGGGGGCGTCAGTGACCGGGGCGGCAGCTCAGGGGCCTCGTCGAGCGAGGACGGGGTGACGGGGCAGTTGCCTCGCACTAGTGCGTGATGAGTCGGGGCGACAAGCACGTCGAGACATCATCATAACTCTGGGCGGGGGGGGGGTACCTGGCACTTGTGCGCGGCAGATCAGATGTTTGAAAACAACATCAGGTCGGGCATGTCCTCCTACGGGCGGACTTTGGATGAGAAGGGAAAAAAAATGATCCAACAATGCTCAAAAACACTCCCCCCCAAAAGAAGGTCTTAGAAAAACCGTCCCCAGACTGTCCTTCGACTACGTTTGAATACTCCTCCTGTCGAGGGACACGCCCGACTCAAAAACACCACTGAAAACGCACCCTTTGCTGCCAGCCCGTTGGCCAACGCCCCCGCTTGCAGGGGCTCCTCGGCCCAGCCGGACCTCACCTGCTGCGCTCCTCGCCGGAGGCCCGTAGGGCCGCCTGCCCCGCCTCGTCGTAAGTCGGGACTGTCCCCCATACAGGGGGGAGTTTGGACGAAAAATAAAAAATATTAAAAAAACACTCAAAACATGCCCAAAAATACTCAAAAAATAGCTTCCAGACTATTTCCCTACCTAGGCTCTGCCTAGAAGGGTTCTTACCGGGTAAGCTTAAGGGGCCGGGCAGTGTACCCCGCCCCAGGCGGTTCCCCCGGCATCCGCCCCGCGGTTCCCCCAGTTGCGCCCCCTGGGTTCACCCAGCTTAGCTTAGCTAAGCTTAGCTTAGCTTATCTCATCTTAGTTTAGCTTAGCTTAGCTTAGCTTAGCGTATCTCATATTAGCTTAGCTTAGCTTAGCTTAGCGTATCTCATATTAGCTTAGCTTAGCTTAGCTTAGCTTGGTTTAGCTTAGCTTAGCTTAGCTTAGCGTAGCCTAGCTTAGCTTAGCTTAGCTTCGCTTAGCTTAGCTTATGTTAGCTTATCTTAGCGCAGCATAGCGCAGCGCAGCATTAGCACAGCATAGCATAGCATAGCATTGCTTAGCATAGCCAAACATAGCATAGCTCAGCATATCATAGCATAGCAGAGCATAGCATAGCGCAGCATAGCATCTCATAGCATATCATAGCAATGCTTAGCATAGCACAGTGCAGCATAGCATTGCATAGCACAGCATAGCATAGCATAGCATAACATAGCATAGCCCAGCATAGCATTGCGCAGCATAGCATAGCATAGCATAGCATAGCACAGCACAGCACAGCACAGCACAGCATAGCATAGCGCAGCACAGCATCCACTATTGCTGCTGCTAATGTTGCTTCCCTAGAGGCTCCAACTCCTAGGTAGGGTCGCACTGGTATAATTTTTGACTATTTTTGAACATTCCCCCTACAGGGGGAGCTTGGACGAAAAATAAAAAATATTTGAAAAATGCTCAAAACATGCCCCTAACATATTCAAAAAATAGTCCCCAGACCATGTTTTGCCTATTTTCCCCAATCAGAGCTTGCCTCTGTAGGGGTCCTAGCGGATTCATATGGTTAGGTCAGGTTTGCCGCCGATTTTCGCTGCACGCCCGGGTGCCCGGGTGCCCGGGGGTGAGGTTGGCCGCCGATTTTCGCTGCACGCCCGGGTGCCCGGGGGGGGCCCGGGGGGCCCGGGTGCCCGGGTGCCTGGGTGCCCCGGTGCCCGGGGGTGCCCGGGGGTGCCCTATAGCCCAATAGCCCTATAGCCCTACAACACTATAGCCCTATAGCTCAAAAGCCCTATAGCCCTATAGCCCCCTAGCCCTGTAGCCCTGATTGGGGTTTTTCTCCGGTATCATTTGAACGTTCCCCCTGTAGAGGGACAGGCCCGACGTAAGCCTCGTCGGCCTCTCGCTGCGACCCGGGCGCACGGCTCTCTCTCTCTCGCTCTCTCTTGCCGGCGCTCTCGACGGAGTGGAGGCGGTCCCTGGCCTCGGGGAGTCTCACTCCACCCGTCCCTCCCTTCCTCACCCACGGGCGTGGAGTCAGCGCGACCCCACCACACACACACACACACACGGATACGGAACTGATGTGCAGACCGCCACAGGTCGGAGTCGATGTGCAGATCTGCCACCAGGAGAGGGAGAGAGAGAGAGAGAGGGAGAGAGGAGAGAGAGAGAGAGAACTCTATATATATAATGAGAGAGGTAGAGGAAACGAGAAAGAGAAAGAGAGAGAGAGAGAGCGAGAGCGAGGGAGAGAGAGAGAGAGAGAGAGAGAGCGAGAGCGAGGGAGAAAGAGAGAGAGAGAGAGCGAGAGCGAGGGAGAGAGAGAGAGAGCGAGAGCGAGGGAGAGAGAGAGAGAAGGAGAGAGAGAGAGAGAGGGAAAGAGAGAGAGAGAGATGGAGACACAGGGTGAAAAAAGAAAGACAGAGAGGGATAAATACAGAGAGAGAGAACAAAAAAGAGAAAGAGGGATATAAGCAGGAGGTGAGGAGAACATGCCGTTGAAATCCACCCGTCTCCCTCTGCGCCAGAGGCCTAAACGCCTGATCGGGCAAGCACGGGAAGCGCCGAGCTTGTCCACTGGGCTCGAAGGGGGGGGCAAAAGAAAAGGATGACGGGGACGACAAGGCGGTGGATGTCGAGGATGGCAGCGCGGACGACGGGGAGGGCAGCGAGGGAGGCAGAGGGACAACGAGCAGGAAGGCGAGCGCGACGACGAGGAAGCGATGGAGGAGGACGAGCACGAGGAGGAACGAAAGCGGAGGAAGAGGAAAAAGAGGAGGAGGAGAAGAAGAAGAAGAAGAAGAAGAAGAAGGACGACGACGACGAGGAAGGACGGTAAGGAGCCCGACAAAAAAGGACGTCGAAGAAGAGTGGGGTCCTCGTGATCGTTTGAGGCTACCCTGTGGTCTGTTGAGGCCGTCTGAGGCTATCTTGGGGCATCCTGGGGGCCTCTTGGGGGCCTGTCGGGGTCCTCTTGGGAGCTACTCTGGTCTTCTGGGGCTGTCTGGGCATGTCTTAGGGTTCTATAGGGGGCTCTCTCAGGCCATCTTGGCGCCATCTTGGGCTGTTGTTGGCCGTCTTGGGGCCTTCTTGGGCAGTCCTGGGGACTCTTCGGGCGCTCCTGGGGGCCTCTGGGCGGCTCTTGGGGCATCTTGGGGGTCTTTTGGGGCACTTTGGGGGTCCATGGGAGGGCCTTCGGGGGCTCTCTGGGGCCGCTTTGAGGCTCTCCAGGGGCGATTCCAAAATAATGCTGGTTCGGAGCCCCTTCCCGAGCCGATTCTGTTGAGGATGTCCCTAGCGAAATGGTAATTTTTCAGACACCCATCCAGACAAGAGCGGAAGCGCCGCTTCTCTGAGTTGGAGTGCGCGCTCGCACGGCCTTGCACGCCACGCGACATGGGTACACATGGGGCACCCACAGTTCAACAGCTACCTGCTGCTACACCACACCATGGTAGCAAACGCACTCAGCAGCGAACGTGCCCGCAATACAATTGCCTCTGGCAGCGAACGACTTAGATTTCAACTGCAAACGAGCCACAGCAGACGTACCCGCATTTCAACAGCTACAAGCAGCTACACCACACCATCAAACAAACGCAATCAACAACAAATGAACTCACATGTAAATTAACACGGACAGCAAACGAACCATATTTGAACGGCAGAACGGCCGCAGCAAACGTACCCACACTTCAACAGCTACCAGCAGCTACACTACACCATGATGGCAAACGCACTCAGCAGCAAACGTGCCCACATTTCGATTACCGCGGACAGCAAACGAACCACTGTTGGAGGAGAAGGGCCGCAGCAAACGTACCCACATTTCAACAGCTACCAGCAGCTGCACCACACCATGGTAGCAAAAGCACCCAGCGGAAAACGTGCCCAGTTCAATTGCCACGCGCAGCAAACGAACCATATCGAACGGCAGAAGGGCCGCAGCAAACGTACCCACGTTACAAACAGCTACCAGAAACTACAGCACGCCATGGTAGCAAAGCCACTCAGCAACACACGTGCCCACATGTCAGCCATTAATCCTCCTCCTTCTCATCCTCCTCCCTCCTCCTCCTCCTCCTCCTCCTCCTCCTCCTTCTCCTCCCTCTACTCCTCCTCGTCGGTTGTTCGAGGATGTCTCGAGCCAGAGCCTCATATACTCAACATAAACGTCTTATCTTGAAAGCAGCTCTTTCGACATCTCAGTTGTTCGAGGACTTCCCGAGCGAAGCGGCCATTTCTGCGACCGATCTGAACATCTCAATGTTTCAAGGATCTCTCGAGCGAAAGCCCCACTGTTGAACATAAGACGTCTTCAATCCTCTTCTGCAACATCTCAAAATGGTTGAGGATGCCTCAGGCGAAACGCCTAAAACAATGTAACCTGACCAGACAAGAACGGGAAGCGCCGCTTCTCTGAGTTCGCGTGCGCGCCAGCACGGATTCGCGCGCAACGCGGAACGGGTGCACATGGGGGTACTGTACCCACATTTCAAAAGCTACCAGCAGCTACACCATACCATGGTAAGAAACGCACTCCTATGTGGTCTGCCGTGCTCCTATCTGATCTGCCGTGCTCCTCTGTGGTTTGCCGTCCTGTGTGGTCTGCCGTGCTCCTGTGATCTGCCGTGCTCTCATGTGGTCTGCCGTGCGCCTGCGACGTGCTTTGCTGTGCTCCTGTGGTGTGTCGTGCTCCTGCGTGGTCTGCCGCATTCTGGTGATATCTGCCGTGCTCCTGCCAACTGCTGTGATCCCGTGGTCTGCCGTGTTCCTGTGGTCTACCGTATTCCTGCGTGGTCTGTTATGCTCCCGTGGCCTGCCGTCCTCTGATGATATACTGTGCTCCTCCCTGCTCCCATGGTCTGCCGTGCTCCTGTGTAATCTGCCGTGCTCCTGTGTAATCTGCCGTGGTCCGGCGGGGTCTGCCGCACTCCTGTGTTATCTGCCATGCTCCTATGACGTACCTAAGACATGTGCCGTGCTCCTGTGCGGTCTGCCGAACCATGTGGTCTGCCGTGATCCTCTGTAATATGCAATGCTCCGGTGTGGTCTGCCGTGCTCTTGTGGTCTGCCATGCTCCTGTGGTCTGCCGATCTCCTGTGGTCTGCCGTGCCCCTATGGTATGCAATGTTCCTGTGTGGTCGGCTGTACTCATGTGGTCTGCCATGCTCCTGTGGTCTGTCATGCTCCTGTGTGGTGTGCCGTGCTTCTGTGTGGTCTGCCGTGTTCCTGTGATCTGCCGTGTTCCTATGTGCTCCGTGTGTGATGTGCCGTGATGCGTCTGCTGTGCTCCTGTGCGGTCTGTCGCGCTCCTATGTGGTCAGCCGTGTTCCTGTGGTCTGCCGTGCTTCCATGTTTCTGGTTCTGCGGGGCCTATAAAGGCTAGAGGGGCACCACTGAGGCGCCAAAGCCCGAAGCCACCACTGGGCCTGTCCCAGAGGGCCCACGAGGGCCGTCCCCGTGCAGGGCGTGCGCGGCGCAGCACGCGCGAGCCCCAGGAGGCAAAAAAAGGGCGCGGGCCGCTTCGGACCCAGCGCCACCCAAGGGCCTACTAGGGCCGTCCCCAGGAAGGGCGGAGCCCCAGGAGGCAAAAAAGGCGCGGGCCACCTCGGGCCTCGCGCCACCCCAGCAGGGCCAAGGAGCCCCAGGGGTCAGGGAGCACAGTCGGCGCGTAGCGGTAGAAACAGCACATCAACGACTCACTCACAGGACAGAGAGCGGCGCCGCGGACTCCCCAGGCGGGGCACACGCGGCCGCTCAGTCACTATCTCCAACGTCGTCGCGGGGCCGCTTCCTCCGCCTCCTCTCAGCTCGGGTAGCCTCGCCCACCTCCGCCCAGCTCTGCAGCGCCGCTTCGTCCAGGCGTACGCGTCGAGCCAGGCCTGCCGCGAGCTGGCTGCGTGCCCGCTCGCGCCTGCAGCGGGCGCCGCACTCGCCGCAGGGGCGGCGGCGGCCGCGCCAGGGCAGCCCGCAGGCCCACCAGCCCCAGCAGGCTCGCCGCCCTTGAGGCAAGGGGGGCGGATCCCGAGCCAGCCCAGTAAGCGGATCTTGGCATCCGAGGGGACCGACGCCTCCTTACGAAGACGGGGGGCCTCCGACTCCTTGGCCCGCTTGTTCCCGCTGTGGGCCTTGCCAGCAGGATGCAGGCCACGCGCCCACGGGGACTTCTGATTATTCATGGCCTTGGGCAGGCCAGCCGAGCCAGGACAGCGGCCCTCGAGCTTGGGCCTCACACCCGCCCTGCCACCGAGCCTAGCGCGGGCGCCGCAGTTGGCGCAGGCCACCAGCTCCAGCTCCTCGTCTGCCGCGCCACATCTGGCGCAGGAGAGGGAGTGGCCAGCGACGGAGAAAGCCACCGCTCCGAGGGCAACCCCGCTAGCGCTTGCAGCCGAGGCCCAGGCTGCCTCCATGCCAGCGCCGCTTGCAGCACCTCCACCTGGGTGCCGCTGGCGGCCCAGCTGCCCCTCCGCGGGCCCAGCGAAGGAGACGCTCCGCCTCTCGCTCGCCCCAGGAAGACCCCGGCAGTCCTTGGCCTCGATGCCCTGCCAGATGAGGGGGGCCTGCGCAATCCAGCGGGTGAGCTCCAGCATCACCTCCATCGTGCCGAAAAAACTCCCTCCTCGCGATGGCGCTGCACCTGTGGAGGTGCGCGCTAGCCTTGGCCCAGTAGTCCGCGCGGGAGTTGCCCCGCCAGACAGCCTCCGAGATCCTGCCCTCGCGGACGCCCCGACACTGCAGTGGGCCGCCACCTTCGCGACCGTGAGCACGTCGAGGCCGAGCGATGCATGGATGGCCGACCGGAGGTGCGCGTTCGGCTTGCCCATCGCCGTCGCGCACCTGCGGCCGAGCTTGAGACAGCTGACGGTGGAGGCGCAGTCGATGCAAAGCTCCTCCACGTTGGGCCCAGCGAAGCGACTCAGCATCCAGACCGAAGTCCTCGCCGTCCTTGGCCGTCTGGAACGGGCAGAGGTCCATGCGAACGGCGCCGTAGACCGCTGTCTCCAGGTTGGCGTCCGCGTCGCACTGCACGATGCCCCAGCGCGCTCGGCGGAGGCTCTCGTGCTCGGGGTCAAGGGCTGACCCGTCCAGGAAGAGGCGGCCTCGCAGAAGCCCGCCCTCAAGTCTATTGACCCACATCACAACCATGTCGTCCGTGCGCCGAGCAGCACAGGGGGGGGGGGCAGGACAACCAGGCACACGCGAAGTTCTCGCCCGACGCCTCACTGCGGCCCCTGGCCCGACGGGCGCACCTCCGTAGACGATCCGGGACCGAGTCGCGGCGCGCCCCGTCGAAGACAGGGCACTCAAGGAGCCTGTGCCAGAGGTTGCCGCGCGCAGCTCCACAGGCGCAGCACCGAGGGCGACCCCGCTCGCCAGCGGCGCGCAGGCGGGTCTGCGACCAGCGCGCGTTGGAGAGGTAGCTCACGACTGCTACTTTCTCCCGCACATCTAACCTGCTGCGAGGGCCGAGAACCTCCGCGAGCGCCCCCCAAAACAACGGCATCGGAGGGGCAGCTCCGTGCCCCAGGCGCGCCAGCTCAGACCTGTCGGAGGCGCTGCGCGCCCCCGCCGCCGCCAAGAGTCCGAGCTCACGGGGCCCATGAGGAGGAGGGCCATGGAGTTGCCGTCCTCGGAGAGCAGGTGGCGGCCGTCGATCCCCCAGCCGATCCTGGCCAGGGAGAGGATCAGCGCGTCCACTGGCGTGCAGCAATGCGCCCACGGCGCCGCGGCGCTGGCGCGCCTCCTGACAGCCTCAGCCTGGCAGACCTCAAACACCCGAAGGGGCACCTCGCCTGTCCGCAGGAGGCTGGTCGCCAACTGGACTGCCTGGCGCACCAAGGCAGGGCTGGGGTCGAGGTCGCAGGACCTCGGGACCTCCGCCGCCCTGAGCCTCAGCCCGAGCGAAGCACCTTTCGGCACCTTCCCAGCGGACCTGGCAGCAGCAAGGCGCCAGGCATGCAGCTCTCCGTCTGGCACTCCCGCGACGGCCCGTCCCCGCAGCATTGCCGCCGTCGGGCCCGCGCGGTGCACCACGACAACAAGCGCCCCTGTCGACTGCAGGACACGCAGCCGCCTGGCACGGCGGCACGGCGCACCCACAGCCGAGACACGTGGTGCGCCAGTCCCAGTTCCATCCACCGCAGCTGCACATCCAGTAGGACCTGCTGCGCCTGCCACTGCTGCCGCCTCGCGAGGGGCGCGCCATGGCCACAGCAGCGCAGGCCGACAGGCCGCGCCCCCGCGCCGCGAAGACGGGGAGCACAACGCTGAAGTGCACTGGCTCAAAGCGCGGAGACCCTCGCGCTCGAAGCGCCGCGGACGACTCGCGGTCGTCGGGTGCTCCGTGGCCTTGAGCCAAAATGGCTACGGATTGCTCCTGTGTGGTCAGCCGTGCTCCTGCGTGGTCTGCCGTGCTACTGTTTGGATTGCCATGCTCCTGTGTGGTCAGCCGTGCTCCTGTGTGGTCTGCCGTGCTCCCCTGTGGTCTGCCGTGCTCCTGCGCGGTCGGCCGTGCTACAATAGTATGCAGTGTTCCTGTGGTATGCCGTGCACCTTTTTGGTATGCCGCGCTCCTGTGTGGTCTGTCGTGCTCCTGCGCTTCGCCGTGATCATATGGTATGCCGTGCTCTTGTGATCTGCCGTGCTCCTATGCTATGCCGCGCTCCTGTACATACATAGCGTCGGAAACAGCTCATCCGAGGCTGCATGCTTCGCGGATGTCTGCAGCGAGAGCCCCATTTGAAGAAACAAAGAAATCACGAACAAAAATAGCATATCGTCATCACGCGGATGTCTGCAGCCAGAGCCTCACTGTTTGAGAACATCGTCGTAGGGCCGATATTCCAACATCCCCTGTTGGGGAAGATGGGTCAAGCGAAACGCTTGGGTTTGAAAAGCCTATGCTGGTGTGAGGACTTCCCTAGCGAAATCGTCATTCTCAGTCGTCTCCGGGGCGCTGGTGGGGTCATGTTGGGGCCCGTTTGGGGGTCCTGGGGGCCGAGTTGATGCCCTCTAAAACCATGGCAATGCGATGGTAGACACATGTGTTGCTTGAGGATGTCCCTAGCGGAATGGTCATGTTTAGGAAGCTGGCCTGAGCCGGGTTGAAGCCTTTTTTTCGAAACCGGTTCCAAGACTACGTTAGACCCGCAGTTGTCGCAACGATGCTATCACGTGCGCCACTTGTTTGGCGATGTCCCCAGCGTAATCGTCATTCGCGGCACTCCTTAGGGCGCTCTTACAGCAAGATTGGAGTCATCTGGCGGCTATGATTGTTCGTCTTCAAACACTTCGAGAACGACACCAATACGATGGTGAGCACATATCATGTGTTGAGGATACCCCCTGCAACATGAACACACTGAAAAACGACGTCGGCACATACAGTTGTGTTTGCCTGCCGTGCTCCTGCTCATTGTCTGACGATGTCCCCAAGCGTCGGTTTAAACATAAGAGGTAGTGCAACACATCTGTCGGCATCGCGTCGCTTCGAAAATACTTCAGGCGAAACGCTCATGTTCGGAGATGTGCAATTGTTGCGACGTTCATGTTTTGAAGGGTCTCTCGCGCGACATGCCCATTGCCGCGAGGCTGCCTCCGGCGATAAACTCATGTTAAGCAATCCGCCCATGAGAACTCCCGCGCGGTCCACCACGGTGCATAGCAAGATTTTGAACATGCGATGCATACTCAGGCAAAACGTCCAGCTCGATTCTCGTTCCTCGAAGGCGCTTCCCGTCATCCACCGACCGATCTGCATTTTGCGGCCCCTAGCCGTTTGCCCCTCAGGTCTTATTTCTGCATTGATTCCTTACCAAATTTTCTCCAATACTCCCATTACCTTCTCGCTCCGAGAAGCCGCTGATTTTTGAAGACGCAACCCCGACACTGAGGTCTCGCGAGCATTCGCAGAGCCAACCGCAGGGTCGGCCCGCGCGCGCGCGCCCACGGACGCAACATACGAGGTTGACCACTCTCCGGGGGGGAGCCCACATCAGCACGCGACCCTCCGGTCACGGGCTGGCGGCGAACAGTGATTTTCAAACGGCGCAACGCAGCGTGCGAAGGAGAAGCATAGCACAGCATAGCGGGAGCCGCCCTTACCAGCAATGCGAAGTCGGCAACGCCCCAGGCCACACAAGGGCAGGGCTGCGGGCCGAGCCAAACTCAAAGTCACCAACGCAGCGGGCAAAGAAGGAAGGAGGGCGGACGAGGAGGCAAAAGCGTTGGAGAGAAACAACAACAAAACAAAAAACAGGCGCCTGCGGCAGGCTTTACCAAAGAAATGAGCGCTGGTGCATGCACCCCGGTGGACTCACCTGAAGTAGACCCGACATCCGAGCTTACTACTTCACTTTCTTGACCTCACGGCGCGGTGCGAGGAGCATGGTCGTCGTCGATCATAAGTCCCGCAAGTTCCTGCCACTTCGACGCCCCACGGGGTGGGATGGGTTCGATCTGCACACGGTGGCGGCCAGTCGCTCCGACACAGCAGCGCGACGCCTGGAACGGGTTCTTCTGGAGGGCCGGGCCTTCTCGCTGGCAGCGGACGCCTCCAGGGGTGCCGCAGGGGCCTGCAGCAAGGCGCTCTCGGCCACGTTCTCCTCCACGGCGGCGCCATCCTTCAGGGCGGCTCGATGCCCTCGAAGTGCCAACTGTAGGTGGTACAAGTCCGCTCGGAGCAAGGCATCGGGGCGCATGCCCTGCGGGTGCCCCCAGCACGCCTCGCCCGCCTCCGCGGCCGCCGCCCTGGCGGTCTCGCCCTCGGAATTGTACGACTCCACCGCGCGGCCCATGTTCAGCTCCGTCTTGGCGTCGCTCTCGAGCTCCAGGGCCACGCGCAAAGGTAGGCGGTACTTGGGGGGCGATTTTGGCCATCTCCGTCAGCGGCGCCCTCCCTGCACAGGGCACCGGTAGGGGCACGTTGGTCGGCGAGACAGGTGGGCCACCCAACGCGTTGCCTACGCGCGTGTTGCATACGCATGCCCACCAGGTGCCCCATCTGCCATCGCTGCGCAACTGCGATACCGCCCCGTGAAGCAATCCGCGCGGATTGCAGCCGTGGGGAAGGCGTGATAACGTAGTTGGGGCGGCCCCAGATCCGAGCTTCAGGCGAGTAAGTTGCGTCGCCGTCTGGGGTGGCCACATAGCTGGAGCGCGCCGCAACGTCCTGGCCTTCATGAGGGTCGACCTCAGGCCACACCCGCCCTCTGGCGAGCATAGCACGGCGGGCGCGGTGATAGCTCCACGTGCTGTGCACTGGCTCGCTCCCGTCGTAGTAGTCATCCTGCGACGCGGAGCTCCACGGCGGTCGCGCCGCAACCGAACGCTCGGCCCTCCAGCGCAGTGAATTTCGGCTAGCGATGGCGCACAGAAGAGAAACGAAACATGACAAGCCCCGCAGTCGACTGATGATCATGCTGCGCGGGGGCTTGCGACCCCGCAGACACGAGAAACGACGCCAGAATCGCTCGAACCAGGGCCTTGAGAAGGCGTTTGTTCTGAAGACGCAACCCCACCCTAAGAGGCCTCGCGAGCTCCCACATAGCCAGCCACAGGACCGACTAGCACGCGCGGGCGTCCGCGAGCGTCACATCCGAGGCGACCACCCACCGGTGGAAGGCCCGCACGACAGAACACGGCCCTCTGGCCGAGCGCTGGCGGCAGGCCGTGGATTCAAACAGCGCAACGCGAAGCGTGCAGGATAAGCATAGCACGGTGCCACAAGAGCCGCCCTGACCAGCAGATGCAAGTCGGCAGCGCCCGACGTGGGATACGGAGAGGCGGCAGACAATCAGGTCGACCACCTGCCTGCGGCTGCAGGCCGAGCCAAACTCAAAGTCACCAAGCAGCGTGCCGAGGAATTGAGGCAGAGAAGACAAGTACAGGCGTTGGAAAAACACCAAACTGAACAAGATGATGGTCGGTGCATCACTTGGCACGGCTGGGGCGTGGGATGTTGCGGGGCGCCGTCGCCCACGGAGTCAACTGTCCGCCCACGCACACACAGAGATCACTGAACTGCGAGCCGTAGTCCGCCGCGAACCAGCGCAGGTTGACCGAATTGAAGCCGCACCACCGAGACGAGTAAGTGCCCCATATTTGCAACCTTGTGAACGCGATGCGTACCTTCCAATACAGTGTAGTCTTCGCTCGTGAAATGGTCTGGAGATCCACATCCACGTCGTCGAAGAAGCACTTCATACGCGCCGACAGGCGCCGCTTAGCAGGTACAATCACAGCGGGAAACCTTTGTAGAAGCCATCTGCAAAGGCCTCGAGCCAAACGCCCGTACTGGGGCACCACTGTGGTGAGTACATTGCCCCACGTGGCAAGAAACATTAGACGCCGACCCGTGCGCCACAGTCCATCCGTTCGTTTGTGTCACACCGTAAGATGGATCCACTGAGCTTGACTATGCCACGACGTCCTGGCCTTCCGAAAGAAGGGTCCTGACCCATGGCCACCCCCTGGCGGCCAGGAGCCGGCTGGCTCGGTGATAGTTCCTCATGCTGTGCACTGGCTCGCTCCCGTCATGAGTGACATCCGACGAAACAGAGCTCCACGGTGCTCGTGCCGCCACCGAACGTTCCGCCCTCCAGCGTTGGGTATTTCGGCGAGCGGCGGCGTTAACAAGAGAATCGAAACACAACATGTCCCGCAATCGACTGAGTACCATGCTGTGCGGGGGCTTGCGACCCCGCTGGCATGAGAAACAATGCCACAATCGCTCGAGCCAGGGCCTTTGAAGAGGAACTTCTCGTCATCCGCCAGCGAGCTTCCCGGTGAGATCGGCACCCTTCAATCAAAGAAAAGTAATACCCCTGGATCAACGGTGCACGCCAGAGGCGCTTCCCCGCAAACATACGCTTGTTTGATCCGATTCGGCCACTCGTGGAGGCTGCATTCCTGGTCTCCTCTGGTCCTGCGCCCAATCCTCTGAGCCTCAATCCTCAGTCCTGAGGCGTCTTCCAGGGACCCGGGCCCCAAATTCTGAAAATCTCCTGGGGCTTGCCGCGTCTGGTCGCTTAACTCAGTCGGGGCCAAGAGGACCCAAGACGGCCCAAGACGGACCCAGAGGGCCCCAGGAAGCCTTCGAGACGGCTTAAGAGGACCCCGACCCGTCGAAAGATCGCCACAAGACGCCCAAAATGGTGCGATGACGGCCGAAGAGGCCTCGAGGACGCCCCAAAAGGCCTCGAAGAGGCCTCTCATGAAGGCCCGAAGAAACCAAAATAGTTGATTGGCCTTAGGGTTCTGAAAGTTTCGGGCGTTCTCGCGTATTCGGCTTCCCGACGCTCCAAGACGGCCCAAGAGGCCCCCAAGATAGTTTCAATACGGCCCAAGAGAGCCCCAAGACGGCCCCAAGACGGCCCAAGAGAGCCCCAAAACGGCCCACCAGGCGCCCAGAACGGTCCAAGAAGGCCCCAAGACGGCTCCAAGAGGGGCTCAAGAATGCGAACACGAAATGAAAAATCTAGCCTTCCACCCCGAGAGGCCCCCAGGAGGCCGCACGAGGCCCTAAGAGGCCTCCAAGAGGCCTCCAAGAGGCCCCCAAGAGACCCCAAGAGGCCCCCAAGAGGCGAGAAAGAGGCTCCCAAACGGTCTTCCAGAGGCCCCCACGAGGCCCCCAAGAGGCTCCCAAGAGGCCCCCCTCCCAAGAGGCCCCCGAGAGCGCCCTGAAGAGGCCCGAGGAAGCATCTCTGCTGTTAGATAAACAGGCAGCACAGCCTTCCAACGCGCACTGTGTCCATTATGTGCTCACCCCCATGGACAAGTAAGAACATGCAGCATATATAAGTATAGATATGTGTGTTTGTATGCGCATACATATATATATATATATATATATATATATATGTCTACATATGCATATGTACATACATATATATGTCACTATACATAATGCATACATGCATACAAACATACATGCATGCGTATGTGCAGACATGCGTACATGCATACATGTATATGCACATGTATACCTACGCACATGCATGCCTGTATGCATGCATGCATATACATACATACATACAGGCATGCATGCATACATACACACATACGTACGTACACACGTACCTGCATACGTACGTATGTACGTATAACGCCATACCTACATACGCACACATACAAACATACATACCTGCATACATACACACACATACATACATACATACATACATACATACATACATACATACATACATACATACATACATGCATGCATGCATGCATGCATGCATGCCTGCCTGCATGCATACACACAAGCATAAACATACAACGTGGGAAAGGATGGATTTGGGACCTGTCCCAAAAATACCAGCAGTGAAGGGCTATAAAACTACCCGACTAAACCAAAGAACACACACTACCCGCACACACAGACAACAACAGCAACAACAACAACAACAGCAGCAGCAACAACAACACAAATTATGCCGTCCCACGGACCACTTGGGTCCCCGAGCGCACGGTTTCAGCAAGCTGAAGGCGAAATTACGTGTCCCGCAAAACGGCGACACTTCAACTTCGTGATCAAAGCTCGAAACCGGAATGCTAAAGGTATGGAACACATAGAAAAATTGAGGTATGTGTGGATTGTGGGCGTCCTCCAAGGGGAAGGGAAGAGGGAGGCAGAATGGGAGGGGAAGAAGAAGGGACAGGGGCAGTTGCAGGCGGGCAAGGGGGAGGGGGAAGGGGAGAGGGAAGGGGCGCAGGAGGGCGGAGGGAGAGGGAGAGGGAAGGGGAAAGGGAGGAAGAAAGGAGGGGGAGAGGGAAGGGGAAAGGGAGAAAGAGAAAAAAGGAGGAGGAAGGGGGAGGCGGCAGTGGCGCTCAAATGAGCTGCAAATCGCAAGCCCCGATGCCCTTGTCGTCCACGTATACCTTTGGGGCCCATGCACTTACATATGCGATGTCTTCCCGCCCCCCATCCCCCACATCAACACTCCGTTCCTAAGTTCATGTTGGCCCAAGCGGTTGCACGGCCTTGCGCTTCCGTATCCTATCCCGCCTCCGAAAGATGTTGATGGAGGTCTCCGGAGGTCTCCGATGCCCTCGAGACCTGGAGGCCTCCAGAAACCCCAAGACGCCTCCAGACGCCCCGAAAGAATGCATACATTACTCCGACGGTCGGGCCCGACACGAAAATCCATGTACCTTGCCCCTCGCCCTTTTCCTCTTCGACTGGCGCAGGCCCTCCTCCCGCTTCTGCGTCCTCCTCCTCCTCCTCCTCATCCTCATCCTCTTCCTCATCATCATCATCATCATCATCATCATCATCATCATCATCATCATCATCATCATCATCATCATCATCATCCGCATCATCATCATCATCATCATCATCATCATCATCATCATCATCATCATCATCATCATCATCATCATCATCATCATCATCATCATCATCATCATCATTATAATCATCATCATCATCATCAGCAGCAGCATCAGCAGCAGCAGCAACATCATCATCATCATCATCATCATCATCATCATCTCATCATCATCATCATCATCATCATCATCATCATCATCATCATCATCATCATTCATCATCATCATCAGCAGCAGCATCAGCAGCAGCAACATCATCGTCATCATCATCATCACATCATCATCATCATCATCATCATCATCATCATCATCATCATCACAGCATCAGCATCAGCATCAGCATCATCATCATCATCATCATCATCATCATCATCATCATCATCATCATCAGCAGCAGCAGCAGCAGCAGCAGCAGCAGCAGCAGCATAATTATCCGCCGACCCCTTGTGGGTCTCTAGGCGTGTGAGATAGTTCCCCCCCCCTAACCCCCCCCCTGGGACCCCAAACCGGAGATTCGAACCCCCCCCCCCCGGGCCCACCACGAGCGCATCACGGGGCTCTTTTGGGCCCAAAAGGGGATCAAGACGGGCCAAGAAGGCCCCAAGACTCCTCCAAGACGGCTCACGAGAGCTCCGAGGCGCCAAACGAGCGCTCCCAGACGCCCAAGATGCCCCCAAGACGAGCCTAGAGGCCTCCAAGACGGCCCAAGAGGCCTCCAAGAGCAGTCCTGAGAAGGGCCGAAGCGCCGAAAATCGTCAAATTCCTATGGGAAAACGTACATTTTGATCATATACTACCTGTCGGCCTTCACGGCGTTGAAGACGGTCCCAGAGCACCCCAAGACCGCCCCGAGAGGCCCCCAAGAGGCGCCCAAGTCGGCCCAAGAGGGCGCCAAGACGGCCCAAGAGGCCCCCAAGACAGCCCAAGAGGGCCCCAAGACGGCCCCAAAAGGTGCCCAAGAGGGGGAGCCCGAACCGACAATTCGAGCCTTCCGCCCCAAGACGGCCCCAGAAGGCCCCAAGAGGCCCCAAGAGGCCCCCAAGACGCCCACAAGAGGCCCCAAGAGGCCCCCAAGAGGCTACAAAACGGCCTCAAAACGGCCCCCAAGAGGCTTCGAAACTGCCTCCAAGAGTCCCGCGAGAAGCCCCCCAAGAGATCCCAGGGCGTCGAGATGACCCCAAGCGGATTCCACATGGCCCCAAGAGAGGTCATTATGGACCCCTACACGACTCCCCAGCCCGATTCAAGCGAGCCGGCAAGACCGCCAAGATGAGGGGTCGGCGGATGTGGCGTAAGCCTATAGAATCATAGTCCTTATCGCCCTACCCGTTACATTTCTTATCCTTCTCCTCCTCCTCCTCCTACGCCCCCTCCTCCTCCCTCCTCCCCCTCAGTATCCTCCTCCTCCTCTCCTCCTCCTCCTCCCTCCTCCCTCCTCCTCCTCCTCCTCCTCCTCCTCTCCCTCAGTATCCTCCTCCTCCTCCTCCTCGTCCTCGTCCTCCTCCTCCTCTTCCTCCTGCTCCTCCTCCTCGTCCTCCTCCTCCTCCTTATCCTCCTCCTCTTCCTCCTCCTCCTCATTATCCTTTTCCTTGATAGTATCATTTTCCTTATCCGCGTCCTCCTCCTCCTCCTCCTCCGCCTCCTCCTCTTCCTCCTCCTCATCAGCATCAACATAATCAGCAGCATCCTCATCAGCATCAGCAGCATCATCAGTATCAGCATCATCATCAGCATCATCCTACGTCTCCTCCCTCTCCTCCTCATAATCCCCCTCCTCTTCCTCGTATGCTTCTTCCTCCTGCTCCACTTTCTCAACCTTCTCGACCTCCTCATCTCCATCCCGCCTGCTCTCCTCATGCACCTCGCCTTCCTCATGGCAGGGGCGCGAATGTCGATGTTCTTCGACGCCCTCGCCGCCACGGCCAGCAGGGGACACGTTTTCCGACTGTAAAATCGCGAAGCCGTCGGGACAACCCTGCGGACCAGGCCGTTGGGACAACCACGCGAGTCGCTGGGGCGCGGGGGCAAGTCGTTGAGACAACCCCGCAGGCACCGAGCAAGCCGCGGCCGCGCTCACGCGGGAGGCAGCACGAAGACCAGTTCTGCCGCGAGGGGAACCAAGCTCGGATTAGAACATGATGAAGTGCGGGTCCCTTTTAAGGAGGGGGCTCCCGCCTGAGACGTCCACGCGATTCACTCACAGACGAGGCTGCCGTCTGAGACTTCCTGTATGTTCAGGCCTGAGGAGCTCAGAAGTGACGACAGGCACAAGAGCTGGAGGACCCGATCGAAGTAGAACATCATGAAGTGCTGGCCCAATAGGGAGGGGGCTCCCGCCTGAGACTTCATCGCAATTCACTCACAGATGAGGCTCCCGTCTGAGACTTCCTCGATGTTCAGGCCTGAGGAGCCCAAAAGTGACGACAGATGCGAATCTGGATGACCCGCTCGGGCTAAAACAAAAAGTGCGGGCCCCATAGAAAAGGGGACTCCCGGCTGGGACTTCCTCTATGTTCAGGTCTGGGGAAACCAAACGCGACGAAAATTACAAAATTTGGATGACCCGCGTGGATTGGGTGCTCCCGCATGGGACTTCCTCGCGATTCATTCACGGACGAAGCTCCCATCTGAGGCGTCCTCCATGTTCAGGTCTGAGGAGCCCAAGCGCGACGACAATTACAAGATTTAATGACCCACTCGGATTAGAACATGAAGTGCTGGCCCCATATAGGGAGGGGGCTCCCGCCTGAGACTTCCTCGCGAGTCACTCACAGATGAGGCTCCCGTCTGAGACGTCTTCTATGTTCAGGCCTGAGGAGCCCAAAAACTGACGACACTTACAGGATCTGGGTGGCCCGCTCAGATTACAAGCATAAAGCGCGGGCCCCATAGGGAGGAGGCTCTCTCCTGAGATGTCCTCGCGATTCGCTAACAGACGAGGCTCCCGTCTGAGACCTCCTATGTCTTATGTTCAGGCCTGAGGAGCCCAAAACTGACGACAGTGACTGGGTCTGGATGACCCGCTCGGCTTAGCACATGAAGTGCGGGCCACATAGGGAAGGGGCTCCCGCCTGAGACGTCCACGCGATTCACTTGCAGACGAGGCTCACGTCTGAGACTTCCTCGATGTTCAGGCCTGAGGAGCCCAAAAGTGACGACAGTTATAAGATCCCGATGCCCCGCGAGGATTAACACAAAAAGTGCGGGCCCCATGAAGAAGGAACTCCCGGCGTGAGTTCCTCGCGATTCACTCACTGACGAGGATCTCGTCTGAGACTTCCTCTATTCAGGCCTGAGGAGCCCAAACGTGACGACAATCACGAGATGTGGATGACCCGCTCGGATTAGTACACGAAGTGCGGGCACAATAGGGAGGGGACTCCCGCGTAAGATTTCCTCGCCATTCACTCACAGACGAGGCTCCCGCCTGAGACTTCCTCTATGTTCAGGCCTGAGGAGCCCAAACGTGCAACAGTTACAGGATCTGGATGACCCGCTCGGATTAGAACATGAAGGGCGGGCCCCATAGGGGGAAAACTCTCGCATGAGACTTCCTCGCGAGTCACTCACAGACGATGATGATTGCCGACGACATGATGATGACTGAGTGGGTGATGAGTGCATGCGACTGGGTGAGCGAGAGGAAGCGTGAATGGTTGATGGCGATGATGATGATTGCCGATGACCATAATGGGAGCGTGACATGATAATGAATGAGTGGGTGATGAGCGAATAAGCGAGAAAGTGAACGGGTGATCATGATGATCGGTGATCATGATGGGATGGTCATGACAGGAGGAGGGGTGAGGTGTGAGGCTTCTGCGTGGAGGTGTGCAGAGAAAACAAGAAGCCCACTCAGGATGTGGGAAAAAACAGCAAACGCCCGCTCGCGCTTCTCCTCTTACTCCTCCCCCGCCTCCTCCTCCTCCACCCATCCCTCTTCCGTATCCGCCACCGTGCCGCGAGGCACGAGTTGCTGTTTTCAAATCCCTCGGATTCTCCGTCCTCAATCCAGGGATTAAATATTGAACGGCCATTGCCAGAGTTCTTGGGGCTTCCCGCGTGTTCTCCCGGGCTTGGCGCGTGCCCCCACGTGGCTTCTCCGGCGGCAAGAGGGCCCCCAGTCGGGCCAAAAAGCTCCAAGAGAGCCCCAAGACGGTCCAAAAAGACCACGAGTCGGCCCAAGAGCTTTCCAAGACGCCCCAGGCGACCTCAAGACGGCCCAAGAGGCCCCCAAGAAGCTCCAAGAGAGCTTCAATAGGGCACCCAAGAAGGCCCACAGAGCCCAAAATTAAGGATTTTCGCTTCCATCTTTCAAACATGCCAGCGTTCTCGCATTTTCGGGCTTCCGACGCTCCAAGACCCCAGAGGCCCCCACAGTGGACACAGGCAGTCCAGGAGCGCCATCTGACGGCTCAAGGGGGCCGGGCCCCAGGTGGGGGAACGCGACTTGACATGTCGCGCCCTCCGCCCCAAGATGAGCCCCGAGACCTCCAGCAGGCCCTCAAGGGGCCCCTCAAAAGCCACAGCGGGCCCCCATGAGGCCCAAATCAGGCTCCCAGAAAGAAGCCCCCGAGAGGCCCAAAGACACCCTCCAAACTGCCTCGCAGAGGCTTCCGAAAGGCCTTCCAAGATACCCCCACAGGCATCCAAGAGGCCACCGACCTACAACTTAGGCACGGTGGCGGGCTGGACCGACGGCCGCCAGGCCCGCCGCCCTGTGCTTGCCACAGAGGTGCACAACATGCTAAATTTCAATGTGTGTTGCCCCTTCCAAAAGATTCCAAATGGGGTCTCGGCCTGACGAGCCACCGTGTCCAAAACCACTGGTAATCTGCACACAACGCCCGCCTCCAAGACGCCCAAGATGATCCAGAATGGCCCCAAGTTCGCCCAAGACAGTGAAGATAGCCCCAACAAAGCCCAAGATGGCCCCCAGATGGTTCCAAGACGGCCCCTGGCATCAAGATGGCCCAA
>CAUYUJ010000155.1:30000-50891 GCA_963575745.1 Prorocentrum cordatum
AGCAGCAGCAACAGCAGCAGCGTCATCGTCGTCGTTGTGCGCTCGCGCCTTTCGGGAGGAGCGGGAGGAAGAGGAGGAGGAGGACGAGGAGGAGCAGCAGCAGCAGTGTAAACCCAAGAGACAGCAACGATGTTGGCATAAACCCTCCCTCCGAAGCTCCGTTTTCAAAGGCCCTTACAAGGGTCATTTCCACTGGGGGAATTGCCTCGTTAGAAGACAACCGTTTGAAGACCCTGAAGCATGCCAAAACATTACTCTCGGGACTCCAACGCCACGGATCAACCTGACTGTTGCGTCTTGACAATCCTGAATCGAGCCAGAGCGCCATTCCTCGGACTTCAACGCCGAGAATCAACGCAACTGTTGTACCCGCACAATCATGAATAGTTCCTCAACGCCATACCTGGTACGTTGACCGTGGGAATCAGTAAAAATGTGCGCGGCGTTAAGGCGACAGCCACATGTTGAAAACGAACCGCCCTCCATGCGCGAAACCCTTGCATATGTTGTGTTCTATGTATTTGCATGTGTTTATATTACGCTTGCTCTAAATACACACATATACACTAAAATATCAGCTGCGCTAGGGCGGGAACCACGTTTTGAAAACAGCCCGCCCTCAATCCGCGAAACGCGTGCACATGTTTAAAACGAATGCTCACGGCGCTAAGGCCAGAACCACAATATGAAAACCACACGCCCTCACTCCGTAAAACTCTCGCAAATGTTGAAAACCGAATCTGCGCGGCGCTAGGGCGAGCCACAATTTGAAAACGACCCGCTCTCCATGTGGAACTGCAGCCAATGATGTTTACGCCTCAGGGTCATAAAATTGTAAGGAAATCTCAGGGGAAATGCCTGGTCCGCCCATTCGACCGGCCTCGGGAAGCGACAGGGAGAAGTTGCTTAGAAGGAAACGGAATGGAGGAGGATAAGGATCAGTAAGGATAAGGCCCCTGGGGGGTCTGAGTTACTTCGCCTGCTAAAGGCAGGACCCCTGGGTAAACATTTTGATGCAGGCCCCCATTACTGCTATCAATACTGGGGGCTGCCTGGTGCGCGCGGCCTCCTACCCTGTGGTAGGGGCCGCTGCACCGCAGCAGGGGAACCCTGCCTTGGTGAGCTGGATCCGCGACGCAGGCGGGCAGGGGTGGCCCCCCGTGGAGACGGGCCCCACCCGCTGAGTGCGTTCCCCCCTCTCCCGCTCCCTCACTCCCCCACCCACTCTCCTCACTGCTGGAGGAGGAGAAGGGAGAAGGTATGAAGGCATGGAAGCCTGGTGAAAGCCAAGCTGCGCCACGCAGGGCGGGCCCCCGGCCCCGCGGGACGGAGGATACGACAGGCATGGCCCCTTGGGCCTGGCCCTGGGCCAGCACGCAAACCAACCAAGGGCACCAAGAGCCCCCAGCTCACAAGCCGAGTCCCATCGTGGCGACCCAGAAGCACCCGGCCGAAACCCAGACAGACTGACTGCATCACCGGCGGCCCACTCAGGACGAGAGGTCAGCCTCCTGCAGCACTGCCGCGGCTTGCGCCTCGCGTCGCCGCTCCTGCTCCTCCCTGGGCCTCGCGGCGTTCCGAAGCGATCGCCGCCGGTGGGCCGCTGCACCCTGGGAGCGCTGCGACCGCTTCGAGGCCGAGG
Organism: Prorocentrum cordatum; assembly: GCA_963575745.1. Lineage (NCBI taxonomy): Eukaryota > Dinophyceae > Prorocentrales > Prorocentraceae > Prorocentrum > Prorocentrum cordatum. The sequence continues at coordinate 31,643 of CAUYUJ010000155.1, forward strand.
AGCCGCCGTGCCAAGCCACACCTTGCCTCCTCCTCCTCCTCCTCCTCCCCCCCTCTCCTCCTCCTCCTCCTCCTCCTCCTCCTCCTCCTCCTCCTCCCCTCCTCCTCCTCCTCCTCCTCCTCCTCTCCTCATCCTCCTCCTCCTCCTCCTCCTCCTCCTCCTCCTCCTCCTCCTCCTCCTCCTCCTCCTCCTCCTCCTCCTCCTCCTCCTCCTCCTCCGCTTCCGCCGCCCCTGCAGGGTCCAGCACGGCGGGCCAGCTGGCACGCGCTCCCGGGCCTGGGCACCTGGGCGCGCCGAGCCGGACGCGCTTCCGGCGCGGGTGCGGGTGCAGACTCTGTCTGAGTCGGCGCCTGGCCCCACCCACAGGCCGGGCGCGCCTGGGCCTGGACGTGGCTCCAGCAGCTTGCCCCGACCATGCCGCTGGTGCTGCTCTTTGGACGCCCGAAATGGGTACGGAAAGAACGGGTACAATGCCCAACAGCAAATGTTGTCCCAAACCAACAGCGGCCGCTGTTGGGCAGGCGGCCTTCTGTCTCGAATGGACAAAGGCCGCGGCGGCGCGGACAGCGAGCCCTGTTCAAAATGAACAGGAGCTGCTGTTGAGCAGTGTACCCATTCTTTCCGTACCCATGTCGGTCGTCCCGATGCTCGTGCACAAGTGCGCGTCTGGCTGGCCGGCGCGCCCAGCCATCAGGATGCAGCGGCCCAAAAGCCACCGCGGGCTCTCCGCAGCGGCGTCGAGGGCCTGGCTGCCCGCAGCAGTCGGGCCGCATCCTCTAGGCGCTGCGGCGGAGACGACGCCAAAAACGTCGTCGCGCCCCAGCCCTGAGGGGGGCAGCGTCGCCACTGGACTTCGTCTCCGCATCCGTGACAGCAGGCAGGGCTTTCCGCTGGACGCGAGGGCACGCATCACCCATCCCTGGCGCGGCCGGCTTCTCTTCGCTGCTCTCCTGTTCCAGCCTCGCGGCCTCCCCGCAGCCTCCTCCTTCCCCTGGCGGGTGGCCGCGCCACTCGTGCCGCTGGATGTGGGCCTGCGCGTCGCCTAGCCACCAGCGGAGAGCTGCTTGGCACGCCGCCTGCATGTCGCAGCGAACAACTGTGCCTCCCTAGACACCTGCCAGAGCCTCGCGACCCGATTGGCCATTCGGTCGGCGACTGCATTGCCCGCCCGTCTCCAGCTGAGCAGCGGGGTTCTGGCCGCCTCTTCCGAAATATGGGCCTTCACCTTGATCACCTCCGCGTCCTGGTCCACCAGTGCGGCCCACCAGGCTCGCAAGAGGTGGCGGCGGACGTTCGAGTCCTTCATGGCGAACTCCGTCGCTGGCACACCTGACGTTGCCCTTACAATCACACTGCACCCTCAGAGGTCTCTGGCCCAGCGCCGCGAGCATCTTGAAGGCATAGTCTTCCCCGTCTCTCGCCTCCTGAAGGGCCCCCTCAGACAGAGGTACCACCCGCCAGCCCGATGACCTCCTCCCTCTCATCGCTGATGGATATGACAGCCCAGCCTGCCCGCCGCAGCGCATCGTCGTCGACGTCGCACACGCTGCCGTCGACGAAGACGTCGCCCGTGAAGGCCCTCGGGAAACACTGGCCGGGGCCTGGCGGCAGGGATCTCGCGAGGAGCCCGCCCGCCGCCTCGCCGCACGCCCGCACGACCGCTGCGGCTTCCACAAGACATCGAGGGGGCAGCGGTCTCGCCAGCGCTGGGCGGTGCACACACACACAAGCGAAGCATTGATGCCGCAGGCTGCCTCGCGCAGCCTGGCGCAGCATGCACCGGTCATTCTCCGCCTGGCACGCGTCGCACAGCCTGGCCCGCGCCCACTGAAAGCCCCCAACGTGGCTCCCAAGGGCTCGCTCATTGGGGGGCGCCCCACTCCTGCTCAATCTCCGCCACGCCTGGCCAGCAGCGCTGCCGCCGGTGCACAATTCGAAGGAGTAGCCCAGCTGCCGTCGCCCCGGGCTCGGGCGAGCGCACACACCTCAGCAGCCTGCTGGGCGCACCTCCGGATCAGCTCCATGGTTGCCCCTGGGGAAGGCCACTTCGTGCTCATTCCGCCTGCCGGGAGCTCCATGACGTCGTAGCTCGAGGGGCCTGTCCTCCCTCGGGGCCTGCGCGACGATGCGCGCCCCTCTGCGGATTGGACCAGCCCGATGGAGACCCAGGCAGGGGTCTGGAGAAGCTGGAAGGCTGCGGGCTACTCCCTCCTCGGGCCACCTGTGCCTCGGCGGAGGCCACGTCTGTAGTTCGCGTCCTGGAGAAAGTATTGACTTCCGAGCGCTCGGCCTGCCTGCGTGCAGTTGTGGGTGATTCCCTGGTGTCCCGCAGCGACGGAGCTACCAGCTTGGACTGCGAGCACGTAGGCCCTGACAGCGAGCGTAGATAGTCAACAGTGCTTTTCTCTGGTGTGTCAGATGAACGGTTGTGTAAGAAAGCAGCATCCTCATGATAATCCTCGTCATGAAGCCTCCTCCTCCTCCTCCTCGTGCTTCTCTTCCTCCCCCTCCTATTGCTCCTCCTCCTCCTCCTCCTCCTCCTCCTCCTCCTCCTCCTCCTCCTCCTCCTCCTCCTCCTCCTCCTCCTCTGCCCCGAGGGCCGCCGAAACGCTCGGCGCCGACTGAGCCCCGGGGGGGTGGGACCACGGGGCCTGGCGCCACGTCCGTATTCCGCACGTAGATGAGCTCGTCCTGGGAGCCGGGCGTGCCCTGCCTAGCGCGCCCCCCGCGGCGAGTTGGTGGCGCGCGGGGGGAGGACGATGCACACGTCGTGGACGTCGTCGTTAGGGCCAGTATAGCGCGTCTCTGGAGATACTCGTCGCCACGAGTGACTGGACGCGCCTCGGGAAACCGGGCAGGATGAATCTGGGAGGGGTCTGGGGACTATCGTGTAACGATCTTGTCGCGGTCAATGGCCTTAGAACTCCCCCGAAAATGAATGATCCCCTGCGTGGACCCTGATCAGTAGGCTCTTCCAGCCGTGAGGGGCAACTTATGTGGCACAACATGTGTGTGTGTGTGTTGCACAGTGTGATGTGCAACATCTAGGTCGTAACATGTGCAGTGCGATTTGAATGTGATGCGATCTGTGTGGTGAAGGCAGCGTGGGGCAACCTGGAAGGTGCACTGTATGTGGTGACATACGCGCAGTGCAACCTGTATAGGGCAACATCCGCCACCGTGCCACAGGCACTGAATGGAGATGACTGGAATGCCCTCAGGTCCGCTGATACCCTCAACAACGGATGTTGCAAATACTGTTCGCGGGCCAGGACCCCCACTCGCGGGAATTCCTGCGGATGCCCACATGACTTGTCCAAAGGCCTCGGGAGCGAAATTGTCTTCCCACATGTCCTCAGATGGCATGGCCCCGTGGGACCGTCCTGGAGCTCTATTGGGGCCTGTTGGGCGTCTCGGAGGCCCTCGGGGCCCTCCCAAGAGACCGAAGACGTTGCAAAACTATGTTTTGCATGGTTCAACAGGGTCGGCGTTTCGGTTTTTAGAGCGTCCAAGGCGGCCCAAGAAGCCACAAATATCTACCCAAGGCGGCCCTGAAGCCCCCAAGAGGGTCCTGAGAAGCACCAAAGTTGGCAACAAGAGGGGGCCGAAAGGCAAGGAGGAGCTCGAAGTGACTTCGGGAGCCCTCCATCCCAAGACGGCCTCCGAGACCGCCAGCAAGTCCCCCAAGAGGCGCCCAACAGGCCCCCAGGGCGCCTTCACGAGACCTTCCAATGCTTGCAAAGGCCTCACAAGCGAAGGAAAATAAGGCGGAGGCGGGGACGGTATAGCAGGAGGACGGACTGAGAATACACGATCGGAACGAAACAACAACGTGCAAAGCCGTTGCTGCACAAAAAACTGGCGCAACCAGGTCGATCCTCGGCTGGCAGCTCTGAAGCACTTGTTACTCTGTTGTTTGGTCACATCGTGGAACTTCTGGCTGGCCAGATACTTTGAAGCCCAGCTCGGGGGTACACGATGGAGAGGAGAGGAGAAATAATGCCCGAGAAAGGGCGCGTCTAGACAGGATTCTCATGGCTGCATCCCCGAGCTCCCCTGGAACTTTCAGGGGGCTATGTTTTCCGACGGAGCCCGTGGCACGCCTGGGGTGGGGACGGAACAAACTGGGGACGAGGGCTAACGGCAGGTGCTCTCCAGAAGCGACGGCGGCTGCTGCTGGGACGGCGACGCGCGCTCCGCATGGACGGCGTCCGCGGCGGCACCGACGGCGGCTCCCGCCCAGAGTGGGGCAGAAGCTGTCCGTCTCCGCTCCTCGCCATCGCTCGGACGCCCAATCCCCGTGCGCGGTTCGGCTTCGTGCGTGTTGCTTATTTTCTTTGCAGGATGCGACAAGATGCTCCTCGATGGTCCTCGCCGAGAAGGCACACGTCGATGGTTCTCGATGATCCTCGCCGAGAATGCACACGTCGATGGTCCTCGATGGTCCTCGATGAAACGAGATGCTCCTCGATGGTCCTCGCCGAGAATGCACACGTCCGAGCGGTGCCGAGGCGCACTCCGTGCTGCCGCGCGCCTGGATCCGTGCTTGCGTCTCCTCGCGCCCTTCTCGGTCTGCACCCCCCCCCTCCCCCGCAGTGCCCCATCGATCCCCTCCCTCATCCCCCCTCACCCTCCACCTCCCCCTCCTCCTCCTCCTCCTTCTTGCTTCTCTCTCCCCCCCCTCTTCCTCCCCCATCCTGGTCATCCTCCTCCTCCTCCTCCTCCTCCTTCTCCTTCTCCTACTCCTCCTTCGCATCCTCCTCCTCCTCCTCCTACTCCTCTTCCCTCCTCCTCCTCCGCCCTCCTCCCCTCCTCCTCCTCCTCCTCCGCCCCCTCCTCCTCCCTCCTCCTCCTCATCCTCCTCCTCCTCATCCTCCTCCTCCTCCTCCTCCTCTGCTCATCTCATCCACCATCACCATCATCATCATCATCATCATCATCATCATTAATCGTCATCTCCAGCATCATCATCATCATCATCATCATCATCATCATCATCATATCATCACCATCATCATCATCTATCATCATCATCATCATCAATCCTCATCATCATCATCATCATCATCATCATCATCCCATCATCATCATCATCATCATCATCATCATCTCATCATCATCAATCATCATCATCATCAGCATCATCATCATCATCATCATCATCTTCATCATCCTCAGCATCCATCATCATCATCATCATCATCACATATCATATCATCAACATCATCATCATCATGCATCATCATCATCATCATCATCATCATCACCATCGTCAATCAGCATCATCATCAGCAGCCCAGCATCATCATCATCATCATCATCATCATCATCATCATCATCATCATCATCATCATCATCATCATCATCATCATCATCAGTAGCATCATCATCATAATAATCAGCATCAGCAGCAGCATCATCATCATCATCATGATCGTCATCATCATGTGCACTCCTCTGATTAACATAAGTCGTATTAGTAGTACCACTAGTTCTAATACTACTAATAAGTCTAAGAATGACATTGTTACTCATCATATCAGTGCTACGTATTGCTATACTCATTGTAGTGTGATTATGATTAGTAGCAGTGGTTGCAATAGTATTGGGAGTGTTAGTATTGGTAGTATGCTTCGTCTTCGGCGTATGATTAGTAATAGTGCGATTATTACTATAGTTATCACGATGGAAACTACATCGTATGATTCGCCGTATCAATCGTCTTAATACTCTGAGTAGTATTATTCGTCGTAGTGGTATTCGTCGTATGTGTCGTATTGGTTGTCTTCCTCCTCCTTCCCCTCCTTGTATTCTTCTTCATAGTATTAGTGCTGTTACCATTAGTGGTATTATCATTCGTATGGTTAGTAGTAGCAGTAATTTGTTTAGTGTTATTATTCTTATTCCTGCTCCTCAACCTTCTCCTCCTCCTCCTCCTCCCCCTCCCCTCCTCCTCCTCCTCCTCCTCCTCCTCCTCCTCCTCCTCCTCCTCCTCCTCCTCCTCCTCCTCCTCCTCCTCCCCCTCCTCCACTCTTCCTCCCCCTCCTCCTCCTTCTCCTCCTCCTCCTCCCCCCCTCCCTCCTCCTCCCCCTCCTCCCCCCTCCTCCCCCTCTTTCCTCCCCTCCTCCTCCTGCTCCTCCTCCGCCTCTCCCTCCCCTTCCTCCCCTCCTCCCCCTCTGTCCCCCTCCTCCTCCTCCTCCTCCTCCCTCCTCCTCTCTCCTCCTCCTCCCCCTCCTCCTCCTCCTCCTCCTCCCTCCTCCTCCTCCTCTCCTCCTCCTCCTCATCATCATCCTCCTCCCCACCTCCACATGGAGTCTTTGTGCCCACCGCCGCAGCGGCGCCGTGCTCTCCCTCTCCCTCTCTACCGCCCGCGCGCGCGCCCGGGCGCGAGCGGCGCGCGCGGGGCCGCCCCAGCGGGCGCCCGCGGGGCTTCGCCTGCCGAGGAGGAGGGAGGGAAGGACGCCCAGCGAGGAGGAAGAGGAGGACGGCCACCCCTGGCGAGGAGGAGGAGGAGGAGGAGGAGGACGAGGAGGAGGAGGAGGAGGAGGACGGCCACCCCTGGCGAGGAGGAGGAGGAGGAGGAGGCGAGGAGGAGGAGGCGAGGAGGAGGAGGCGAGGAGGAGTCGGATCAGGGAGAGCAGACGAGCAGCCTCGCGATGGCTTCGCACGGCTGCCCCTCCCCCTCGCCACCCCACACGACAGCACGAGCACGAGCGAGGCGGAGGATCGGAATACCCGCTTCTGGGCTCCATCTCTTTCCAGCTATCTGCGGGACGGGAAAATGACCACAGCCACTGCTTCTTGTTTGCGCCGCCTTCCAGCGGGCCGAAAAAGAAGCAGTGGTTGTGGTCATTTCCCTGGTGCCAAGCTTAACGAAAATGACCACAAGCACTGCTTTCTTTCTGCTGGCTGGAAGGCGGCAACAAAAGAAAAGCAGTGGCTGTGGTCGTTTTCACGCCCCGAACTATCGTGGCACAACTTTGATCGTACTGCACTTTGTCGCGGCAATCGGTCATAGCTCGCCACGCCTGCTTCTCTCAGAGCAGCCTTCTGCGAAGGAGCTCTTGCTGTGGTCACGAACGCCACGGTCACGCTGGCCCAAGTGGGGTGGTGGGGGGCAAGCCATCGCGAGGCTTTTCGTTTGCTCCCCCTGATCTCGCGAGATGCAGACGCAGAGGCGCCAGCCTATTCTCGCGCACTCTCTGGAATCGAGAGGTCAGTGGTTCCACACTGTCACATTCTGGCTGTTCGCGTTCTGCCACTGCACAGAATCTACGGCGGAACCAGCTGCCTCCGCAACGGGTAACCCTGCGAGGGTCGCCGCCGAGCGCCTCGTGGGAACGTTCACGCGGGCAGATCGCGCCCCGCACCCAAGGCACCCCATTCCTCTCGGGGAGGACGCCTGGCTGCAGGCGCTCTCCCAGAGAGCAGATGCTTCCGCTGGTGATCGCTGATCATCGCAAACGGCCGAACAGCTTTGCGAGAAGCTGCGGCCCCCAGAACAGCACTCGATGGCTCAGAGATGGGGTCCCGAGGCGTGGGGTCCTGAGGACGGGGTGCCCGGAACATCGTGAATCTACTCCTGGATCCCGTCCTGTCCTCAGGTCCCCCTCCCTCAGGGCCCCAACTCTGAACCACCGAGAAGTACATCGATCGGGAGCGGCCAAGAGGGGGGTGTCCAAGAGGGGGGGGTGCAAATCATGACCGGCGGCATGTGCGGGGCCAGGGACGTAATGAAACAAGAAGGGGCGCCACGAGATCTGGGGAAATATATGGGCCCCGCCATGATATCCACCCCCCCTAGTCATAATCCCCCTCTTTTCCGCCCCCGAATGGAGGAGCCGACGGAGCCCGGACACGGCCGGCACCACCGAGCCGCGCAATATTACACGGGGCCAGCCGCGCGCACCTGCCGCAGGTCGGAGCACCCACGGCCGACGCACGACAAGGACGCCGCTTCGAGAACTCAGCCAAGTTGTGTTTCGGAAGCTGGGCGAGGGCTGGCAAATCCGTGGCTGCCAAAACTGACTACCTACCAGACCCCCCCCAACCCAACCCGAAGACCCAAATTTCGGGTTGGGGGGGGGTACGGGTTCCATACGTGTTTTTTCTATGTTCCCCGACCCCCCCCCCACTGGAAATGGAGGGCATATGGAGGCCTTCGGGTTGGGTTGGGGTGGTTTGGTAGGTGGTGAAAAACGGTCTTCCCGGAAGCAAGAACAACTTCCCGGAAGAATAAGACTCAGCGCGCAAAATAGTCAGCGGGCCGCTTCCCGGCAGAAAAAGAATAATTTCCTGGAGCTCCGTTTTAGCAGCAATGGGTTTGCCGCCCTTCGCCTGGCTTCTGAGTGCTGCAGCGGACTTTTGCGTGGATTCCTGTCAGTGCAAAAACCCCGAAGCGGCGAGCGAGAAAGGAAATTAATGTCACATGGATTTGTTGTAGTAGTCGTCATTCCTGGACCCAAAAAAACATACGAAACTCACTCCGAAGTCCGGAACGAAATTCTCCAGGACAATCCGGGTCCATCCAAGTGTTTTCCGAACGACGAAACCCTTTCAAAACGACGAAAACCCTTCCGAAAGCCTCCCGAAGCCCTCCGAGGAGCCTCAGAGAACCCTTCCCGGAGGGTTTTCGCATGGTTTCGGAAGGGGTTCGGCTGTCTTGACAGGAAACCAGCCCCTAGTGAATCCTGGATTTTCCAACGCTAGTGACCTGGTTGGTCGGGCATGTCCCCCTACAGGCGGATTTTGGGCGAAAAAAATATTCAACCAATATCCAAGAATAGACAAAAAATACTAAAAGAATCGTCCCCATACTATGTTTGGCTATTTTTGGATATTCCTTCTGTAGAGGGACACGCCCGACTTAAATGATCCCGAAGGCTTCTCTGAACTGGTCGTCTTCGCGTCTCTGCCCCGGTCGATCGCCCAGATCCGCTCCTGTGGCTGCCCTTGCTGTCGCTGCTGGCTGCTGCTGTAGCGGCCGCGGTACGGCAGTGGAGCGGACGTCGTCGTCGTCGTCGTCGTCGTCGTCGTCGTCGTCGTCGTCGTCGTCGTCGTCGTCGTCGTCGTCGTCGTCGTCGTCGTCGTCGTCGTCGTCGTCGTCGTCGTCGTCGTCGTCGTCGTCGTCGTCGAATTGAAAAAAAACAGCCCCCCAGAGAAAAACCTTACAAAGGGCCAGCCGTGGAGCCCCCCTATCGCGCTCCTCCCTGCTGGGAAGGAGCGAGGGGGGGAGGAGGAGGAGGAGGAGGAGGAGGAGGAGGAGGAGGAGGAGGAGGAGGAGGAGGAGGAGGAGGAGGAGGAGGAGGGGGAAGAGGAGGGGGAGGAGGATGGAGGAGGATGGAGAAGGATGGAGAAGGATGGAGGAGGAGGAGGAGGAGGAGGAGGAGTGGGATGAGGAGGTGGGATGGGAGGGGCGGGGGGGGGGGGCGGCAAGCGAGGTACCCGCCTAGCTGACGTCCTACCCCTCCCTCCCATCCCTTACGACGGCAGAGATCGCCTCTCTCTTCGCACAGTCGAATGTCGCAGCATGGCATAGCATTACATGGCGTAGCATGATGCTGACGATCAACGCGTAGCATGACATAGCACGGAGAATGGGGGTGAACATGGAGATTCGGGAACCTCATAGCCCAACGCTTGTGGCCAAGCACCTTAAAAGCTTGAGGCGGAGCCGGAATCCCCAGCGCCCCTAGCCTCGCCGCAAAATGAGATCTTCACCACCGCATCACCTTGCACGGCCCCTGGACAGCCAAAATCGCCAAAACTGAACGACCAAATCGCTGGAATATCACCGCATCGATCGCCAGCAACTGGCCAACTGAACCGCCGGGCGGGGGCTATTTCCCTGCAGCGTCGTGGTGCGATCGGGTAAACAAAAAACAGGCGCCATTCAGAATACGCACCGACAGCAAATCATAAAAATGGGCACGCAGGGGTACAAGGCACAGGATAAGGGTAACGCTGACAACTACGACGAATGACGACGACGACGACGACGACGACAACGACGTCATCGATGCCGATGACGATGACGATGACGCTAACGTGAACGATGAAGCTATTGATGGCGGTGATGATGTTCATGACAATGAGGATAACGGTCAAGACTGTGATGGTAGTGGTGGTGATGGCGAAGGTGGACGTCAGGATGAGGGTTGAGACGATGACGAGGATGACGCACGCAAAGCGGAGGGCGAAGCGGACGAGGACGAGGACGAGGACGAGGACGAGGACGAGGACAAACACGACGGCCGCCGCGGAGGCGACGATGACGATGACTGCAGGGACCTCTTGTTGCCGCCGGCCCGCGCCTGGCACTCCCTCGGCGGGGCGGCGCGCGCGCGCGCCCCCACAAGAGCTCCCAACTTCGCGCTTCGCGCTGCGCGAAGCGCGAAGTGCGAATAACTTCGCGCTCTCGCGCCGCCTCCCAGGGGAGAAGGGGAGGAGGAATCGGAGCCGAACCGCGAAGCGCGAGTGCGCGAATAGCTTCGCGCCCTCGATGGGCGCCCTTGCCCCAGACCTCCGACGGAGGCGCCTGGAGCCCGCGGGCCCCAGAGGCCCCTCGGCCCCGAGGAGGCGGAGGAGGAGGAGGAGGAGGAGCGAGAGGGAGAAGGAGGAGGAGGAGGAGGAGGAGGAGGTGAGGTGTAGGAGGAGGAGAGGACTGCGCGGCGCGAAGAGGGCGAGGATAGAAGAAGGGAACAAACCGCACTTGTCTTAGATCGGCGGAGGGTTAGTGCCCGTTTTTGGCGTGCGCAGGCCCTTGCCGCGCGCGGATGGCGCAAGGGCGGATGAGCAGCCGCGGGGGGGGGCCTGCGCGGATCCAAGGCACGCGCGTGGGCGCCCAACGCTTATGTTATGGCGCTACTTATTATTATTATTATATTATTCTTCTTCTTCTTCTTTTTCTTCTTCTTCTTTTCTCTCATTACGTCTTTTCATTTCTTCGAGGTGAGATGTCCAGGGGCTCTTACCCGCGCGGGCGCAAAGCCAGGCGCGTCACGAGGTGGCGCCCAGCAGGGCCTGAGCCTCGGCGGCACGCGGCGGACTGCGCGACTGCCCTCGACGGCGTCGTGGAGCCTCCCGAGCCCGGCAGGAGGGAACGAGGGAGAGGCGAGGGAGGAGGCAGGCGGATGGGGGGCGCTGGGGGGTGGGTGGTGGGGCGAAGTAGCTAGGAGGCCACATGCGACCCTACCCCACCACCCCACGATTTCTAAGGGGGGCAGGTGGGGTTCCCTGCGTTCGGGACCTCCCGAGCGAAGTGACCCCCACCTCCCCCCTTAGAAATCGTGAAGTGGTGGGGGAGGGTTCGCATGTGGCCTCCTAGGAACACGGAGCACGGATGAGGGAGCAGGGAGCTGGAAGTAAAGAGGAGCAAGTGAGGGGGGAGCAGGGAGCAGGGAGAAGGGCTCTGGACAGTCCAGTGCAGGTGCGTCGCTGCTGCGCTTGATCCAGCACCGTCTGCTCTCTCCCTGCCGAACCCGACCCGATCGACCCTTCCCCAATCGCCTCCTCCTCCCCCTCCTCTGGCATCCTCTTCCTCCCCCTCAACTGCATCATCCCTCTGTTCGGGGACAGCCGAGTGGGACCCCACCACCATCACCTCGTCTGGGTGCGCGTGGCCCTCGACTCCGCTGGACCTTCCAGGAGCCCACGAACAGTTGGACAGTGCGCAGCAACCCAGGGAGCAGCGAGGTCTCAAGTGGGCCCGTTTACTCCCCGACTCCGCCGTGCCTCCCGCGAGCCCACGAAAAGGGCGACAATTGCACAGTTCGCAGCCACCCAGGGAGCAGCGAGGTCTCTCGGTGCCGAGCCGCGCCGCGCGGGCCCCCGAGCCTCGGCATGCGTGCACCTCGGGCCGTGCTGGCGAGACCGGACGCGGGCGTGGCTCCTGCCTGGGCGTGGCGCGGAGTCCAGTTACCGAATTGCGCACAGGGAGCGGCACTCACATGTGACTGCTGGTGCTGTTGCTGCTTCGTCCCCGAAAAGGCGACCTCCTCCTCCTCCTGACCTCCTCCTCATCCTCCTCCTCCTCCTCCTCCTCCTCCTCCTCCTCCTCCTCCTCCTCCTCCTCCTCCTCCTCCTGCTCCGTTTCCTCTCCGTAGCCATTTTGGCTCAAGGGCTTTGTCTTGGCGGGCTGAGCCCGCATAGGCAGAAACGGACACCGCTGACACCGCGGCAGTGCGAGGGCGCTTGCGCCCGATCAGTTTCTTTGCAGTGCTGGTTCGCCCCAGCAACTGCTTCTCCACGGGGCTCGGAGTTCCCGAGCCATCCCATGTCTTCGAAGGCGGCGAAGCGGCGGCAGAATGAGAGTGAGAACTGGGTCTGTCGTTTCTGCGTCCACGCTGTCACGAAGAAGCCCTGGTTCAACAAAGCAGGGGTCATGTACTGTCGCCAGTGCAGCCTGCACACGTCCGAGTGCTAGCATGAGAACTTAAGCCGACGGGTTCTCCAGATTCGAACTCGGTCTGCCGCTCGATGCCAGTGTTGCGGCAGCTTAAGAGGCAGTAGACAGCTAAAGCAGCAAGGGTATCTTTCTGATTCGTTACTGGGAAACCTACTAATGGGCTTGTGATGCTAAGGCAGTGAGACAAGAGCAGCCGGGATTAAGTCAGGACGTCTCATCAAGCAAGAGGCGAGTGGAGGCTTTCCAGGACGAGGAGTGTCAGCCGTTACGAGAAGGAGTCAGCCCCTCGAGACGGCCTTGTTTGCTGACAGACCTGTTGAGGAGCAGGCTCGCAGTTTGGCAAACCGGCTTCAAAGTGCTCGGCATAAGGAAACGCAGCTGCAGAAGGCCCGCGATGAGCAGCAGAGCAAGATCAGCGAGCTCCAGAAGGTCTTGGAGAGCCTCGACACGCGTTTGGTTGAGGCCAAGGAGGAGGTCCTGCGGCTTGAATGTGAGACGAGGGCAACCATGTCCAAGGCTCAGCCACCCGACGGCAGTGGGGAAGGGCCTCCTTCGTTGCGGCAAATGCTCCCCACGCTCTCTGTGTCGGTCGAGCAGCTGGGGGTGGTCGCTTCTGGGCTGGGGGTTCCTCCAGACCTCTGGGAAGAGCTGCAGGCGATGGCGGCCACGATCAAGAAGCTCGCCGAACTCCCTGCAGCGCAGCCACCCACCCCAGAGCCACAGCAGCAACCGCAGACGCCCGTGGAGCCCGAGGAGGACCCCGAGGAGGACCCTGCGCCACATGTTGAGTCCATGGACGTGGATGATCTGCGGGATACTCTGGATGCAGCAGGGATACCTGCGCAACCCTCGGATGACGCCGAGGTGCTGCGTGGCAAGATCAGGAAGATGCAGACGAGCTACCTCTCCATGTGCAAGCGGCAAAAGCCGTCGGCCGAGTAGGTTCTCGCTTGTGTTCAATGTGCTCAGTGTGATGGTTGGAAGTGTTAGTGGAATGATGGTTGTTTCGGAAAGTGCAGGACCTTCCCCGCGAATGGAAGGAATATGGGGCTCGAGTGGCGACCGCTGTGTACTCGGAAGCGCTGGACCTGTTGTTGGGATGACTGGCACTGGTGATTGCGTGGAGGAGGCCAGCGGGAGCCCTTTCTCATTGAGTCGATGTGCTATTTCAGATGATGGTTCTAATTTTGCAGGGTTGGGACCTGCTTCTGTCCCATTGGCTTATGTGAATGCTGGTAGGTGGAGTACAAGGGCTTCCACCAGTCTTTTGTCTGCCCCTGGTAGTGGGCCAGGTGCTGGGGCTTCGGCGTCGGCCTCCTGTTCAGGGACAGCGTTGAGTTCGGCGACTCGGCAGTTCTATGCATTGGGAGCAGTTCTGGGTCCTGCCATCGTCCCTTCGCTAATGGAGGGCGACCGCTGTGCTCTCGGAAGCGCTGGACCTGTTGTCGGGCTGACTGGCGCAGGTGATTGCGTGAATGAGGCCAGTGGAAGCCCTCCCTCAGGGAAGGCTTTTATTCGGAGTACTACGGCTTCCACCAGTCTCTTGTCTGCCCCTGGTAGTGGGCCAGGTTCTGGGGCTTCGGCGTCGGCTTCATGTACCAGGACAGCGGCGAGTTCGGCGACTCGGCATTTCTCTGCATCTGGTGCTTTTCTGGAATCGACCTTCGTCCCTTCGCTTATGGAGGGCGGCCGCTGTGTTCTCGGAAGCGCTGGACCTGTTGTCGGGCTGACTGGCGCAGGTGATTGCGTGAATGAGGCCAGTGGAAGCCCTCCCCCAGGGAAGGCTAGTATGCGGGGAACTACGGCTACCACCAGTCTCTTGTCTGCCCCTGGTAGCGGGCCAAGGGCTTGGGCTTCGGCGTCGGCCTCCTGTTCCAGGTCAGCGGCGGGTTCGGCGACGCGGCATTTCTCTGCCCCTGGTGGTGGGCCAAGTGCTGGCAGTTCGGCGTCAAGGTCAGCTGTTTCAGGAGGTTGGGGGCAGCCCGCGGTCATTGCCCCAAACGATGCGGCTGATGGTCCACCTCTCACTGGTACGAGGTCGGCTAAACGTTGCTGCATCACGACAGTCAATGCTGGCTCGCATGGGCCGCTGTTTGAGTATCTCTCGGAGTACCAGGGCTCGGTTCTCTTGGCGCAGGAGACCAGAGTCGTGGAGGCCCGTTTAGGAGAATTCCAGAATAGGGCGAGGGATGCAGGCTGGCACGGGCTGTGGTCAGCAGCGTTAGAGACGGGCGAGTCGGCCATGTCCAACTCGAGTGGGGTGGTGGTCTTTGCTCGCACCAACATCGCCATCACCGCCCCCCCTGACGGCAGCCATGTGATATATCCTGGAAGAGCGGTATGCGCCCACGTGCAATGTGGGGTCCCAGGTGGCATTGTCTTTGCTAGCGTTTACTTTGTGACGGCGATTGGCATGACTGGAGAAAATCTTGCTATACTTTGGGCAGTTGTGCAGAGGATTGCTCAGTGGCAGGCTCTGGGACTGGACTGGGTGATAGGCGGAGATTGGAATTGCGACTTCTATGCCGTCAATGTCAAAGGTTGGGTCGAGAAGCTTGCAGGCCTGGCGTTTGTTCCGTCGGAGGCCACGTGCATTACCGACGCTGGTTCGTCCAAGATTGATTATTTTCTGGCCGCCAGCAACTTGGTTCCAAGACTCGACAGGCAGGCGGTGGTGATGAATGCCCAAGCCACCATTCCACCTCCACATTTTCCCGTGCAGCTGGTGGTCCATGGGTCGGACAGGCCCATGTGGTGTCGAGTTGCTGATGAACCGAGGAAGTTTCCCCCGATCCCACCAGTAGGATGTGCGAGGTACCCTTACAACTGGGACGGGATCAAAGGCATGCTTGAGTCGGTGAAGGCGCCCAGTGACTTACCGCGTGTGTGGGATGCAGTACTTGATGGCGTTGATTTTGAGATCGCTGGGAGATTTGACAAAGTCGATGGTAAGGCCCAGGAATTCGTTGGACGAGCTGGACCCCCGAGATTCAAATGGGAACAAACGACATGGACTCCACCTCGAAAGCGAGAATATCGAGACTCCAGGGTAGCTGCGTGGGCCACGGCAAAGCGTTGGGTGGCCCACTTGCGGTCGGAGAAGGATAAGCTGCACCGTTTCTGTGAGCGGCTCCGAATATGCAGTGCGGTGTGCACGTTAACCGAGATGCAGTACTTCAAGGTGCTGCAGGCGTTCGACGAGGCTGGGAGATATTGTGTCAAGATTTCTGCTGAGCAGTGGGTGCTCAAGGATTTGGGTGAGGAGTTCAGTGAATTTCTGCAAAAAGGGTTGGTGATGATTGTCGATCCAAACTTTGAGAGTATCACTGATGCCATTTCCGCCCAGGCCGACAAGGTTTTAGGCCAGGAGCGTTCTAGAACGGAAAAGATTTGGAGAGAATGGGCTCGTGAGTCTTTCTTGGAAGGGGCCACTCGGGCCCATGCGATGTCCAAAGTCCGAGCACAAGCTGAAGTACTCCAATATTGTCAGGAGTCGCAGCCATACCAGCTTGCTGACCAGACTTTGCGGCAGTGGTCCAAGGTATGGACGCACCATCGGCTTCAAGCGCCTGATCTTCCCTCGGATTCCAGTGAGTGGGACGCTCTTCCCCATATCTCTTTTACTGATGTAAGGAATGTCGTGAGGTCCTTTTCGACCAAGACAGCTGCTGGCCCTACGAGGTTGGCGCCGAGGAGTCTGGACGTCCTGTCCGACGGCGCGCTCCAAGCTATTGGCAACCTTTTCATGTTATGTGAACGGTGGTTGTGCTGGCCAGCAGATCGAATATACAGCGAACTCGTGCGACTGCCGAAACCCGATGGCGATCACCGATTAATTGTTCTGAGTAACACACTGATACGTGTATGGGGGAAACTCAGGCGACCGATTTCGAGGGAATGGCAAGATAGATATGCCTGCCATGAGATGTGGGGCACGAAATCGGGGCAGACTTCGAGCGATTCGGCATTCGACCACAATTTGCAGCAGGAGATTGCCGAGTTGCTAGGGGAGAACACATGCACGATTCTTTTGGATATGTCCAAGTGCTACGAGATGGTAGACCCTCACGCTTTGTTGCGAGAAGGGAGAGCCTTGGGGTTCTCTATGCGATTGCTGTGGATGCTCGTGTGCAGTTACCAGCAGCCGCGAAGGATTCGCGCGTTTGGTAGCGTATCGGTTGGGCAGGTATCTTACCAAGGAATTTTGGCGGGTTGCACGCATGCTACTTTCCTCCTCTACCTGCTCACGTACAGGGCTGTCAGTAGAGCAAACCAGGTCTCGGTCACGGTTACGCCCCGCACCCTCATGGATGATGTCGGGCTCCAGTCCATCTCGAAGGCCCCTGAGGACCTCAAGTATCTGGCCATTGCGGCCAAGGGCTTCGTCCACGATTCCAAGGGGCTGGGTATGGTTTTAAATGCTGCGAAGTCAGGCGGGATCCCTGGGAAAAAACGTCTCTGGAAGACCGTCAGTAAGTACATGGGCTCCATGAATATCCCGTTCAAGGCCCACATGAGGAACTTAGGCCACGAGTTGTCAGGACCTCGAGTTTTGCGTAGGATCGAGAAGCGTCGCCTGACCAGTTTTAGAGATCGCCGCCAGCGTTTCACCAAGCTGCGAAGGGCGACAGGCAGGCGAGTGACATCGTTGTGGAGGACTGGGGCCCTGCCGTCATTGGCCAGGCGCCACTGTGAGGCACTCCAGAGCGACAAGGCTAATTGAAGCAGTCAGGCAGATTCGTGCGGTCCTCACTGGGGCTCTGAGATCCACACGAGGCTCCGGCGTACTTGCTCTCTGACCAAAGCGGACAGTATGACCCATATACCATGGGACGTGTGCGGTTTTGATTAAGTATTCGGAATGGAATTGGGACACCACACATGGGACCGAGCATGTCCAGGGCTGGGAGAAGCTTCAACGAGAAGTTTCGGGGGTTGTGCAGAAGGCTTGTGGGCAGGCCAGGGGATGGCGGCCATGGTGTCGCTTCGAAGGATCTCTTGGGACCTTGTCGCCAGCCACGTTGTTAGGGACGACCTAGGCCGAGTCTACGACCTCAGGACGCTGAGCCCAGCAGATTTCAAGCACTTCTTGACCGAGGGAGTGCAGAGGTGGCAACACGGCCGCCTCTTGCGGCATCTTTATACTGTGGGTGACGGAGTAGCTATTCCAGTCTGGCACAGGGCCCTCAGGTATGCGATAAAAGGGATTCGATGCGTGAAGCGTCTTGGAGCGATTCAGGCACACTGGGCCGACGGTATCCCTATACCTGCCAGGCTGGATTTGAAGGCTGGAGGCCGATTCCGTCCCTGCGCAGCTTGTGGTCGCCAGATCAACGAATGCTGGGGACACATTCTGTACGATTGCCCTGCTCTCTTGGTGGGCGTCCCCGATGATGAATTTGCTGCCCTGCCTGAACAGCTCGTCGAAGTGCGAGATCGCCTGGTGAATTCTGGAGTCGGGGCAGGTCGCCCCGAATGGGACTACACATACCCTGTCTATGGGATCCCTGAGCTTCCTGTCGGGCTACCTCCGAGAGATTCTGTGAGTTCTGAAGTTTTGTACTGGGGCGATACCGAAGGGCAATGGGGGCCAAAGTCGTACACGGACGGTTCGGGGTTCGGGTCGAATGTGCCAGAAACCAGGAGGTGTGGCTGGGGCCTATGCCAGTTGGACCCCGACACTTTCTTGCCGAAGCGGGCGATTTTCGGACCATTGCCGTATCTAATCCAGACAGTCGGTCGTGCTGAAAGATATGCTATACGAATGGGGCTGGTTGTTCATCCAAACCACGAGGTTTTCGTGAGCGATTTACTCTCTTTGGTGGAGGAGGGGAATGCTTGGTTGGACGAACTTCAGCACGGCCGAAAGCAGCATGCACGTGTGTGGCGAGATATTTTTATTGCAGCTGAGAGGCGGGACAAGAAGCTGCCGCCTCCAGCATTCCAGTGGACCCCTGCGCATCGAGACATCGAAGCTGTGGTGTCGAGCGGGGCTGGTACTACGGAAATTCAAGATTGGCTCGGCAATGCCTGGGCGGATTTTTTCGCAAGAGTTGGCGCTGCTCAACATGCTGTCGCAAAGGTGACGACTGAGAGCGTGGCGTCCGCCCTGAAAGAGCACCGACTGGTTCTTCAGTATGTGTCCTGGGGAATCCAGATGGTGGTGGAGTCTCAGAAGTACGGACGAGATGTGTTTCCAGGGCCCCGTCCAGTTGAGATTCGTGCGCCTGTGCTCTTTCAAAAAGCGGATGATCATGTATTGTACAAGAACGTCAAGACGGGCGTTTTCAAGTGTAGAAGGTGCGGGGCCTCAGCCCGCACGCCTGCATCCTTCGACAATCTGCGTGTGGGTGGGGGTCGGAAGTGTGTGCCCAGCAAGATCACCCAGGCCCTCACAAAAGAGTTCTTCAGGACGTCCCTCGACGTGTGGGAGATGCCAGTGAGTGATGCGCGCGTGGCCGCTGCCCTCGATGCCGCTGCCGCCTTAGAGCCCCAAGGAGCCCCCGAGGAGGCCGAAGGAGGCCCCTCCCAGCCACCTGTGCTCGACGGGGCCTCTAGGGAGGATGCGGACCCCCTCATCCTGGAGTGTGGGGCTCTAGGGCACGATGTGTTCCGTGTTAATTCAATGTATTGCTGCCGTCGTTGTGCAGGGCATTGTTCAGTGTTGCAGGTTAATAGTCTCAGGAAGCTGAAGCGTGAGTGTGTAGGCCTCTCTGACACCCTCAGCACTCGGAGGAACCAGCTCAGGGCGATCGACAGGATCAGCCGTGGGCTCGAGCCACGTCAGCGAGGAGGGGACCCCGAGCCCCCGCCGTAGGCTGTTTTTGGTCTGGGCCCCCAGGT
>CAUYUJ010000155.1:50991-53491 GCA_963575745.1 Prorocentrum cordatum
TCCTCCTCCTCCTCCTCCTCCTATCCCTTGCCCTGACGGTCCGCGGAACCAGCGCAGTCACACCAGCAGCGCTGCGAGCGTGGCCGAAGGCCCGGGGCCGTACCCCACGACGTCGCGTTCGTAGTAGCCCTCGTTCAGCCACGCGGGCCTGTGCGGCTCAAAACGGAGGAAGCTCCCGACTGTGGAGGATCGGGGATCGAGGTGAGAGGGTACATTTTCTCCTCCTACTCCTCCTCCTCCCCCTCCTCCTCCTCCGCCTCCTCCTCCTGCCCCAACTCCTGCTCCTGTGCCTCATCCCCATGATCCTCCTCATCCTCTCCGTCTGATGCTTACTGTGACTACAAGTATGAATGGCATTAGTAACATTAGTATTCGTGATGCTGTTAATAATATTGCCAGCATGATTAGCAGTAGCATTAATACGTTTGTTGGTAAGACTATCAGTATTCGTAGTAGCCGTAGTATCATTACTATGAGTAGTAGTAGTAGTAGTAGTAGTAGTAGTAGTAGTAGTAGTAGTAGTAGTAGTAGTAGTAGTAGTAGTAGTAGTAGTAGTAGTAGCAGTAGTAGTAGTAGTAGTAGTAGTAGTAGTAGTAGTAGTAGTAGTAGTAGTAGTAGTAGTAGTAGTAGTAGTAGTAGTAGTAGTAGTAGTAGGTAGTAGTAGTAGTAGTAGTAGTAGTAGTAGTGTAGTAGTAGTAGTAGTAGTAGTAGTATGTAGTGGTGTGTGGTGGTGGTGGTGGGTGGTGGTGGTGGTGGTGGTGGTGGTGGTGGTGGTGGTGGTGGTGGTGGTGGTGGTGGTGGTGGTGGTGGTGGTGGTGGTGGTGGTGGTGGTGGTGGTGGTGGTGGTGGTAGTAGTAGTAGTAGTAGTAGTAGTAGTAGTAGTAGTAGTAGCAGTAGTAGTAGTAGTAGTAATAGTAGTAGTAGTCGACGATTAGTGGTGGTTTTATTACTAGTAGGCATAAGAATGACAGTAATATGTTAGAGCCGGTTCTACTGGTAGTATTATTAATAGTGTCAGTAGGGTTGGTATGATTAGTGTATGCATGCGTATCATGTTTATCCATCGTACGCATACTACTAGTAATAGTCGTTGTAGCATGAAGAGAGTATGTGTATGGCTCGTATGCGTCTTATTATTCGCATCCGTATTCGAAATATAGTTATGATTGCTATGTGTAGTCTTCTTGGCTGTTTAGTATTAGTAATGTTAACGTTCGTATGAGTATTCGTATTCGTATCAGTCGTCTTCGTAATATTGTTCTGACTGCTCGTCTTCCTAGCTTGCGTATTATTATTCGTATGGCCATGTTTCTATAAACCTCAGTATGAGTAGTCGTGTTCGTCTGGTTCGTCTTATTGGTATGCTGCTTATTCGTAGTAGTCGTCTTCTTCGTATCACTAGTAGTCGTATTATATCGATTGGTATGAATAGTTTTATCCTTAGTAATCGGGTCCGTCGTCAATCTTATTCGTATGTTTCTGACTATTGATCGTGTGCTTCGTATCCGCATTAGTCTTATTAGTCTTCTTTGTACTATCATTATCAGTATTGCTCCTCCTCTGCATCCTCCTCCGCATCCTCCTCCTCCTCTTCATCCCCTCCTCCGTCACGCTCCCTCTAGCTGCGGAACGCCTGCCTCCATACGAAGCATAACATACAGGGTTGAAAATGAGCGTGCGAATAAGGTGGTGAGGCGGACGACTCTGCCCACCACTCAGACGCTTGACGGGTCCTTCCCATCTCTGAGCAGCCTCAAGGTCTTCTGTTCGTTTTTGCTGCGGGGGGGGCCCTGAATGCAGGGCCCCCAAAGCAAGCGGAGCCGCGAACTCCCCAAGGCTGCGCAGGCCGAACTTCACACCAGACCAGCGCGGGTCCCATGAGCCAGCCACAGACGGTGGCTCTTGTCAGCCAGTCAGCCCAACCGTGAGAGCCCCGTGCACGTCAGGGCGTACACAATCCGTTCCAAAAGACCGCGTGCGTCGCATCGAGAGCACTGGGGAGCTTCTGGCAGATTCTGGGAGTGGGGGGCTCCAGAAGTTTTCGGGGTGGGTCTTGCAGGGGCTCTCAGGGTCTGAAAAGGTTCTCGGGGGTCTCGGGGTGGGGGCCCGGGGGGAAGAGGAGGAGGACAGAGGGAGAAAGGAAGGAGGGGGGAGAAAGGGAGGAGGGCGAGGATGCAGAGGAGGAGGAGGAGGATGAGGAGGAAGGAGGAGGGAGGAGGGAGGAAGCGGGAAGAGGGCGGCCTGCCCAGCGCGAAGCGGTCGCGCAGCAGCTTCTCCATCGGCTTCAGTGAGTTCTCCGCCCAGCAGCAGCGCGCGCCCGAGAGCCCCTCATAGAAGTAGTCGTTGTTCGCGAGGAAGACGTCGTACTCCTCTCGGGAGCGGCCAAGAGGGGGGCGCCCAAGGGGGGGGGGGGGGGGGGGGGGGGGCAAATCATGGCCAGCCAGGGGCATGTGAGCGGCCCAGGGGGCGACGGAGAACGTATTGAAATAAGAAGAGGCCC
>CAUYUJ010000155.1:58491-78491 GCA_963575745.1 Prorocentrum cordatum
AGCGGAGCTTGGTCGGAGCAGAGAGGAAAGGCAGAACACAGCCAGCCCGCACCCGAAAGACGCACGAGGAGGATGCAGGGGCCCGGGAGGGCCCTTTCGGGGCGGTTCGAGCGGGGCGCGATGGGCCCGAGGAGGCAAGGATGCAAGGGTACCCTTGGGCCCTTGGGAAGGTTGCTCATCCTCATTATGCGGGCTGACTGTAAAGAGGACCGAGGTTTGCGGCTGTTTGGGTGCCGTTGCGGACCTCCGGAGGCATCCGGCGACACCCAGAAGAACAGCACGGCTTCGGAAACCGATCTCCCAAAATCCCAGGTGGCGGCTCAAATGGATACATCTAGCCAGCTCTAGAAACTCTGAACCAAAATTGGCATCTACAGTCAACCCGCATAAGAAGGATGGGCAAACTTCCCAAGGGGAATTACCCTTACCTCCTTGCCTCCTCGGGCCCATCCTCGGCCACCTTCGCCGGCCGCGCCCCGCTCGAACCGCTCCGAAATGGCCCTCCCCAGACCCTGCATCCTCATCGTGCGTCCTCCTCGCACGGGCTGACTGCATCAGGTGGGGGGGGGGTGCGAGGCGGGGATTTATCCAGGTCCACCGCCTGTGACCCGGCGCCCTGGTGCCCCAGCGGGCGGTGGACATGGACAAATTCTGGCCCCAAGGGCCCGAATGTGCCCATATCCACTGCCTGCTCTGCTTCCCGCCGCCCTCCGCTGGCCCTCCGCCCCGCCCTGCCGCGCGCGGCAGGGCGGCGCCGAGCCCTCGCTCGCTCCCTCCGCGGGGGCGAGGCAGCACCGCGCCCTCCCTCCGCGGAGCGCCCCGCCCGTGGGCCCCCCCCCCTCGGGGGCGCGCAAGCACGGGCTGCAGTCGGGCTCGGCTGGACAGGACACGCGTGAGGGCACGAGGACCCTCCCGAGGGCCACACTGCCACAGGAATGCAGGAAGCATGGGTCGCGAGACACGGGACACAAGGGTGCCCTTGACTTGGCAGGGTCGACCTGCTAGGCTGGGCCGACTGCAGCGATCCATGGATCTGGCGCGCGGTCGCCAAGTCCATGGATCACGGGAGGTGCCCTCCCCAAAATGCGGCCGGTGCCGCCTCGCTCGGCTGCGGAAATCTGCGATTTGTTTCCCCTGGGAAAGGAACCCGTCGCCAGCCCACGCCCCCTTAATCCATGTTTGCGACCGCCGGAAGCCATATATAGAGCTCCAGCCCCCCCCCCCTGGCGCCTCCAGTGGGAGGGCCCCGCGAGGTCGGCTCCCCGGAGCGGCGGCCAGGGACACGGCTCTTGCGAGTATCGTTTGACCGATGTCCATCCCCGGCGGCGTGGCCTGGGCCCCACTGGCCGATTTAGCCCCCCTAGATGGGGATACAGGCCGGTCCCTGCGGGTTTCGAGGGGTGTATCCCCAACTGGGGTGGTAACTTGGTGGGGGTCTCGAAGGGGATGAAGATGAGGATGGGGGGTCGGATAAAGGATACTGATCTTGGGGAGACCAAGAGGTACCCATACCGCTACTCCCCAGACCTCTCCCGGGGTGCGCTCGGACCAGGGCTTCGAGGCGAATCCCGCGGCGGCGACGAGGGCTACGTACCCAGGAGGCCCCCGAGAGGGGAAGACGGGGGAAGGGCAGAACGGCATGGGCACCTCTTCCTCCCCCGAGCTCCCCAGAGCGGCGGCGAGGGACACGGCTCTGGCCTCGGAGCTCAGCGAGTCGGGGCGCATGCCCTGAATGGCGCGGCGGGGCAGGTTCAGCAGGGCGGCGCGCGCCTTCACGCTGACGCCGCCGGCGAAGAGCAGCCGCATGGGAGGCCTCCCTCCCAGCGGCCGAGCGGCCTCGGCCTCGGCTTCGGCCTCCCACTCGACGATGGCCGTCAGCGCGTGCCCGAAGAGCAGCCGCGAGCCCGCCGCCAACAGCTGGTCGATCATGGTCCGCATGGCCGTGTTGTACCCGGCGCTGTTGTTGCTCGCGTCGACAATCCTGTACAGGACCATGCCCTCCTCCTCGCCGCAGCTGGGCTTGTAGCACTGGCAGCTCAGGTTCAGGTGCCGGATGAGATCGCCTGGCAGGTGCATCTCCTTGGCGAAGCGGTACGCCCCAACGTCGACCACCAGGGACTGGTCGCCGTCTACGGGAACGTGGACCGAGTAGGTCCGTCCTGGGAAATGCTCGCTACGGACACCAGCGCAGTCCTCGCGCCCTCATCGTCTCCCTTCCTCCCTCTCCCCTCGAGGGAGTAGGGGCGAGAGGGAGGAGTGGAAAGGAAGGATGAAGGGGCCCTTAGACACACAAATAAATACACACAAATAACAGGATTCCCCAAATGTTCACATAGTTTCTGGGTTTCTGTCTTCCCCCACTTCCCATATGTTCCCATATTTTCTTGGGAATCGACGACTCATTGTGTCTGTGTGTTTCTTCCCCTCCCGAAAAGAGGAGGAGGAGGAAGAGGAAGAGGGAGCGAGGCGAAGCGAGCGCGCGCTGTCGGTCCAGCAGGGCCCGCCGCACGAGGGCAGCGCGGGGGGGGCCTGGGGCCCTCAAGAGACGCGTTGCAAACAGGAGTCGGAATCTGAATCGTGGGGTTTGGACTCGGAGACGAGAGGGAAATAATCTGCTTGCCGTTGTCCAGGGGGCCACAAGCGAACCCTACCCCTACCCCCCACGATTTCTGAGGGGGAGGGTGGGGACCACTTCGCTCGGGAGCTCCCGAACGAAGTGAACCTCCCCCTCCCCCTCAGAAATCGTGGGGGGTAAGGGTAAGGTTCGCTTGTGGCCCCCGATTGTCATCGTCCGAGTAAACATCGGCCACAGGTGGTCCAATTGTTTGGCGCCGGTGTGAGCGCAAGATCTGCATCCGGAACTGGAGAGACGATCGCAAGGGTCGCAAAGATGGGCGTAGGAATCGGAAGCCAGGAGAGCCACAATCGTAAGGGTAGAATCCAGAATCGGAAAGACGATCGCAAGAGTCGGAAAAATTGGCGCATGGGTCAGCAGAGGCGGAGTCGTGGGTGAGAGCGGGACTCGGAAGCACGATCGCAAGAGTCGGAGAGAGGGGGGCAGAAGTCGGAACATAAAAGAAAATGGAGCCGCGGGAGGCAAGAGCCGGAGTCGGAAAAACGATCGCAGGAGTCGGAAAGGTGGGCGTAGGAGTCGGACGATAGGAGAACCGAAGTCGTGCAGCTAAGAGCCGAGGTCGGAGAGATGATCGCAGGAGTCGGAAAAAAAGGAGCAGGAGTCGAAGAGACTTGGGAGCGGCGACCAATCAAGCAGGGGACGGAGAGAAGGGAGCTGGAGTCGTAAAGGTGGGTTAGAAAAATGCGAATTCTTTCCGGGGTCGTAGGCAGGGAATCCGGAGCCAGAGAAATAGGAGCTGGAATCGAAGAGACGACCTTGGAAGCCAGAGTCGACGAGAACGGAGAAGGAGTCGGAGAGATGGGTCGGAAACGTGTCACTTCGTTCCGGGGAAGGAGACATGTAAGAGCTGGAGGCAGAGACACGACCGTTGAAGCTGGAGTCGGGAAGAACGGAACCGAAGTCGGGAAAATAATGGGCTGGTTACGTGTCGCTTCGTTGCAAGGGTCGGAGACAGGAGGGCCAGAGGCGGAGAGGCGGGAGAGCCCAAGTCGGACAGACGGCCCTTGCAGCCGGAGTCGGAGAGAAACGATGTGGAGTAGGAAGCATGGGTTAGGTACGTGTCCTGGGACGCACAAGAACATACTGACACTATGTGTCCTCCTTGGAGGCGTGCGTCCGACTCAACCATATAGTATGACCATCTTGTCGTAGACTGTTTCCCGGACGGTATGGCCAGAAGGCGCCCGCCACGGAGCTTATGCACTGAGGTTTCTCGGCGCGCGCGTCGTCCCTGGGGGAGCGACGC
Organism: Prorocentrum cordatum; assembly: GCA_963575745.1. NCBI lineage: Eukaryota > Dinophyceae > Prorocentrales > Prorocentraceae > Prorocentrum > Prorocentrum cordatum. The sequence goes on from CAUYUJ010000155.1 coordinate 62,373, forward strand.
ACAAGGGGGAGGAGGAGGAGGAGGAGGAGGAGGAGGAGGAGGAGGAGGAGGAGGAGGAGGAGGAGGAGGAGGAGGGGGAGGAGTAGGGGAGGAGGAGGGAGGGGAGGAGGAGGAGGAGGAGGAGGAGGAGGAGGAGGAATAGGAAGATACCCCCACGTTGGGATGATGCCGATGTCAACTCGCTCCAGAGCGGAAGCTGGGGTCAGAAAAGTGGGAGCCGCAATCGAAAACATAGCTGGTCTCGGAGAGGTGCGTCGAGCGGCAGAGCTGGAGTCCTCAAGCTGCGTCGGATCCTGCAGCTTGTCACAGGCCTCAGGAGTACGACAGCAGTACACATGTTTGCCCTAGTTGCTGATCGGTCGCAGCTGATAACCACAATGCGTTGTGTTCCTGGTCGTCGGCGCATTCGTGAATGTCCCTGGTGCGTAGGCAAAGGCTGATGTTGTCTGCCCACCGCTTCCGCCGTGGTCTTCCGTGCCGTCGCTGTGCTGGGCGTGCGTCGTGTGCGGCTGGCTCCCACGAGCAGGTTGAGGATGTCTATCTGTCGGACCTGTGCGCTGCCACACGGGATACCCACCACCATTCTCGCTTGAAGCCTGAAGCTCTCCATTCATCCACTTGCGCTCGAGATGCATGCTGGGCTGCTTCGCGTGTGGCTCTTCGCACTGAGTCGATCCACGGTTCCCGCCCGTCGCCCAACCACTCGTCTGTGCTGTCGGCTGGGTGGTCGGTGTTGTTTGCACTGTTGGTGTCGGCGGTGACGCGTCGGCGGTGGCGGCCGTGGTCGGAAGTGTCGGGGGCGTGCTGGCAGCAGTCGGTGCGCCGCCGCGGCACACCCGTGACACGCCTGAGCATGTTCAGTCGGACCCGCCTGAGAACAGCGAACATATTTCTGGTGATGGCTCATGCCAACCGTACACCACGGATGGCGTGACAGAGCCGTTGAGAGGCTTCAGTCTACACGCGTTTGTCAGTTCGTAACGAAGTGGGTTGAAGCGAGCTCACCCTGCGGCAATCCTGTTGCGTAGTGCTGCATCGCGAACGTCGAGGAAAATTAGCGTTCTATGTATATATGTATATATATATATATGTACCGACGCTATCGCCGTTAATCTCGACAGTGATTGTCTTGCCTCCCCTCTGGCTGATATTTGTCAGGATCTTGATGTTGTTCGGGTGTAGGGATAGACTGCATTTGGCTGCATAGGTTTGCGCGTCTCGAAGTCTGTAGGTAAACTGTCGCAGGCTGAGGGCGTAGAGCAGCACGTCGTCGGCGAAACGCAAAGTTGTGATCCGCATCTGCGGTGCGAAGCCAAGTTGAATCCCGAAGTTCTTGCGAAGCCTGAATGTCTTCGCTTGTCTGAATACATGCTCGACGATGGCGTTGAAGAAGAAAGAGCCTAGTGGGTCTCCTGGCTTAACGCCCGGTTCGATGTTGAAGGCTCTGCTGCCGGTATATGTTCGGACTGTAGCTGTTTGGGTGCTGTACAACTGCTTCAAGAAGGTGGTGCACGCGGATGGGATATGCTATTGTCGAAAACGTCCCATAAGCATTCGTGGTCCACGCAATCGGATGCTGTCCTGAAGTCTACCGCGACAGCCCAGAGATGCAGTAGCTGCCACTCGTGAGAGCTCTCGTGCAGCTTTATAATGGTAAACCTGTTGCATTCCGACCAGTAGCCTCTGCGAAAACCTGCTTGGTCGGGGCATTGTTGCCTGGTCGTGGAGAGGAGGAGGAGGAAGAGGAGGAGGAGGAGGAGGAGAAGGAAAAGGGGGAAGGAGCTTTTTTGACGGGAGTGCGCCGTGATACAGAAAGGAGGGGGGAGGGAGGAGGGAGGAGGGAAGAAAAGGAGAAGGGGGGGGGAGGAAGGCCAGGGTAAACCCAGGAGGGCCAAAGAGTCCGAATTTTAAGTACGTGACAGGCCGGCTGGTCGTTCACTGGGCGAAGACGTGGAATGGGAGGGGAGGGAGGGAGGGGGAGGCAGGGGGAGGGAGGCAAGCTAGGGGCACTCGCATCATGTCTGACGTCCTACCCCTCCCTCCCATCCCTTATCATGGCGCAGGTATCCTCTCTATTCACACAGTCGGATGTCGAGCAGGGCAAAGATCGCGAGAGGGTACGCGATGCATGGTAGAGCACGGCATGGCATGGCGTAGAAGAGCACGGCAGAGCGCAGCATGCCGTAGCATGGCGTGGCAGTGCGCAGTGAAGCATTGCATCACATCACACAGCATTGCAACGCAAAGCATGGCATTGCACAGCGGCGCAGAGCACAAACAACACCGCACAGCATGTCATGGCATGGCGCCGGGTTGCTTGGAGGGAGAGTGGATCGTCTTCGAGAGGTCTGGGCTGGTCTGGAATCTTGGCTCCATGTCTTGCTCCCTGGGCTCCCAGAAAAGCTCCACACAAGGCGGGGCTGGCTGGCTTTGCTTCAACACGCCTTCTCAAAGCAGAAACAGGGCTCCCGCTTGATACTTCCTGAACACGACGACGCCCCAAAGTAGGGGGGGGGCTTCTGCGGCACAAAAAATCAACGAATCGACACCGAACGTGTAATCACTTCCGATGGTTTTTTCGGGGGCATCTTCTAGATTTTGAAGCCTACTTGGAAGGACCGAAAACGCCCGCGCTGCAGCGCAAGCACGATTTGGAATAGTAGCAACCAGAGGCGCAGAAATGGGGCCAGCGCTTCAGCGGGAGCAACCTTTTGAAAAAAAACGAAAGCGAAAACCCATTTCCCGAGAATCCTGTGTAAAAACGGTACGCGGAGGACATCTTCCGGACGTCATCAGGGGAGAGAGGAGAGTAGCATTCATAAGTTCAAACTGTGAAGGGCAAGGAGAGAAGGAGGGGCGGGAGGGGAGGGGAAGGGGGAGGGGAAGGGGGAGGGGAAGGGGGGGAGGGAGGTAGGGAAGCAGAGAGGGGGAAGGATGGAGGGAGGGATAGATCAGCATCGAGTCGGGAAATCGATCGAATCGGAACGTGCGTCGGCGAGGGCTGCATCGCACGGAGCCGAAACCGAATCGGATCGGCCGCGCAGTGATGCCTAACAACGCCACGCAAGCATCGGGCCGTATCAGGATCGACGGGAACATTGAAATAGGATCGGATCGGGCCAGATCAAAATCGGCATCGAATCGGATCGATCGGATCGAAATGACCCTGGCCGTAGGGGAGGAGGAGGGGAGGGGAGGGAGGGAGGGAGGGAGGGAGGGAGGGGAGAGAGGGGAGGGAGGGAGGAGGGCAGATGAGAGGAGGGCTGAGGAAAGGGCGGGGAGGGGGGGGGGCAGGGAGGGGGAGGGAGAGAGGGAGGGAGGGAGCGCGGGAGGGAGGGAAGGAGGGGGGGAGGGGGAGGGAGTGGCGGAGGGAGGGGGTGAGGGAGGGAGGGGAGGGAACACCCCTCTTTTGAACGCAAACCGCAAGCAGCAGAAAGAAGCGTCCAGAGGGCGTCCTCCCAGGGGCCACAGCGGCAGCCGCTGGGGTCGGGCCGGGGGCGGTCAACAAGCAACACAGCGGCGGCGGGGGAGTGCGGCAACAACGAACACGCAGTATTGGGCCACGGGCGCGGATCGCCTGTGGCCTAGGAGGGAGGGGAGGGGGGGGAGGGGGAGGCGGGAAGAGAGGGGCAGGGGGAGGGGGAAGGGGAGGGAGGGATGGGGGAGGGCAAGTTAGGTGCGCTCGCGTCAACATCTGACATCCTACCCCTCCCTCCCATCCCTTACCATGGCGCTGATTTTCTCTATCCGCGGACGCGTGTCGTAGCGGACCTGTGGCTCCGCGCGCGTGTGCGTAGTGGGTGGTGGTGCGCGTGCGTGCGTGCGTGTGTGCGTGGTTGTGGTTGTTGTGGTGGTGGTGTGTATGTGTGTGTGTGCGTGTGTGCGCGTGTGCTGTGGTGTGACGTGGTGTGGCGTCTTGGTGGTTTGGTGGTGGGCCAGGTGCGTACGTGCGTGATGGCGGAGGTGGTGGTGGTGGTGGTGGCGGTGGTGGTGTGTGTGTGTGTGTGTCTGTGTGAGCGTGTGTGTGTGTGTGCGTGTGTATGTGTGTGTGTGTGTGTGCGTGCGTGCGTGTGTGTCTGTGTGTGCGCGCGTGTGATGTGGTGTGACGCGGTGTAGCGTGGTGGTGGTGGGTGGGGTAGTGCGGTGGTGGTGGCGGTGCGCGGTGGTGGTGCGCGTGCGTGCGTGCGTGCGTTGGTGGGTGGAAGTGGCGGTGGGTGTGCGTGCGGCGGGGCGGGGCGTGGTGCGGCGCGGTGGTGGCGGGCGGATGGGCGCGCGAGAAAGAGGCCCGCGCTGGGGCGAGAACGCCATCCTGAACGACGGAGGCAAAACACCGATCCGAAAATGAGGCCCACGCTGCAGCGGGAGCACGATTCGGAACGATTCGGGAGCAGAAATGAGGCCCCCCCCAAAAAAAACGCAGGCGAAAACCCAACTCCCGGGAATCCTGTGTGTAAAAAACAAAACGCGGGGGGGGTCGAATATTCCCAGCACGCCATCAGGGGAAGAGGGAGAGTAGTATTCATATTGAGTAATTGTGAAGGGGGAGGGGGAGGGGGAGTGGGCTAGGGAGTTCGGTGGTACTTCATGGGAGCCTCCCATACCATCTTGTCGGCTCTTGCGAGGGGACGGAGGGGGGAGGGAGCAAGGAGGGAGGGAGAGAGGGAGGGGATGGGAGGGGGGAGGGAGGGAGGGGTCTGTGCAGTTGACTTCTGTGGTGGGGCCGTCGTCCGACGACACCCTCAGCACCCCCTGCGCACCCTCTCGCTCCGACAGCTTCTAGCTGCTGTGCAGCACGGCACGGCACCGCAGCCCCGCTCCATGCCGCAGCCGGGAGAGCCCCACCTGCTGGGATCCCCCTCCCCTCGTGCCAGAGCCAGGGCACACGCGTGCCACTCGCTTCGGAGAGATGCTCACTCTGGGGACCTTCCTGGAGACACGCGCTCCACTCATGCGTCGAAGCTGCGTCGAACGTCCGTCGATGTGAGGCGGCCCTGAGTCGACCCTGAGTCTAACCAGAGTCGAACTTGGGTCGAACTTGAGCCGAACTGGGGTCGAACCAGAGTCGAACAGATCCGTTGGGCGGGCCCCGAGAGGGTCCCCAAAACGAGCATCTAAGTCTGCCACTCCGCGGCCCCATGCAGAGCACCCGACTCCTTGCCGTCACGGCTGCACGCTGGATGGCCCCAGAGCTCGAACAAACGGCCCCTGGGGGCCGAAACCGAGGAAAAGTTTTTGTTGTTGCTGATCAAAAAGAAAACATCAAAAAGCAAAAAAAAAAAAGGTCTGCGGGGAGGGCGTCCTCCGAACTCGCCCCTGGCGTCGAAGAGGCACAGGTCCTCTGGCCGCACCGCGGCAGAGTCCACGGCGAGGCGCCAGGCCGCGTACACGCCGGCCCAGCCGGCGCCGACCTCGCGGGGGCGGCGCTGGCAGAGTCGGACTTCATTGGACAGGACAGGAGGCATGGGTCACGAGACGCAGGACACAAGGGTACCCTTGATTTGGCAGGGTCGACCTACTAATCTGGGCCGAGTGTATGGAGGGAAAGAAACCGAGAACCGTGACCCGAACGCGGAAACGTCGGTGTCAATGCTGGTAATCATCCATCTTGACCATCGTCCCTTCGTGGAGCATCCTCACGAATCGGCGGGCATGGACCATGACCGAGATCGGCGTCGACCAGGTCCCTCGACGCCTTGTTCATAGTCCCTCGTTGGTTGCTGTGAGGGACTGCCTCTAGAGAAGTGGCCAGGAATCCACTCCAAGCGTGAAGGTCAATGTTGAAGTCACACCTGGAGCGTGGCCTGGCTGGGCTGACCAGAGTCGGGACTTGCGGAACCACATGAGTTTCATCAGTGGTATCCTGGATGATTGTATCGTAAGGGGTCGCGGATGCAGCTCACGCCACCTGTGGAGGCTTCTATAAAGATGGGCCCTTGAACTCTGACACAAAAAAAAACATCTTTCTCAATTTTCAGCCTCGCCCAGCCCCCGAACCGTAAAAAAAAAACTCGGTGTAAAAAAAGTCGCCAGACGCACCCAGGCTGTTATTGGCATTGGTGGCATGTCACCTTACACCTGGAGACCTGAAGGAGCAGCAACAATTCGTTTGAGGAGAAGGTAAGACTCACGCCGATCGCATCTCCAGCTACCCCGAGATCCGACGTCGTGGAGGCAAGGCGCACCACCTCGAAAGAGCAGAGTGCTGAGGCCCTCGACCACATCATCATCCCAGCCTCCCTCGAGCCCGACTGAGCTGCGAAGGGCCCCGGGGCCCGAGACGTGGCGAGGGCGCCCGTCGTGTTTGGTCCGGGGCACCCGGAGCTGAGGGAGGCATGGGACGCAGAGGGCCATTGCTGGTACTGGGCGCCCACCTTGGAGGCGCAGGTCCGAATCGAACAGAATGTCCAAGCATTATACAACGTACGCATATTTGTGTGATGATGATGCTGATGATGATGATAATACTAGTTCTAATAATAATAATAATAATAATGATAATAATAATAATGATTATGATAATAATAATAATAATAAAAATAATAATATAAATAATATAAGAATAAAAAACAAAAATAATAATAATAATACTGATGATGATGATGATGGTGATGTAGGTTGTGATGGTGATGGTGATGGTGATGGTGGTGATGATGGTGATGGTGGTGGTGATGGTGATGGTGATGGTGATGGTGATGGTGGTGGTGATGGTGATGGTGGTGGTGATGGTGGTGGTGATGGTGATGGTGGTGGTGATGGTGATGGTGATGGTGATGGTGATGGTGATGGTGATGATGATGATGATGATGATGATGATGGTGATGATGGTGATGGTGGTGGGGATGGTGGTGGTGATGGTGGTGGTGATAGTGATGGTGATGCTGATGATGGTGTGGTGATGATGATGATGATGGTGATGATGATCATGGTGATGATGGTGATGATGATGATGATGATGATGGTGGTGGTGATGATGATGATCATGACGATGATGATGGTGATGATGATGATGATGATGGTGTGGTGATGGTGATGGTGGTGGTGATGGTGATGGTGATGGTGATGGTGATGGTGGTGGTGGTGATGGTGATGGTGGTGGTGGTGATTGTGATGATGATGATGATGATGATGATGATGATGCTGGTGATGATGATGGTGGTGATGGTGATGATGGTGATAATGATGATTGTGATGGTGATGGTGGTTATGACGATGATGCTGACGACGATATTCGCTACCCTGGCGGTATGGCCAGAAAGAGCCCACCACCGAGCACGTGCTGCTGATCTCCGAGCGCGCGCGTCGCCCCAAGGGGGGTGGGGGACAAAGGGGGGCCCGCGCACACGCCCACAGCTAGACGAGCGCGCTCCACGACTCGCAAAGCAACTACTCTTAAGTCGGGCGTGTCCCCCTACAGGGGGATTTTCGACGAAAAGTTAAGAAAAATACCCCAAAAATACCCCCAAATGGTAAAAAAAATATCAAAAAATAGTCCCCCGACTATTTTTTGATTATTTTTGATGTTTCCCCTGTAGGATGGGGTTTGGGGTTGGGGTTGCCCGCAGCATGTCCACGGTCGCGTGATGAGAAGGGGCCCCGGGACGCACAAATAAATAGACACAAAGAACCGGATTCCCGATATTTTCCTGTATTTCCTGGGTTTTGTCTTCCCCCCCGGTTCTACATCCTGCGATGCTTCTTGATGGTCCCGGGGCCCGGCGAGGGCCCCCACAGAGGCCGAGAGCGGTGAAACACTTCCGCATGGAATGTTCCATCGTGGCCAACTCTGCATTCTTCGCAATGACGCCAGTGACCAGCCCCGCCCTCCCACACCACCCCTCTCCCCCCCCCCTGGTCACGTCACGACTCGCGACGGCGCCGTCTGTGAATCCCACGAGCCATCTGGGCGTGAGTGTTTCAGGGAGTTTCCTCCTCCAGCTTCCCTCCTCCACTTCGGGGAGGGGCGCATCACTGCTCCTTACCAACAAACACCCCCTCGCCCAGGCGACCGGCAGCGAACTCGGACCAATGAGACCCCCCCCACCATCCCTTGTCCGCCACCGTGCCTCTGGGCGAGGAGTGGGCGTGTCCTCAGGTCCGCTGCCCAATCCCCTGAGCCTCAGCCGTCACTCCTGAAGAGCCTCTCAGGGGCCCAGAACCCGAATTGCCGCGATTCCCCTGGGGCTTGCCGCGGTTCCCCTGGGGCTTGCCGCGTCTCGTCGCGTGACTCGTGACCTTTTTCGGGCCCAAGAGGGGCCCCGAGGGTCACGAGAGGCCTCGAAGACGGCCCCAGACCGCCTCGAGTCGCGGTGAGATCGGCCTCAGACGCTCCAGATGGCCCCTAGAGAGGCCGAGAGGCCCCCAAGACGCCCCAAGAGACCTCCAAGAGGCCTCCGAAGAGGGCACCGAGAGGCCACAGTCATTGATTGCCCTTGGGTTTTTGATGGATTGTCGCGTTCCCGCCTTGTCGGCTCTCCCACGCTACAAGACGGCCCAAGGCGCTTCCAAGACCGCCCCAAGACGGTCCAAGAGGGCCCCAAGAGGGCCCCCAGACGGCCCAAGAGGGCCCCAAAACAGCCCAAGAGCCGCCCAAGACGCGCCAAGAGGGGCCAAAAAGATTGAATACGAACCGAACATCCGAGCCCCCAGCCCCAAGAGGCCCCCAGGAGGCCCCAAGAATCGCCCAGGAGGCCGCACGAGGCCCCCTGAGAGGCCCCCAAGAGTCCTCAAGAGGCCCCCGATAGACCCAAAAGAGGCCCCAAGAGGCCCGCAAACGGCCTCCTAGAGGCGTCCAAAATGCCTCCAGAAGGCCCCCGAGAAGCCTCCCCCGAGATCCCAACTAACACCCAATAGGCTGCATCCCCACAACCCAAGCACGGTGGCATGACGGGCCGAAGGCCGCTAGACCTGGCCCGGCACAGAAACGGAAAGAGCGCTTCAGAAACAGAAACCGAAATTTCTCACACCACCGTTCGTACTGGGAGCCTTGGCGTTGAGAGCTTGTTACGTCACCCCTCGCTCTTGGGAGCCTTGGTGTTCAGAGATTGTTGCGTTGCCGCCCGTTCCTGAGCCTTGGCTGGGCCTTGGTGTCAGGAACTTGTTACGTCACCGCTCTCTGCTGGGAGCCTTGGTCTTATCAGCTTGTTTACGTCACCGTTCGCTCTTGGGAGCCTTGGTGTGAAGAGCTTTTTGCGTTACCGATCGCTCTCTATTTGGCGTCTCTGGGCCTTCTTGGGAGTCCTATTGGGGCCCTTGTCGGGCCCTTTTGGAGGCCTCTTGGGAACCTCTTGGGGGCCTCTTGGGGCTTCTTGGGGGGCTCTGGGGGCCTCCTGGGAGCGTCTTGGGGCGAAAGGCTAGACTTTTCGGTTCGTGGTCCCCCTCTTGGGGCCGTCTTGGGGCCCTCTTGGGCCGTCTTGAGCGCCTCTTGGGCCGTCTTGGGGCGCCCTCTTGGGCCGTTTTGGGGGCCTCTTGGGCCGTCTTGGGGCGGTCTTGGGGGCCTCTTGGGCCGTCGTCAACGCCGTGAAAGCCGACAAAGCGCATATGCTAAAAATATACGTTTTCCGATGGAAAATCTATGATTTCGGCCTCTTGGGGCCCTCTTGGGACGCCCCTTGGGCGCCTCTTGGGGGCCTCTTGGGGGCCTCTTGGGCCGTCTTGGGCGGTCTTGGGCTCTCTTGGAGCGCTCTTGGGCCGTCTTGGGGGGGAACCCGAAAAACATGCAAAAACCCAGGGAAAACCCGAAAACGGCCATTAACACCAAATGCGCACGCTACCCCCCTCCCCTGGAACCCCTCCCTTTAGGGCTTCGCCCACACCAGAACGTCATCACTCGTACCTCGCTCTTTCCGTTACCTGGCCCGGCACAGAAACGGAAAGAGCGCTTCAGAAACAGAAACCGAAATTACTCACACCACCGTTCGTACTGGGAGCCTTGGCGTTGAGAGCTTGTTACGTCACCCCTCGCTCTTGGGAGCCTTGGTGTTCAGAGATTGTTGCGTTGCCGCCCGTTCCTGAGCCTTGGCTGGGCCTTGGTGTCAGGAACTTGTTACGTCACCGCTCTCTGCTGGGAGCCTTGGTCTTATCAGCTTGTTTACGTCACCGTTCGCTCTTGGGAGACTTGGTGTGAAGAGCTTTTTGCGTTACCGATCGCTCTTTATTTGGCGTCTCTGGGCCTTCTTGGGAGTCCTATTGGACCCCTTGTCGGGCACTTTTGGAAGCCTCTTGGGAACCTCTTGGGGGCCTCTTGGGGCTTCTTGGGGGGCTCAGGGGGCCTCCTGGGAGCGTCTTGGGGCGAAAGGCTAGACATTTCGGTTCGTGGTCCCCCTCTTGGGGCCGTCTTGGCGCCCTCTTGGGCCGTCTTGAGCGCCTCTTGGGCCGTCTTGGCGCCCTCTTGGGCCGTTTAGGGGGGCCTCTTGGGAGCCTCTTGGGCCGTCTTGGGGCGGTCTTGGGGGCCTCTGGGGCCGTCGTCAACGCCGTGAAAGCCGACGAAGCGCATATGCTAAAAATATACGTTGTCCTATCGAAAATCTATGATTTCGGCCTCTTGGGGCCCTCTTGGGACGCCCCTTGGGCGCCTCTTGGGGGCCTCTTGGGGGCCTCTTGGGCCGTCTTGGGCGGTCTTGGGCTCTCTTGGAGCGCTCTTGGGCCGTCTTGGGGGGGAACCCGAAAAACATGCAAAAACCCAAGGGAAAACCCGAAAACGGCCATAACACCCAAATGCGCACGCTACCCCCTCCCCTGGAACCCCTCCCTTTAGGGCTTCGCCCACACCAGAGCGTCATCACTCGTACCTCGCTCTTTCCGTTACCTGGCCCGGAACAGAAACGGAAAGAGCGCTGCAGCAACAGAAACCGAAATTACTCACACCACCGTTCGTACCGGGAGCCTTGACGTTGAGAGCTGGTTACGTCACCCCTCGCTCGTGGGAGCCTTGGTGTTCAGAGATGGTTGCGTTGCCGCCCATTCCTGAGCCTTGGCTGGGCCTTGGTGCCAGGAACTTGTTACGTCACCGCTCTCTGCTGGGAGCCTTGGTCTTATCAGCTTGTTTACGTCACCGTTCGCTCTTGGGAGCCTTGGTGTAAAGAGCTTTTTGCGTTACCGATCGCTCTTTATTTGGCGTCTCTGGGCCTTCGTGGGAGTCCTATTGGGGCCCTTGTAGAGCCCTTTTGGAGGCCTCTTCGGGGCCTCTTGGGGGCCTCTTGGGGCTTCTTGGGGGTCTGTGGGGGCCGCCTGGAGCGTCTTGGGGCGAAAGGCTAGACTTTCGGTTTCGTGGTCCCCCTTGGGGCCGTCTTGGGGCCCTCTTGGGCCGTCTTGGGCGCCTCTTGGGCCGTCTTGGCGCCCTCTTGGGCCGTTTGGGGGGCCTCTTGGGAGCCTCTTGGGCCGTCTTGGGGCGGTCTTGGGGGCCTCTTGGACTGTCGTCAACGCCGCGAAAGCCGAAAACCCGGGTATGCTAAAAATGTACGTTTTCCCGTCGGAAACCGATGATTTTGGCATCCTGGTGGCCTCGCGGGACGCCTCTCGGGGGCTTCTTGGGGCTGCTTGGGGGGCTGTAGGGGCCTCCCGGGAGCGTCTTGAGGCGATAGGCTAGACTGTTCGGTTCGTGGTCCCCCTCTTGGGGCCGTCTTGGGGCCCTCTTGGGCCGTCTTGAGCGCCTCTTGGGCCGTCTGGGAGCCCTCTTGGGCCATTTGGGGGGCCTCTTGGGAGCCTCTTGGGCCGTCTGGGGGCGGTCTTGGGGGCCCCAAGGCCGTCGTTAACGCCGTGAAAAGCGAAAAGTCGTATATGCTAAAAATAAATGTTTTCCTCTGGAAAACAACTGTGAGTTTGGCCTCTTGGGGCCCTCTTGGGACGCCCCTTGGGCGCCTCTTGGGGGCCTCTTCGGGGCCTCTTGGGCCGTCTTGGGCGGTCGTGGGCTCTCTTGGAGCGCTCGTGGGCCTTCTTAGGGGGGAGCCCAAAACACATGCAAAAACCCTAGGGAAAACCCGAAACCGGCCATTAGAGCCAATCCGTCCCCGCTACGCCCACCCCTGGACCCCCCCCTTAGGGGCTTCGCCCAACGCACAACGTCATCACCCGCACCTCGCTCTTTCCGTTACCTGGGCCGGCACGGGAACGGAAAGGTCGCACTCAGCAATTCGCTCGAACATTATCATGGCATCATTCGCCTCTCCAGTCTTGGTATAAAGAGTCTTTTGCGCCGACACTCACTCTTCGGAGCCTTGTTACTCCTGCTCCTCCTGCCCCTGCTTCTGCTCCTTCTTGTTCACCAACCAATCGAACATCAGCGCTCCTCCTCCTTCTTCTTCTGCTCTTTCTTGCTCATCCTCTTCCTCCTCATCCTCCTCCTCCTCCCCTGCTCCTCTGCTTGCTCCTCCTCCTCCTCCTCCTCCTCCTCCTCCTCCTCCTCCTCCTCCTCCTCCTCCTCCTCCTCCTCCTCCTCCTCCTCCTCCTCCTCCTCCTCCTCCTCCTCCTCCTCCTCCTCCTCCTCCTCCTCCTCCTCCTCCTCCTCCTCCTCCTCTCTCCTCCCTCCTCCTCCCCTCGTCCTCTTCATCCTCCTCTTCCCTCCTCCTCATGCTGCTCCTCCTGCTGTTCCTCCTCCTCCTCCTCCTCCTCCTCCTCCTCCTCCTCCTCCTCCTCCTCCTCATCCTCATCCTCCTCCTGTTCGTTGTGCTCCTCCTCCTAAGAGCTTTCTTATGCCAGTCGTCGTTACTAATGAGGAGCCATGGTGTTGTGAGCGTATGACGTCACTGTGAGCTCTTGGAAGCCTCTGTTATGTGGCGTATCCGAGCCTTCTTGGGGGTCGTTTTGGGGTCATTGGGGGCAGTCCTGAGGCCCACTTGGGCCGACTTGGGGCACTTTCGGGGCGTCTTAGAAGGCTTTGGCCGTCTTGGGGCTCTCTTGGGGGTCCCTTCGGGCCCTCTTGGGCGCCTCTTGAGGCCCTCTTGGGGCTCTCTTGAGAGCCTCTAGACCCTCTTGGGCCGTCTTAGGTCCCTCTTGGGAGCCTCTTTGGGCCCTCTCGGGCCGTCTTGGGGCCTTCACGGGAGCCTTGAGGCGATCTCGTGGGCCTCTTGGGCCGTCTTGGGCATCGAGCCGCCCAAAGGGCCATCCCAATAGATAAAAATCGAGGCCGGAGGGCGATTAGACTTTTCGCCCGCCCGTCCCCCTTCCCCTGGACCCCCCCCCCCTGGGCTGACGCTCTACCAAGAACGGAACCGCGTGAACGCTCTTTCCGTCATCCGCCGCCCCCTGTCGGCTTGCCACAGGGGTGCCTGGCGTGCCAAATTCTTTCGGTTTGGGTTTTGGTTCTTTTCCAAAAGAACTCCCCCTGGGACTTCGGCCCGTCCCGCCGGGGTCCCGGGATGATCTTCCAGGAGCTCAATTCCCGGAAAAATCATCCAAGACGGCTCCAGATGGGCTCCAAGATGGCCACGTTGGCCCAAGATGGCCTCCAAGATGGTCCCAGATGGCCTCCAAGTCTACCGAAGATGGTCCAAGACGGCCTCCAAGACAGCCTAAGAGAGTCTAAGATAACCCCAAGTTCGCCCAAGAAGCCTCCAAGAGGGGCCTGCAAGAGGTCCTCCAGGAGGATCTGAAGAGGCCAAAATCATTGATGTTCTTTAGGTTTTTGAGGGACTTGGGCATTTGCTTCTTCTCGGCATTCCGACGGCTCAAGACGGCCCAAGAGGCCCCCAAGATCGCCCCACGATCGCCCGAGAGGCCTCCAAAAGGGCTCCTTGACGGCCCAAGAGGCCCCCAAGACGGCCCACAGAGGGCACAAACACGACCCAAGAGGCCTCCAAGACGCCCAAGATGGCCTCTAAGACGGCCCTGGAGCACCCCAAGAGGGCCCGAAGTCGGCCCAGAAAGGCCCCCCAAACGGCTTCCGACGGCGTCAGACGGGCCAGGAGCCAACCAAGATGGCCGAAGTTGGCTCGAAGCTGACCCAAGACGGCCCAAGAGGCCTCCAAGAGGGCCTCCAGGAAGGCCAGAAAAGGCCAAAAACACTGATGTCCCGTTGGTGTTCGAAGGATTTTGACATTTGCTTCTTTTCGGCCTTCCGACGGCCCGATACGGCCCACGAGCCCCCAAAGAACGACCAACGATCGCCCAAGATACCTCCAAGATGGCCCCAGAACGGCACAAGAGGCCACCAAGACGGCCCCAAGAGGCCCCCAAGACGGCCCAGGAGGCGTTTAAGACGCCCAAGATGGCCTCCCAGACGGCCCTGGAGCATTCCAAGAGGCCCGAAGTCGGCTCAGAGAGGCCCCCCAAGACGGCCGAAGATGGCACTAAGATGGCCCAAGACGGCCAAAGAGGCCTCCAAGAGGGCCTCCAGGAAGGCCCGACAAGGCCAAAATCATTGATTTCCCATGAGTTTTTGAAGGATTGTGGCATTTGCTCTTTTGTTTGGCCTTCCGACGGCCCGAGACGGCCCACGAGCCCCCAAAGATCGCCCAAGAGGCCCCAAGACGGCCCCAAGAGGCCCCCAAGACGGCCCAAGAGGCCTCCAAGACGCTCAAGATGGCCTCCAAGACGGCCCAAGAGCCCTCCAAGACGTCCTCCAAGAAGGCCCGAAAGGGACAAAATGGCCTCCAGGCGACCAAGATGACCTTCAAGATGCCCACGTGTTCCTCGAAGGCTTTCCAAACCGATTCGGGAACACATGGTCCGATAGCTTGGCAGGTCTGGCCTCAACGTTCGGCCACATAGGCGCTTCCAAAAAGGCAGGGGGCGGCTGTGATTCGCCGTAGACGTCTTCGATTCGCCGCCCCCTGTCGATTCATCGCAGGGGTGCCTGGCGTGCTAGACCCTTTCGGTTTTGGTTTTGGTTCTTTCCAAAAGAACTCCCCCTGGGGCTTCGGCCCGTCCCGCCAGGGTCCCGGAAGGCTCTTCCAGGACCGGAAACGACCTCAACGTCCGCAACAAATTCTCCAAGACGGCTCAAGATGGCCTCCAAGACGGCCAAGATGGCCCTCAAGCTCGCCCAAGATGGTCCAAGATGGCCTCCCAGACGGCCCAAGAAGGTCCAAGATGGCCTCCAATTCGGCCCAAGAAGCCTCCAAGACGGCCCAAGATGGCCCAAGAGGCCCCCCAGATGCTTCCAAGACGGCCCAAGAGGCCTCCAAGTGGTCCTCCAGGAGGGCTCAAAGAGGTCAAAATCATTGATTTTCCATTCGCTTCTTCTCGGCTTTCCGACGACCCAAGACGGCCCAAGAGGCCCCCAAGATCGCCCCCACAGCGCCCAAAAGGCCTCCAACATGGCCTCAGGACTGCCCAAGAGGCCCCCAAGGACCAAGACGGCCCCAAGAGGGCACAAACACCACCCAAGAGGCCTCCAAGACGCCCAAGATGGCCTCCAAGACGGCCCTGGAGCACCCCAAGAGGGCCCCAAGTCGGCCCAGAAAAGCTTCCTAAACGGCTTCCAACGGCGTCAGACGGGCCAGGAGCCCACCAAGATGGTCGAAGTTGGCTCGAAGCTGGCCCAAGACGGCCCAAGAGGCCTCCAAGAGGGCCTCCAGGAAGGCCAGAAAAGGCCAAAAACACTGATGTCCCGTTGGTGTTCGAAGGATTTTGACATTTGCTTCTTTTCGGCCTTCCGACGGCCCGATACGGCCTACGAGCCCCCAAAGAACGACCAACGATCACCCAAGATGCCTCCAAGATGGCCCCAGAACGGCCCAAGAGGCCGCCCAAGAGGCCCCAAGACGGCCCCAAGAGGCCCCCAAGACGGCACAAGAGGCCTCCAAGACGCTCAAGATGGCCTCCAAGACGGCCCAAGAGCCCTCCAAGAAGGCCTGAAAGGGACAAAATGGCCTCCAGGCGGCCAAGATGACCTTCAAGATGCCCACGTGTTCCCCGAAGGCTTTCCAAACCGATTCGGGGAACACATGGTCCGATAGCTTGGCAGGTCTGGCCTCAACGTTCGGCCACTTCCAAAAAGGCAGGGGGCGGCGGTGATTTGCCGTAGGCGTCTTTGATCCGCCGCCCCCTGTTGCTTGCAACAGGGGTGCCTGGCGTGCTAGACGATCTCGATTTTGGTTTTGGTTCTTTTTCAAAAAGAACCCGCCCTGGGGCTTCGGCCCGTCCCGCCGGGGTGCCGGGAACGACCTCCAAGCCCGCAAACGA
>CAUYUJ010000155.1:83491-85991 GCA_963575745.1 Prorocentrum cordatum
GGCGGCGCAGGGTGGCCAGATCCAAGCGCGCAGGCAGCCACTGTCGCAGCGCGCTCAGCGATCGGGAGGACCCCGGTGAGCCCGCACCCGAGGTCGCTCTTACGTGCGAAGGGTCGCTCTTGCGTGCAGTCGAGGGGGCGTGCCCACCGAGGAGGCTCCTCCCTCGCCATCGCTCGGACGCCCATGCCCGTGCAATCGTCGTCGGCTTCGCGCGTTTTTTCCCGCACGAGGATCCAAGCTGCTCCTCGATGGCTCGCGTCGAGGGAAGCAATGCACACGTCCGAGCGACGCGAAAAGTTCTCAGCACCCGCCCCCCGGGTCGCGAGGGCGGGGCGTCGGCCTCCCGAAGACGAGCCCCTGGTTTTTCTGCTCCAGGCCTCCTCCTCCTCCTCCTCCTCCTCCTCCTCCTCCTCCTCCTCCTCCTCAGCAGCAGCAGCAGCAGCAGCAGCAGCAGCAGCCTCATCCTCCTCCCCAACTACATACGGGCAGCGTCACGTCTGGAGGTCGCGGATCTCCTCTGCGGATGTATTTCGCGCATCTCGCGCCTGGGCGAGGCTCCGAAGAATACAGTCAGCCCGTATCATGAGGATGCACGATAAGGATGCAAGGGCCTCGGACGCCCATCTCGAAGCTGTTCGAGCGGGGCGCGGCCAACGAAAGTGGCATTGTCAGGCCTCCACAGTGCTGGAAATCTTGCCAGCCAACCCCACGCACGTTTTGTGGCCTCATCGGAGGTTGGGGGGTGAGATCGCAGTGGAACGGAGATCCCCAACTGGAAATCGTGTCGTTTCGTTCGTGTCGTGCGTGCGGGCGAGGCGAAGCTGCGTGGGCGCGCGAGAGGAATGAACCCGCCGTTGCTAGGGCAAAATCAAAACAAATGAT
Source organism: Prorocentrum cordatum (assembly GCA_963575745.1). Classification (NCBI taxonomy): domain Eukaryota; class Dinophyceae; order Prorocentrales; family Prorocentraceae; genus Prorocentrum; species Prorocentrum cordatum. The sequence goes on from CAUYUJ010000155.1 coordinate 84,374, forward strand.
TATCCCCCTCCCGTCCGTCCGGCGGTGGCCCGTGGTGTCCCGCGGTGTCCCGTGGTGTCCCGTGGTGTCCCGTGGTGTCCGCCGTTGCTAGGGCGAAAACAAGACAAATGATTCTCCCCCGCCCACCCGTCCGGCGGTGGCTCGCGATATCCCGTGGTGTCCCGTGGTGTCGCGTGGTGTCCCGTGGTGTCCCGTTGAGTGAGATCGATAGTGAGATCGATAGTGAGATCGATACTGAGATCGATGTGGTGCCCCGAGGTGTCCCGTGGTGTCCCGTGGCGTCCCGCTGAGTGAGATCGATAGTGAGATCGACAGTGAGATCGAGGGGTGTCCCGTGGTGTCCCGTGGTGTCCCGTGGTGTCCCGTTGAGTGAGATCGATAGTGAGATCGATAGTGAGATCGATAATGAGATCGAGAGGTGTCCCGAGGTGTCCCGTGGTGTCCCGTGGTATCCCGTGGTGTCCCGTTGAGTGAGATCGATAGTGAGATCGATAGTGAGACCGATAATGAGATCGAGAGGTGTCCCGCGGTGTCCCGTGGTGTCCCGTGGTGGCCCGTGGTGTCCAGTGGTGTCCCGTTGAGTGAGATCGATAGTGAGATCGATTGAGTCAGATGTTGGTTCCCCCCCTCTCCCCCCCTCTCCCCCCCACAACCTCCTTATCACCCGAAGGGTGGTCGTATAGGTAGGAGCTTATACCTAAAGCTCCCAGCTGCAGCGCCCGCATGGCGCCCCCCCCCTCTCGGCGCACCCTTCACACGCTCAGTGGCCCCACGAGGAGATCCTCCGAAGGCGATACTCACAACCACGGTACTCACGACTCGGACGAAAGGGGGGATAGCAAAGCGGGGGGGTTGAGAATCGGCTCACGCAGCTGATTTGCCCGGCGCCTCCAGGCGCCGGAGGCGACTATGTATCGAGGAATGGGCCCCTCGGTGGGGCCGAAACTAGCTGCACGCAGCAAACTTCGTAACCCCCCTTTCGTGAGGCCCGCACCAGGGGGGGGGAGGAGGAGGAGGAGGAGGAGGAGGAGAGGAGGAGGGAGAGGAGGAGGGGAGGAGGAGGAGGAGGCGAAGAGGGAGTGAGGAGGAGGAGGAGTTGGAGGCGGAGGCCCGCACCAGGGGCGGGGGGGGGGGGGCGGGGGGGGGGCGGACCGGGGCGGGGCTTCGAGAGATGCGGGCGCCGCGGCCTCGGCTCCGCTCCGGGGCGGCTCCAGGTGGCCACGCAGCTCCCCGTGGGGAGCCCCCCGGGAGGCCCCCCGGCAGTGCCCAGGCGGCTCCCAAGAGAGCCCCGAGAAGGGAGCCGGAGCGTCAGCGTCGTCGTTGCCGCCGCCGCCGCCAGCGTCGTCGCTCCCCCTTCGGGGTCGGCACCAGGAGCGCCCTCCCCTCCTCCTCCTCCTCCTCCTCCTCCTCCCCTCCTCCTCCTCCTCCTCCTCCTCCTCCTCCTCCTCCTCCTCCTCCTCCTCATCCTCCTCCATGTTCTTCTGCATGGGAGCCAATTTACCGTAGGGGGCGCCTGGGGTGCCCTGGGGAGGCCCTGGGGGGGCTCTCGAATCGCCACGGAGCGTCCCTGGCCGCCAGGCCTTCCCAGTGCTGGCGCTGCACGGCAGGCAGGGGACAC
>CAUYUJ010000155.1:90991-117486 GCA_963575745.1 Prorocentrum cordatum
CGCCATACTTTTCTGCATCGCTTGGAGCGCGATCAGCACTACCACCCACTGCATTCAACGACACTGGCATCCTGATCTTGCGACCCGCCCGGGCAATACTTCACGCAACGACACAAACAATTGACCCGCTTCAAGTTTGAAGCAATAAGCTTCTCCACAACACGCTGCAGCGAGCTCGCATATATCACGATGCCCATTCTGGCATGCACCAGCCATGTCACTGCTCCCAAAAGAACCAAGAAGCACGCGTTCAACTCCTCGGTGAGCAGCTGCGCGTCACGCAACTTCTCGGAGCACGCAGCCGCCCGCGCCTCAGTGGACGCCGCAAACCCGCACTGAGCCCAAACAAAACACTTTCCCATCTTCAACTGCGCGATGTCGAATACTGGCGTGCACGAACGATTGTTCGATTTGATGTGCACGTGGTTTCCGTATTCGTTCTGCAAAACCTGGCGAAACTGCAACAGCGCCATCTTGACCCCAGTGGCCTCGTAGTCGCCCACGTGGGCACTCACCACCACAATGGGCCCATTCCCCTCGAACGTCATAAAAGATCTCGGGGCCTGATACCGCACGTCGGGCATTTTCGTCCTTCAGCAGCTTGCCAGCGCTCACAGAGAACAGAATAGGCGCGTCGATCAATCCGAAACCTCCCTCCAACATCTGCCAACATTCAGCGGCATGACTGAACCTCTCAGAGCCCTTGATGACCCGTAAAATAACGCGGCCCGCAGGTTCCACTCCACCTCATCCGCGGGGCAATTTCATTGAAACCTGCCCCGCCAATATAAGCAATCGGCCATCCTGACCGAACCGCGGCCGCGACCGGGGCTCGTTGTCCCAAAAGACATGCTGTTACACCGAACTGATCGAGACGCCCTCGCTCCATGCGAATCTGAATCTCACGGTCCACGTCCCATCGCTTTGTAGCTTCCGCGCGAGCACCCATCGCGACGTCAACAGGTTCCCAGCACCCACATTGCTCTGACGCCTGGTAAACTTCTTCTCCACCCACGGGGATGGCTCTGCCAAGGCTGCTGCATCAGCCGACTCTGGCTTCTTCTTCAAATCCTCATCAAGCATCGCCATGTCGGACTGTGTCTCGTTGGCCTAGATCAGCGTTCTCTCGGCGCTGGCCTCGCCCACGTGTAAAACGCACGTCTCCGCGCTGCAACCCTGCATCTTCCGGCACACATCCGCTCGACTAAGCCGGGCCCACGAGCAACCAGATCCCCGCTGGTTGCCGCAGGATCACCCCCACCACGTTGCGATTATCCTTGGTGAACCTGTCGGCAAGGGTTCCCGCATCATTGCCGTATCCCGACACTGTCTGCTCATATCCCAGCAGAGCGCCTTCCAAATCGAATTTCGTCTCGGCCGGCGTCTCAGAGAGAACCACGATACTCCACTCACCCTCATCAGTTCGACGCACATCATGCGGATCTTCAATTGCATGTTCCTGCTGCCAGGTTGCCCAAAACTCCGCATCTGGCCCCCTGTCGCCATCGCCTGCGGCAATCATTCGTTCATCGCCCTCTCCCCGATCTGAAGCGTCATTGGTGGATACCGTCGGTAGAAACACGGGCAAATTAGTATGCTGATCCGCCTGCAACCCATAAGCTAAAGGCACTCCTGGCTCTTCCTGTCTAGCTTGTTCAACACTGATGAAGCCATCTAAAAAAGGCTGCACCAAGACCGCGGGCCCCCGGCCACCGCTCTCGCCAAGCAATACCTCCACGCCAACGCTACGGCTGCCATCAACGATGACACACGCGCAATAATTGTCGTGGTTCTGCAACCAGAACGCCAACACACCGCCCAGGGCCCCACAACTCAGCGAATTTACGCGTGAATCTCCATGAGCACAAACTCCCGCCAAGCAACTCTGAATCTTCATCAGATCGCGCGCGTCATCCAGAAACGCATCAAGCACCACATTGCGCGCGATCGAACTCGCCGTCAACTGCCAACCTGCCCCCGCGCGCATCCAGACCCGAACTGCATCATTATTCCGCCGCGCGCGCGTGGAATTCATCACGCACTTCCAGGCGTAGAACACACCGTCGGGTTGAAAAAAGGGCGACACACGTCGATCCTTTTGGCTTCTGGGGAGACTCCCGGAAGATCTCCACCGAGTCTCCACTCTGCAGACCCATCTGCACCCTGGCCAACGGCGTTCGCGATCGCGGGCCAATCGTGGGCGAATACCAGCCTAAGACGGCAGTGCAATAACCTCTGGTATCTCTCGCAGACGACGTACATGTTCAGGGCAACCCACCCCAAATTCATCTTGCATTCTGGACTCGGCAACGCCGTCTTCAATACAAGGCAACCGCCCGGGAATCCGTCAACACAGCGAGTGCCATGGAGCACCTGGCCGAGTAGCCAATAAAAGACGCTTGGCGGACACTACCTCCGAAAGCACCCCTGCGATGCCCACCCCGATGCTGCCGCCTTGCAACTGAGACTGAGCGCGATCAAGTTGCGCGCGCAATATCCCGCGGTACATTTCAGCGATCCAGGCCTTCTTGTCTTCGGCTTCACGATCAGCTCGGCGCCCCATCTCGCGGCCCATGTCTTCGCCTCGCATCTGCCCGCAGCAACCCCCACACACACACACACACACACCATAGCATCTCATAAGCAGCGGAAGGCCAAACATTCTAAACCGACTATAAGTCATCACGTTGAGTATGGCGCGCGTCTCTTCGTCAAAACATGTTCTGCCAACATCCGTCTAATGCACTCACTCATCGATCAGATGCAACATGAGAATGCTCCTCTTGTGGGCGCCTGTCTCGCCCGAGCGAAATGTCAAACTACCCCAGGTTGTTCGGTTGAACCGCATGCGGCTCCGCACTGCAGCCGAACTCGCGGCGCCCCTCGAGCCCATGTCTTGCAGATTTGCACGCGCCCACAACTTCTGCGAGATGCCGCATGGCATCATGTGCAACACGCCATTTGGGCACTAGTCGCACGATAGCATCGCGAGTAAAAGATTCGAAAGGCCTTCCGCTTGGTCATGACATCCACATAGCGAAGCAATCTCATCACATGCCGAAAATTAGAATGACCGGTCACCAGTGGGCCTTCGTCACCTTGCGGCACCAAAACGCCCATGGCCTTGATCTCGCGATCGAGCGTCTCTTCCGCGACGTAACCCTGTCAAGAATACTCGACCTTCAGCACTCGACACTGGCGGCGCCGGCACTACTGCTCCTGCGTCCGCCCCTCCTGCCGCTGCCTCCGTAAAGGCTCCTTCTGCGCGTGGGGTAACCGCTTCTGGCGTCTCCGCTGCAAGTTCTCCATCTTCAATTTCCCCGTCTTTTGGATCGTCGAACTCACGCCAGTCAGCAGGCGCTGCCACTCTCCGCCAAGCCCCTGCTGCTTCGACTTCCTCAGGGCGCGCGTCAGAACCAATATCAACCTAAACCCCATGTCCGACTGGTCCAGCGCGAACAAGCGCCCATCAACTCGCTGATGTCTTGGCACACGCGCTCCTGCTGGTCGGCCCTGTCTTCCTGCTGTCTCGAAACCCCGCGTGCATACTCCGCCTGTTTGCTCGACTCGGCGCGAGCAGGGCCTGCTCGCGCTTCCCCTTGCCAGCGCGCAAACACTTCTCGTCAACGGGGGCCACAATCCGCGCAAGGGCAGGGTGTCCTGAAGATCGGTGGCGCTCGCGCCCAGGGCATGCTCTCTCAGGTTAGTGATCCAGGCTCGGATAGCGCTCGCGATCATCACGCGCGCGCTGCCACTGTCGACGACGCAGTAGTCGATAACCTCCCGGGGCCAAACGCTGCGCCAGTCTCCATGGCCACACCTGAGAAACAGCCGCACCAACGCCTCCGAGCATCGCGTGGACACCTTCACAAGCTCCAGGGTCATCTTCGCACTCGAGTTCGTCGACGACGAGTGTCTGCTTGCACTTGGCAGTACGAGCTCCCGTCTGACGCGCGAGAGTCACCAACAACTACGCGCGGATGCGATCGCGCCTCCAGCCAGCGTTCATACGCATGCACGTCGCTTGCGGCAGGCTGCCCATGGAGCCAACCACACCAACCCTCAATTGAGCAAGAGCAGCCACTGCACAAAAGGGCGACAACACGAGCGCGTTGGTTGAGATATCGTCCAAAGTCTCCACAAACAAATGCACGTTCGTATGCGACCAACCGCGCGCAGGGCCGAAAGGCCGACATATCGGAACCACGATCACCACGCGAGCCCCGCAAAGTGCTGTAGTTCAAGAACGCTCATAGCTCGCTGATTTGCGTTAAGCCCGCACCAAAACATACATGAAAATCCCGAGCCACTCAAATTCGATGTCGCACCTATATGACGGAAGTTCTCGCTCGAGTGGCCACCGGCAATCTCACAGGCACCGAACTCCTGATCTGCCACCTTCGACTGACATATGCCCGCGGCCTCCATGCCGTTGAAGATCTGCGCGAAGGGAGGGTTCCCCATGTCGCCACGTGGCGCCCCCCACAAGCCGACGAACACACGAGGTTGAAAAACTGCGTCATCTGCACCTTCGAGATGGTCGAACTGAGCATCCTTCTTGCCATCCACAATTTCGCCGTCTGAGAATCCAGGCGATATCGTCGCACCCTTGCCCCATCCAACCCAGCCCAGCACGCGGCCACCGTGGCGATTTCTCGTGGAAGTTCGAACGGTTGGCTGCGGAACTTGCGACGGCTCTGCTGCCTTCTCCTCGGGCTCTCATCGCGGCCCGCTCTCTGTGTCCGATTGTCCTCCGGCGCTGCTGGCAGCGTGAAGAATAGGTTGCCGTTGCCCGCAGCAACAACTGCCCCTGTCTCTGTTAACCCTATCATGTCGGCTCTGGACGGGAGGGCACGCCGTCTAGGACCGAAATGATACCACTGACGATGGCCCTGCGGTTTTCCACTCTGATCTCTGCCAACTCGCTACGCTCGTCAAAGGAGAACTTCATGACCGCACCGTATCTGCCAGAAGCTCCATGAGCGCCGATGATATCTACATGCGCAGACTCGACGACCTCAAATTGTCGGTGGAACCGCACTGCAACTGACCACGGCCACCTGCTGCACGAGAATGATGACAGTCTGCGTCGCGGACATCTGCCGCGCGCTTGCTCTTTTTGGAGCGAAGATGACAGAGGCAACAAGGCGACGAACGGTGAGGCATGTCGCGAAACAGCCCGAAACTACCCCGCCGTTCCGCGCCACTGAACTTGCTCCGCAATGTGTGAGCCTAGCAAGAACCAAGACAGAATCTCCTGGTGGATCTATTGCGAGCCCCCAACCACGATGAATCCAAGGACGTAGTTCGCGACACCATACGAGCGCGCAGACATCGCTCAACTAGTCGCTGCTACCAGTGGGCAATTTCGCTAACCATCACAACGCATCAGCGATGAACGTTCTCCTCCGCGATGGCTCCATCACGGCATTCCACTCCTCGCCTGCTGACTCAGCAGCCGATCCCGAAGACGGCGGCGCCGCCTCCCGGACGAGGAAGCCCGCCGCGCGCGCTGTGTTAGGCTGAAAGGTCCCAGCTAACCGACATATCATCCGACGTCGACGTCCTGGTCACAAGCGAAAGAAACCCAGTACCAGCGGCGGCCCTGTTCGCGCCGCTCGCGTTGCGGCTCGACATCGCCACGTTGCTGGTCTGGGAGGAACGGCCGCCTTTCTCCCCACGGAACCCGCTGATCGGGACCTGCCAGCGGCCAGACTTTGCCTTGAGCATCTAAGTGTCTGCTGCAAGGCGAAGCCTCAACCATGCCCCACAAGGCCCCGGGAACCAAATCTGACCCGTCCTGCATTGGGCGAGGGCGCCATTGCGCGCCAGACTCCGATTGCCAACGAGGCCCGCCATGCCAGAATTCAAGGCACAGCGACAAGAAGACGTCTCCGTGATAAACGCCGTCGGCGCCCACCATGTCCGTCGTCAACTCCACCTCGCAGTCGGCCCGCTGCGAACCGTTGCCGACGCCTGCAACGCATCGCGGCTTGACCAGGGCCTGCTGACCCACCTTCCTGCCGCGCTCCGCAAACTCGGCGACCACGGTGGCGGGTTTGTCATGCTGCCTCTCATGATGCTCCAATTTCGCGGATCTGGAACCTGATGCCCATAAGGCCAAGCTGGGCGTGCTCGTTTTGCTCGCACTGCTCGGCCAACTCCGATAGTATGAAGTCCCACTGGCTGTCTGAACATCCTGATGAAGACAGGCATGTAGACGCTATGATGATTGTCGCGTATTGGATTTCCGTACCCGTGGAGCTGACGGCGTACCAGCTCCGCTACCAGCTAGAGTTGCCGAACATTTGTCAAATCTCCACTGAAGATCACCCCGATGATGCGATTGATGCTGAGTAGTTAATACTTCATATCGCTAGCGAAGACAATCTAGCGGTTCTGGCAAGCTCCGGAAAAGAAACACCAGCACGATCAGCATCCACCTTCGTTGCCCCTTATTAGTGCTCATCCGTTCACCGGACCCCGCTCAAACTGCGGGCTCGGGTGATCAAGTCAGGGGCCGACCCATGTCACGAGGGCACACCCGAGGTCATCACCCCTCCTCCTTCCCAATCCTCCCCACTCCCTTCTCTTTCCTCCAGCTCGCTTTTCTCCGTCCTCCCTCCTACGCTGCATCCTCCATCCTCCATCCTCCTCCTCCTCCTCCTCCTCCTCCTCCTTCTCCACCTCCTCCTCCTCCTCCTCCTCCTCCTCCTCCTTCTACTCTTCATCCTACCCTCCCTCCCCTTCGTCATCCCTCCTCCTCCTCCTCCTCCTCCTCGTCATCCTCCTCCACCTCGCATCAACAACAACAACAGCAGCAGCAACAACAACAAGAATAACAACAACAATGACAACAACAACAACAACAACAACAACAACAACAACAACAACAACAACAATAGCAGCAGCAGCATCATCATCATCATCATCATCAGCAGCAGCAGCATCATCATCATCATCATCATCATCATCATCATCATCATCATCATCATCATCATCATCATCATCATCATCATCATCATCATCATCATCATCATCATCATCATCATCATCATCATCATCATCATCAGAATCATCATCATCGTCATCGTCATCTTCATCCTTATCCTCATCATCATCATCATCATCATCATCATCATCATCATCGTCCCCGTCGTCGTAATCGTCGTCGTCATCCCCATCAGCATCATCATCATCATCACCACCGTCATCGTCATCGTCATCGACGTCTTCGTCATCGTCAACATCCTCATCAGCAGCAGCAAAATCGTCATCATCAGCGAGATAATCCTCATCATCATCAGCAGCATCATCATCAGCATCATCATCAGCATCATCATCACTGGCATCATCATCATCATAATCAGCATGATCATTACCACCACCATCATAATCATCATAATCCTCATCAGCATCATCATGATCATCAGCATCATCACCATCATCATCATCATCACCATAACGATCATCATCAGCAGCATCATCATCAACGTCCTCATCAGCAGCAGCAACATCATCGTCAGCATCCTGATCATCGTGATCATCACCATCATCATCAGCATCATCAGCATCAGCATCAGCATCATCATCATCGTCATCGTCAGCATCATCATTACCACCACCACCGCCATCATCATCGTCATCCTCATCATCACCATCACGATCAGCATCATCAGCAGCAGCATCATCAGCACCATCATCAGCAGCAGCATCATCGTCATTACCATCATGATCATCATCATCATCATCATAATCATCATCAGCATCATCATCACCATCATCATCATCGTCATCGTCATCGTCTTCATCATCGTCATCGTCGTCGTTATCGTTATCGTCATCGTTATCGTTATCGTGATCGTCTTCATCGTCCTTCCACTCTTCGCCCTCATTCCCACTCCGCCATCCTCCTCTTTCTCCTCTTTCTCCTCCTCCGCCTCCTCCTCCTCTTCCTCTCCCTCCTCCCTCCTCCTCGTACCTCCCCCGTCCTCCCGGCGAGGCAGCACCAACGGCAGCGAAACGCGGCTGCAGCGCTGCCGCGGCCGACTCGCAGCGCTCGCCGCGCGCAAGCCAGGCGGGGGCTCTCACTCGCCAGCGCTATGGCGTCGGCGGCGGCGGGACCTTGGGCGGCGCCAGTGAAGGCCTGCAGTCCCGCTTCTGGTTGGGCAGATCGGAAGCGTTCAGCTGGTGCATCCTCGGAAGTCGGGGCTGGAGGACCGAGGACCGAGAAGAAGGAGGGAAAGGGAAGAGAATGGAGAAGAAGGAAGAGGAGGAAGAGGAGGAGGAGAAGGAGGGAGGAGCGAGAAGGTACAAAGCATAGAGACGCAAGCCAGTCTCTGGCCAGCGTTTAGAAGCGACATGATAGCTACGGCGCAACCCTTGAAGCCCGCCTCGCAAACTCGAAAGTAGGATAACTATCCACCTGTAAAATGATGCCCCGCGAGAATATTGACGAGAGCCTCTTTGCCCCTTCTCCGAGCGTCCCCTGCAAAGTTTCTTCATAAGAGGCCCCGGCCTCTTCGAACAGTAAGCCCCAGTCCCAAAATAACCTGTAGGGCCCTTTGCGCCCCACCCTGTGGCCAAGGGGTGCGAAACAATTCTCGCCCTGCCCCGTCGCTGTCGCTTCCCCAGAGGCATTCGCACAGGCCCTAGGGTCCCCAGGCACTGGACCAGCCAAAACCCTCTGACGCAGGACTCAGAACGAACGGTGGAACAGGCCTCTTAAGATCCCCACCCAACGCCGAAGTCCATATTGGCACGGAAGACCTGGAACCGCATGAGAATTTGCCTGACCCACCGGCGAGGTGCTTTTAGGTTGCGGGAATCCGAGACCGCGCTAAACACCTTCTGCAAACCAAATGGCCGTGTTGCAAAACTCTCAACCCATGCTCCCAGAGTCCACGAAGATTATTGAACAATGCCCCGCGGGCACGAGGACGACACTTGTATTCGCGAGCACGAGCCGAGATTTCTCCATCGTCACTCTCTCTGTCTCTCTGGGCGCGGCAATCTGAGCACCAGCCCGCGCGAAATACTTCGCACGGCTCTCGCACATCTTTGAATTATCGGCGGCATTCTCGACCCCAGCGTCAGCCACTCCATGATCGTTGGCCCCCAGCCGCGCGAAGAAATCAGCCCAACAATTGCCTCTCTGCTAGCGCGGGGGCTCATCTGGGCGGGCCTGCAGAAAATCACACGCGTCTGAATGAGCAGGGGCCCATTCCAAAGACGAGGGCTCTGAACCAGGCCTGCACATGCCAAAGATCCGACGCCAGACCGAGCAGCGCGGTCCTCCTGCGGCCCCAAAGCTGGGACTCCAGTCCTGGCACCCCCAGACGGCCCTATGGAGATCCGAGACCAGTACCTGGACCCCAGGATTGCGATGCTGAGCTCTGAGCAACGCAATCCGCTCGGCCACGCCGACCGTCTGGGCGGGGCCTGGGAGCGGGCCACGATAAGCTCTGACAAGAATCCCTTCCCTCTCCAGCTGAACCACCGCCCACCCACATCTTCGAGGCTCGATCCAGGCACCGCGCAAGCCTGGCCCGTCCGCCAAGGCCTCGCGGGGCCAGGAGCTGGGTCAAGACCCCCAGTCTCCCGCAGCGAAGCTGACCTCATGGGAGCCCGCGGGGCGCAGAGGCAGTGGCCCACAATGCCCCAGCTTTCGTTGCCGAAGACGCCCGCGGCGCGCTCGCTGAGGCGACCCCTGCCCCGGCTCATCTCCAGGCCCCACTCAGGCAGCCCCTCCGCGACCTCACCATCCGCCCCCCCCCCAAAAAAAAAAACGCATTCCTCACGCGCCCAAGCGCGCCGCGCGCCTGCTTGGCGCAGCACTCGGGGCGAGGACAGATCAGCGATTTCAGCGGCCTCCTCTCGCGCCTCTTGACCGCCGTTATGTAGCCACCTGACCAGAACGATCTGAGCGCTTCCGCTAAGCGCGGCCGGCCGACCGCGCCGTCAAACCGCCCCACAACGAGCGGAATGGCACAAATGCAAATCACCTCGCTGCCGTCGAGGCGCTAAGAGATGCGCCCGCTGATCTGGCGACCCTGCCAGCGTCGCACACGCGCCCTTGAGCAGCTGCTTGATATCTTCGGGGGGGCGTCGTCATCAGCAAGAAACACTGGCCCTCGTCGCCGGCGAAGACCGCGCTGCTCGCCATGCCCCATCCAACCCTGCGCCGGCTAAACCAGCAGGCCGCCAGCGGCCCTCGCACGCCACTCCAAGACGGCCCCCGCAGCGCCCACTTCTCCGCCGGCACTCGCGAAGCGCGCCCCAACCTGCCCACCTCGAGCCGCTGGCCCGCGCGAAGCACGCGCGCGTGCTCGCGGCCCCCAGCGCGGCCACACAGCCACCGCGCCTGTCGCTCTTCGAGGCCAGGCGCGCCGCGATGCTCGCCCCGCCCGGCTCGACCCCGCGCGCCGCCGCCGACCGCCTCGACTGCTCGGCAAGGGCAGGGATGCCAGCGACAGCAGAAACACGCGCGCAAGACGGCGCCAGCCCTGATCGCCTGAGCGCCTGGACCTTCGCACCGGCCGCCCCGCGCAAGATCTTCACTCTCTGCACGCGCCCCATCAACTTGTCAAGACGCACCCTCGCCACCAGGCGCGCCGCGCGCCTCGAGTCGAGGTCGCGCACGAAGTTGCGGATCACCTCTTGGGCATGCTGCGCCGTCTCTTGGCCCAGGTGCCGAACGCTGCGCCGGCGACCCCCCCGACGCAGGCGAACCCCAACTTCGTCGGCCGCGCGATGGGCCCTCGGCCCCGAGACCCCCCGAAGGGCCCCCGCGGCAGAGGCGAACTTCTTGGCGCGAGCCAATTCAGCGCCAATCCACCACAGCGCTGCGTCGCCCACCAGGGCACGCGCCGCGACGGACCTCCACCCGCTCTCCGCCTGAACGAGCGCCCTCCGCATCAACGCCCGTAGGAGCGCGGTCGCGCGCGCGCAACTTGGCAGGGCCCCCTGCCTCGCAGTCACCACCGCGCAAATGCTGCCGCGGGCCTTCATCCCCCCAACACTTGCCACTTCATGACAAAATGCCACGACAATCTAAGGGACAGTTGACCGATCGGGCCTGCTCGAACAACTGCTGCGGCATAAACGCGTCGAACGGTTTCCGCGCGCCCGCCGCGACCGACATCGCATGCAGACCCAACAAGTCCACATTCAGATACTCTTGCTAATGGGCGCCACCCGTCGAAAGTCTCCACTTACTCTCGGAGCCCGAACCATTTCAGCGCAAATGCCACCACTCGGCCACGGCAGCAGCTCCTCGCACTCCGCGCAGAAGCTCGCCTCGGCCTCCAGACCATGCCCCGACGAGAACAATAGTAATCGCAGCCTGATGCGGCTGGGACCTGCCGCAAGTCTCCCATTTTAAAAAAACAAAGATGAAGCCCGCCACCATCTCCACAGCGACGCGGGGGGGCCCGACAAATCGGCATGATCGGTGGCGAGAAGGAAGGCGCCTGCATCGCGACAGCGCCAAATCTCACGCAAGGGCCCCCCCACTTCGTCGGCCAGCCCACACAGCGGCTGCCCCCCGCCAGCCTCCAGGGTCTCCTGCGCAGCCTGGAGGCGCGCGAACTTGCGTGCCCCACTGGCCCCTGCGGCGAGCGACTGGTCGACCCAACTCCGCCACCCGGCCTGACCTTCCCGATCGCGTTCCTTCCGCGGCCCGCCACGCCCAGACAACATCTCCTGCGCCATAGCGCCCAAGGCCGGGGCCTCAAGGACAGCGGGCCCCGATCGATCTCGCAAGATGAAGCCACCAACCCACATCGGCATTTCTCTCACCCTTGATCGCCTCACGTCGGCGAAGATGGCACGTACGCGCCATTGCCCAGCGGCTGAAGGTCAGCACCAGCGTTCACCGCCCCCGGGGCCCATCCCTCGCCACGGTCTTCTCCGCGCATCGCCGCTGGCGAGCGCGAGCGCCAAGCAGGCGAATTGCCCACCGACATGCCACGAACATCGCGCGCAACGGAGCACCGAGCTGCTGCCTCACGTGAACCGGCCTCCCCTGCGCATTGGACAACTGCGCGTCGGCCGATCTTCCTCTGCCCGAATGCCTCTCCGCCTCGGGCCCCCTTTCGCCGTGGACCCCCTGCAGCTCCTGCTCGACGCAGCTCAGCGTGGCGCCCCAGGCCTGGCGCACCTCCTCCCCCCCCGTCTTGGCGCGGAAGGTCCGACGACCCACAAAGGCCCAGCCCATTGCAAATCGCGCGCAGCCAACTGGCGGAACCCTGGGGAAGGCCCGAGGTTCGATCGCAGCCTAGAACCAGGAAGGCCGGCCCTCGCTCAGGGACGGCATTCTCACTGACCGATGCATCTTCACCTCTGCATCATGCACTCGCCGTCGCCCGGACACCCATGCCCCTGACCTGTTTCGGTTTCGTGCGTGTGTTTTTGTTTGCTCGATGGTCCAGGATGGTCCTCGATGGTTTTCGCAGAGAAGACATGCACACGTCCGAACGATGCAAAGTACTTCGCCACGGAACTTCGAACACGGGTGGCCAAATTCTCGCAAACCAGCGCGCAGTCAGACGCGCTGCCAGGGAGCAGCTGGATGCAAGCCGCCCTCGCCAGCAACGAGACAAATTTTCTGGCGCCGCCCAACCACCCTTTTCCAACCAAGCCGGGGGTGATATCTGAGAAGGACCGCCCAGCGTCGCCCAGCAATGTTGAGAATAACCAGGTATCTGGAGAGCGCGAGGAGCAGCGCTTCATTTTCAGGCGTGGGCCCCACTCCCAAAACCAAGTAGACGACAAGCACGACGACGCCTCCAAGGGCGCCCCAATCGATACCAACAGCTGCAATACGCCCTTGAGCCAGGATGGCACTCTCAGTGCACGACGGTGTTTCGACTTCAATGCGAGGCTGCGCCAACCCCGCAACCCCGCCAAATTTGCATCCAGCCTCCGCGACCACCGCTGGCGGGCGCATTGATCCTTCGGAGGCCAAGGTCTTCCACGCGCCGCTGCAGGGAGGGGGCGCTGGCCGCCATCGTCTTGCGACACTGCGCCGCGACGATCTCGGCCGAGCAATCCTCGTGGAAGGCCTTGGGCGGCCCCGCGCCCTCCGCGTTGACCGAGACTAAGTACTTGTCGTGGCCCACTGCGCCCTGCATCTGCTGCCCCTTCACTCTGCCACACCTGGATCGCACATCGCCTGAGGCACCTGTATGCGAGGCGGGAATTTATCCACATCCACCGCCTGGGAACGGACGCCCTGGCGCCCCAGCGGGCGGTGGATATGGATATATTTCGGCCCCCAGGGGCCCGAATATGTCCATATCCACCGCCTGCCGAGGTCCCCGAAAATTGATCCTCCAGGCAGTGGTCATGCATAAATTCCCGCCTCGGACTGTAGCTCTCGGCGTTCCTTCTATTGCGATGGCGCCCCACTGCCATGGACGCCACGCTCTGGGAAGGCGGCCAGACTCGGGAAACGCGCCCTTGTCGGGGGTCTTCTGACCCGGGTCAATCCAGACCCGGGTCAGCAGGAAACTAAAAACTGCAATGCAGGAGGAAAAAAAACTGCAACGCAGATCTTCGCAAACCCGGGTCAGCCAATATGCGCGGCCGCCTCGCGGCCTCGAGCGGCTCGCTAACCCGGGTCAGCCAGAGGGGGTCTTCGCAGGATCCCGCAGGATCTGGCGCCCTGGCTGACCCCCGTTTGCATCGACCCCCGTCTCCAGGCCCCCGACCTGGCTCTCGGGCGAGAGCGCCGGCCGGCTCGCGCCCAGACCAGATCCCGAGGACAACGCCGAGGCCGCCTCCCCCCAACGACGGCGAGGCGCAGTCGGCGGGCCCCGGTCCCTGCCACGGCCTGCGGAGCAGGGGGCCGCGGCGGCAGGGCATGCCGAGGCTGGCGGGGGCCACTCGCCCCGGCGCGCCAGCTGGACGCAGCAGACGTCGACGCAGAGCCCGCCGACACCGGACCCGGCCGCGAGCCACCGATCTCTGCTGCACTTGCCCCCAACTCAGAGGAACACACATCTCTGGCCACTTGGGGGGGGGGGGGGCCAGGCCGAACTGGAGCTCGAGCTGCCACTCTGCGCCGCACACGCGCACCACCCAGAGGAATGCACATCTCTGGCCATTCGGGAAAAACGCGGCGCCTGCCGAGCCCAGGCGAGGGCGGCCTATCCGTCGCAGAAGACATCCACCAGTCGAGGTCGTCCTGGTAGGAGATATCTTACTCATTATCTAGGGTAGTGCGCGCGCCTGCGGCTGCAGCAGTGTCGCGCTCGCCAATCACAGGGGCAGAAACGGGCCCCATCTCAGCGCCATTCGGAAGACTCGTGGTCATGATGCCGACAGCGCTAACGCACACACACACACACACGGGTTCGACAAACTTCTGGTCAGCATTGGCGCTGGCGCTGCTGGTAGTTCATGGCAGCCAACACCTTGGCGAGCAGCGGGTTGACTTGAAGCCGCACAGCAGCAGCACGCAGAACCACCAGGTCCCTGGGCAGCTCGGGCGCCCTGCCGTCTGGGCAGCAAGCCGGCAACCCGCCTCGAAGCTCCTGCTCGAAAGCGGACTCGAGGATCTGATCAGCGCCCTCGGCACTCGGCATAGGGGCCGTCGACTCCCGCCCCTGCTGCCGCGCCCGCTGCCCCTGCCGCAGGGCGCGCTGCCCCTGCCGGTTCCTGCCCTCCAGGGCCCTGCGCCGGCACCGAGGTGAGCTGCGGGATGACCTCGGCCAGCGACTCCGCCACCGCGCGGGACTGCTGGCCGACTCCACGCTGGTGGAGCAGCTTCTCAAGCAGAGAAGCGAACTCCATGTACACCGACGCGTTTCCCGACCCTGCGCTGAAGTTCGCACGGGAACGCGGATTCTGGTGCATACGGGATCCTGGTGTATACATTTGTCGTTGCTTTCCCGGGACATCGGGGAAAAAACTATACACCACACCACCCCAGCGTCGTCCCCGACCCTCAAAAAGTCATGGGATTCAAGAAACAGCCCGCCACGTAATGTATACGCCCCAGTTTCCGATCAAGCTCCTCCTGAGCTTGGTCCCAAACATCGGGGCGGCCAGGGCAAACTCCTTCGGGGGGGCCACCCCAAAGTTCGTGAGCTCGTGCACGCGCACCCTGACCTCAGCGGCCTCGCCTTCGAGCTTCTCGAGGTCCTTCTTCGTCTCCCCCAAGCTGCTTTGCAACTTGGCCAAATGGACCTCCTTAGCTTCAGTGAGCTCCCTCGTGGTGGCCACGCGTTTGCGGGCCACCTTGAGACGCGCCAAAGCCGCGCACAGCTGCACGTAGATCGGGAAGCTTTCTGGAGCTGTTTGTGGACGTCCTTCTTCTCGCAAGGGAGCTCCTGAAGGACGGGCGAACTATTCGGATCGGCGTCCACTTCGCGAACAGCCCGATCTGCCCCTCCACCTCCTTGGGCCTTTTGCGTTCGATTACCTCCCCAGGCTCGGAAAGAGGCCCGCGCACCTCGTCATGCATCTCGGTTTCCTCTGCACTGGCTGCAGGCGGACTGGATTGCAGCTTGTTGTTCTCTGCCTCGAGCCTCTTGGCCATGTCCTCGAGATCCTTCGGCTGCTTCGCCCAGAGCGGCAACCGCTCGGACGGAGCGAGGGGTTGCACGCTCGAGTGGAAGCAATCACCCTTCAGCAGCCTACAGCGCACACACGTCTTGCTGTCGGGGATTTCACCATGGCTTTCCCATCCCAGGCTGCGAGCATCACTTGCAGAGCCACTGGACCGCTGCCTCTGCACGCGCAGGAGGCGCCATGATTCTGGATGGGCAGCGCACAGCCTACCCTTGCACGAAAAACTCTTGTGACCAAGCCTCGGAACAGAGCCATCCACGCGCCCCCCTTGTGGAACAGAGCATCTTGCGCCAAAACGGCTAAGGAGGAGAAGGAGGGTGGAAGAGGAGCGAAAGATCAAAGAGAGGGAGGGCGGAGGAGGAGGAGGGAAAAGGGAGGAGGAGGAGAAAAAGGAGGAGCAGGAGGAGGAGGCGAACCAGTGCACATCCAAGACTCATTAACGATGCTGGAACACACCCTCCCACCAAGCTCCCTCTTCACAATCCCCTGCAAGGGTTCCTTTCCAATGAAATGATTGCCCCGTTGGGGGACAACCGCGTGGAAATTATGAAGCGCGCGAAAAACACCATTCTCAGGACTGCAACGCCTCAAATTAACCTGACTGCTGCGTCTTGACGATCCTAAATCGCGCCAAAAGACTGTTCCTGAGACTTCAACACCGCGAACCGACGTAAGTGTTACGCCCTGACAATCCTGAGCCGCTCCGAAATACCATTCCTGCTGGTACGCTAACCATGGGAAGCGGTAGAACTCTTGCAACTGTGTTAAACACATGTGCGCGGCGCTAAGCGAAGCCCCATGTTGCAAAAGAGACGTCCTCAGTCCGCGAAGCTCTTGCAATGTGTTCAACGAGTGCGCGCGGTACTAAGGCAAAAACTACATTTAGAAAACGGCCCGCCCTCAAACCGTGCAACCATTGCAACTTGCGAAAGCAAATGCGCGCGACGCTGGAGCGAGAGCACCATTTTGAAAACGACCCGCCCCCCATCCGTCAATTTCTTGAAAATGCACAAAAGCGAGAGCCACATTATGAAAACCACCCGCCCTCAATCCGTGGAACTCTTGCAAAAGTGTCAAGCAAATGTGCGCGGCGCTACGGCGAGAAACACATTTTGAAAACCACCCACCAGCCATCTGTGAAACTGCTGCTAGTTGTTAAGCTTCAGGCTCAGAAACGGCGCGGGAACCTCCGGGCACGACTGGCCGGCCCTTCCGACTGGCCTCGGGTTGCGACAGGAAGGAGATACTCAGAAGGAAAAGAAATGGATGATGATGATGAGGAGGAGGAGGAGCGCACGCACACAGAGGGGGACGAGACGAGGGCAAGCGGACAAGACGCGAGACGAGGGCAAGTAATCCCGCTCCTGTCAGTCGCTGCGCGTCTAATCCTCAGCGGATGTTGACAAAAGATGCAGTACATTGAGAAGGAGACTGCGCAAGCTGCAATGAAGAAGTGAGGGAGCGCAGGAGCTCGTCACTCTCGAACTGCAGCTTGAGCTCGTCGGTCTCGCTCGGCGAGCACAGCTGGCCGAACTCAGACTGCAGCGCGCGCTCGTCAAACTCGTCCAGCTCGTCGCGCGCGGGCGGCTGATGCAGCTCGTCGAATTCCAGCTCGTCATGCGCCAGTTCGAAAGCGATATGTTGCTGCAGCTCGTTGGTCTCGCTCGGCATAAGCAGCTCGTCGAACTCAGACTGCGCCGCCTTCAGCTCAGGCTGCGGCATGCACGGGCCGATGGAGTCCAGAACCTTCGTGAAGTCGTCGCAGCAGTCGACTTTCTGGATGCGCGCGAGAAGGCGGCCGAAGAAGATGTCAAAAAAAAAAAAAAAAGACGTCGTGATATTCATTGGTCGGCTCGACGTGCCCGAGCTCTGAGTTGAACTCTATCTCGTCGGGCCCCAGCTCGTACGCGATCTGCTGCAGCTCGTAGGTCTCGCTCGGGGTGAGCAGCTCGTCGGTCTCGAACTGCGTCGCCTCCGCATCGGCGGCCTCGTCGAACTTCAGCTCGGTGGACGCGGCCGGGGTCGGCGCGGCGAGGGTCTTGAACGGCATGGGCAGCGCGGCGGTCTCGGACTGCGTCAGCGGCTTGGGCGAGTTGGTGACGGCAGCGCCTTGGATACCTGATGCAGGCGGCTGGCAGTCGCTAGAGTGCCAGCCACCAGAATGCGGCTCGGGCAGCGAGTTCAGGATCTCCATGAAGCCGTTGCAGCAGTCATCGCGCTTGACGTGCGTCAGCAGGGTGTCGAAGTAGTTGTCGAAATGGGGAAAGCCATCGCGGTTGTCAGGGTACTGCTCGTGGCCTTGTCAGAACTGAACGTGCTGCTCGATGGAGTCGATTTGCTGCTGCATCTCTTCGGTGCCCACTTCGATGAGCTTCAGCCTCTGGTCGGCTGTGTCCAGGAGCTCCTTACACGGGTTGTTGACGCGCAGCCCCAGCTGGGAGACTTGCGTCTTCAGCTCAGTTGGATGAGTGCGAGTTTCTGCTATCGATGGGCGAACGTCAGCCGCAGCACTGTGAAGAAGTTCTACCACTCGGCGTGCTTCGTCACCTGCTCGGCGACTGGCATGAAGGCGACCGTGAGCGTCATCTGCCGCACGCCGTGCATCAGTTGCAGCTGCGCGAAATTCATCTGCAATCTCGCGGATGCCGAGGGTCAGGATGTGCGAGTCGTACGCGGCGCCGAGCTCGGAGCGGATGTCGATGATCTCTTCGGCGGCCTGACTCTGGAGGGAGTCCATGACGGGCTTGACCGAGGCAGCGAACAGGGTGGGCAGCTGCTTGGCGTTGGAGGCCGACAAAAGTTCGAAGCTCGCGAGAAGCTTTCAGCTTTATCGAGGGCCCGTTTCTCGAACGCGTGGAGGATACCATCGAGGGTCGCCTCGCTGGGGGGGCGCTGGATTTGAGCCACAGTGGCAGGAGGACCCAGACAACCTGGAACGGGTACCCAGCTCTATGGAGTCGACGCGGGGCTCGAAGCTGTTGGCCGCAGGCATGTTCTCGCCGATGGTGTCAGCGGCGGCAGCGGGAGCCCACGCAGGGAAGTCCGTGTCGTAGGTGTCCGCCCAGGCGACGCGCTTGACGGGCGGCGGAGATGGAGGGCTCCTCGACGTTGCCGACCAGCGTTTGTGGCGAGCAATGTTGCCAGCCGTATTCCAGTACTTGAAGTCTAGCTCCTCCAGTGGGGTGAGGTGTCCACGGGCAGATGCCACCGCGCAGAGCTCGGAGCCGTTGCGCCTGTAGGGCCCCGTCTTGAGCTCAAGCTTGCGCGCGTTGTCCGTCGCGCAAGCCAGAGCCTTCGCCTCGTGCGAGACGGCTGTTGGAACAGAGATCCGATCCAGCTCAGGACCAGCACGTGGACGCAGAAGTCCCTTTTCCACAGCTCGTCGCCGGCGGGCGTCAAGTGCAGTGAGGAAACGGCGTCCGCGGGGTCGAAGAGGGTTCGGGGTACGAGTCGAAGTCGTACGAGTTGTAGAAGCTGATGAGGGAGTCGCCGCGCTTGCAGCTGGGGGCGTCCATGGAGCACCTCCAATGGCCGTGAGCATCACCACGCTTGCAGTGTAGAGGAACGTCGACCAGAACAGGAGCTTCATGAACGTTCCATGGCCTCCGCGCCTGCGCAGTCGCCGCTCGGGTCCCGGGGCTCCGCGCACGGGAATGGCACTTGAGCCAAAATGGCTACGGAGGAGGAGGAGAAGGAGGAGGAGTCGCACCCCTTGAAGAGAAGAAAAGAGAAAGCGGACACGAAACGAGCAAGGGAAGGACGGGCGGACAAGAAGCGGAGGAGGAGGAGGAGGAGGCGGAGAAGGAGGAGGAGAAGGAGCAGGCGGAGGAGGAGGGGCCGGCTGCGCCCGTCACTGTGGTACCGAGGCCGTCGGATCGCATCGCAGGAGGAGGACGCGGACGAGGCACAGGAGGAGGAAGCGAGGATCGATCGAGGCTCGAGACTGGAGATTCGAGATTCGAGCCTTCTGGAAAGAGGGCAGGGGATCGGCGCTCGAGGCCCGAGGCCTTCGTGGACGGGCGCCTGGCCCTGTCTGGGCCCCCTGCAGGTGGGGGGAGGCTGCGGAAGCCTCAGCGTGACCTCCAGGGCATCCAAGGGCCTCTGGCAGCCGCCAAGGTCCGAGCGTGCCCCCCCCAGCCCCCGGACCCTCCTGGAGGGAGATCGGGGATCTTCTGCAGCAGGAGACCCAAAACTGCAATGCAGGAAAAAAACTGCAACGCAGATCTTCGCAAACCCGGGTCAGCCAATATGCGAGGCTCGCTAACCCGGGTCAGCCAGAGGGGATCTTCGCAGGATCCTGCAGCATCCGGTGCCCTGGCTGACCCCCGTTTGCATTGACCCCCGTCTCTCAGGCCCCCAGGAGATCGAGCTTCGAGGTTGCCGGGCGCCTTGGGGCGCTCCTGCGCCTCCGGAAGCGCCCTCGCGGCCACCGCCGGGCTCGCCTCGACGCTCCTGGCCACGACGCGCCAGGACAGGCCCGGCGGTTCTGCGAGGGGCCCTGCGCCTCGGGGGTCCTGCGCATCGAGGGCCAGGGATCGGGAGCGTGCAGCACCCGGTGCCCGCTTTGTTGGGCCGTCGGCGGCTTCAGCACAGGCCGCGAGGGACTGCTCCGAACCTCCGAGGAGGAGGCGTCAGGGAGCTCCGGGGGCCAGCAGCGTGGAGAGGCCGCGGAGCCAGAGGCCCCGGCACCCTCGCCAGGAGCCCGCCGCGCGGAGGCTCTCGACCTCAAAGTCTGGATGCACTTACACTCCTCCTCCTCCTCCTCCTCCTCCTCCACCTCCTCCTCCTCCTCCTCCTCCTCCTCCGCCTCCTCCTCCTCCTCCTCCTCCTCCTCCGCCTCCTCTCCTCTCCTCCTCCTGATCATCATCATCATCATCATCATCATCATCATCATCATCATCATCATCATCATCAGCAGCAGCAGCAGCAGCAGCATCAGCATCAGCATCAGCATCAGCATCAGCATCAGCATCAGCATCAGCATCAGCATCAGCATCATCATCATCAGCAGCAGCATCAGCATCAGCATCAGCATCATCATCATCATACCAAGCATCATCAGCATCACCATCATATAATCATCCTCAACATCATCAGTGGCATCATCAGATCATACGCATCATCAACAACAATATCACCATCATATGATCAGCATCATCATCAGCATCATCATCAGCATCAGTATCATCAGCAACAGCATCATCGTCATCACCATCGTCGTCATCATCGTCGTCAGCATCAGCATTATCAGTATCGTTAGCATCTTACGAGTAGTAAAACGGTCAATGTTGTTCTAAGTTCTGTTATAGCAGTGCTTTGTCAGCACTAGTATGATCAGTCGCATGCGTATTAGAACCTTATTCGCTTCGAAGTGTGTGTGTGTTGGTGTTCGTAGTGCCAGTTCACGTGGCAGGAGAATCACACTTCGTAACGAAAGGATTAATGTTACGTTTGTCGTAATAGGTAGCACGTTTGTATACAGTCTCATATTCGCAGTATGAATATGAATAATACTATTACACTGTCCTTGTCTTCCTCCTCCTTCCTTTCCTCTTACTTCTTCACGTTCCTCCTCATCCCAATCATCCACATCATCCCCACCATCTTCATAATCAGAATCGTCATAACCACCCACGTCAACATCAGCAGCAGCATCATCATCAGAATCATCATCCTCAGCAGCAGCACCATCATCATCAGCAGCAGCATCATCGTCCTCGTCCTCGTCCTCCTCTTCCTGCATCCATCATCATTCTGGGACACACACAGCAGATCATGGTTAAATGCGCACAAGCACTGGCTCCTCCTCCTCCTCCTCCTCCTCCTTCTCATCCTTATCCTCCTCCTCCTCCTCCTCCTCATCCTCCTTCCCTATTCCTCGCACGTACCCACAGAGCGCGGCGGTCCTCGACTCCGATCACCACCGATTGAGCTGCTCCGAACACCTCCTCGTCCTCGTCCTCCTCCTCGTCCTCCTCCTCCTCCTCGTCCTCCTCCTCCTCCTCTCTCCATGATCCTCCTCCCCAGCGAGGACACTGGATGCACTGAGTCGCACTCCGTTCTGAAGGCTATGCGAGTCGTCCAACCTCGCGCTGCGCACCTGGCGATGCGCGACGCGCGGCTACACTCGGGCCCCCGCGCGACCGCCATCGAGAAGGGCACATCTCTGGCTCGGGCAGCGACGCGCGAGGAGTAGGAGGAGCTGGCGGAGGAGGAGGAGAAGGCGGAGCTGGCGGAGGAGGAGGAGGAGGAGGAGGAGGAGGTCCCCCCGAGGTCTTCCAGGTCCTCCATCGGCCCCTTGGAGGCCTGCAGAGGCCCAAGCATGGCCGAAAT
The DNA here is from genome assembly GCA_963575745.1 of Prorocentrum cordatum. Taxonomy (NCBI): domain Eukaryota; class Dinophyceae; order Prorocentrales; family Prorocentraceae; genus Prorocentrum; species Prorocentrum cordatum. The sequence goes on from CAUYUJ010000155.1 coordinate 112,901, forward strand.
TGTTCAAAACCTCGATGTTCGATCATCGATCATCGAGGAAGGAGGAGGATGAGGAAGAGGAGAAGGAGGATGACGACGACGACGACGAGGAGGAGGAGGACGACGACGACGACCAAACTAAACCCAGGATGTGTCGAAGATGCTGCATCTATCAGAAGCGCCCACTTGAAACACCCGCACCTTATAGGACTGCAATTCAGGCGAGAGCCTCGCTGCGAAGAGTAGAACTTCGAGCGAACTATAAGGAAAGCTGAAACAGGGGATCGTACGGTGCAACGAAGTGTCCAACGAGGGCCCCCTTTGTGAGCAGAGGCCGCACTCCGTCCGTGCAGCTATGACACCTGTGTGAGCTTCTGGCCGCCGGATGCGCGGAAGTCTCCCGCGAGAGCCCCATGTTTGAGAAGGGCCCGTCCTCCGGATTGGCACCTGCTGCGCGACTTCAAGACACGTGGGCGCGGCGCCAAACCGAGAGCCCCATTGTCAAAAGGAGCCACCCTTCATCCTTGTAGCAAATGCAAGCTGTTGCTATGCAAACGAATGCGCGATGCTAAAGCGAGAAACCCATTTGTAAAAAGGTTCCATTCTCAATCCCTGTAACTAGTACAAGCTTTCAGACGAATGTGCTCGGCGCTGGGGCTAGAGCCGCATTTTGAAAAAGGTCCACCCTCCATCCTTATAATGATTGGAAACTTCGAGCTTCAACACAATGAACGGTTTGGAAATCTTCGGAGAAACACCCGGACTGCCCTACCGACACATCTGGTGGTGACAGGGAGGGATTCTCTCCAGAAACATATGAAGAAGGAAGAAGAACAGCAGCAAGAGCACGACAACGACGAAGAGAAGTGGATCCTGCTGTACGGCGCCCCCCTGGACGAGAACGTAGCTGGCGCGCGGACCGGGTCTCCCGACAAGGCCCTGCAGAAGAGGCACGGCATCCGCTTGGCCTCCACCTGGCCAACGTCCTGAGGGGACAATTGTCTTGTCGAGGAAGACGAGGGGAAGGAAAGGAACGAGGCTCGAAGATGGGACGCGTTTGGTCCCCATGGGCCCCTGGAAGCTTCCAGAAGCCTCCGCGAAGACCTCGGAAACATCCTCTTTCAGAAATTTGGACCTTTCTCGCAGCGACAGCGCACCGAAGTGAGGCAAGCCTAGTGTCGCAGAACGTTCCCCTCAAAACATGCAGAAGACTAGGCGAGAGGCGGGGGACAAAAGCGTGACGGCCGCGCCACCACCAGGGAGAGGGAATGAGGGGGGGAAGGGAGCAAGGAGACCAAGTGAGCTACTTTGTGTACCCAGACACGACGGGCTCATGTTTCAGTCCGCGGGCAACGGCAACAACAACAACAACAACAACAGCAGCAGCAGCAGCAGCAGCAGCAGCAGCAGCAACAACGACAACAACAACAACAACAACAACAACAACAACAACAACAACAACAACAACAACAACAACAACAATTACTAGCACGTGGGGACACTCCGTTCTCACCAGTGCCAGGGTTTTCATAGGAGGCGGGCAATACCCCCACTTTGTGGGGGGGCCGGTTCAAGCTCTACCAAATTTCCAAACGACTCTTCGCCACCACCCACACCCAGCTTCCCGCCCTATGACGTTCGGACACTTCACTTCGTGGCATGCGGACGACCGTGGCTACTATTCAGGGCCCCGCGGCCGACGACGACGGCGTGCGCGCGCGAAGAAAAAACGAATGTGTCCCGCATGGTATTATTTGACAGGGATGATGGCCCTGGCAGGTGCGCAACCGTTGTCGCAGAAGTTCGAAAAAGTTGCTCGCAAAAGCCCGTTTGACAGAAATGTTTAAAAAGTGTTGGGTTTCCTACGAATCCGCAAGAGCGCGCGGGATGAAATTTTGACATTTTTTTTTTGAAAAACCATTGGTTTTTTGATGTTTTTATGTTAAAATCGCTACGAACACTAAGTTTTGGAAGGATTTCGTCTTGCGCGCGCGAATGTCCACTTTACCTTATTTTTTTGCAAGGGATTCTTGAAGTTTGGTTATGTTAGAACAAGAAATGTCCACTTTAGCTTATTTTTTGCAAGGGAAAGCGGGCAACAAAACAACCGGATCTGGACACATCGTTTTGCCTGAGACTTCCTCACGAAAATTATGAAAATGTGGCTGCGGCCTAGGCGCGGCGGGGGGGCCATGCACCAGGGGTCCCAACAATAATTATTCTTTAGAAGTAATAATGTTCAACAACAACAACAACAACAACAACAACAACAACAACAACAACAACAACAACAACAACAACAACAACAATTACTAGCACGTGGGGACACTCCGTTCTCACCAGTGCCAGGGTTTTCATAGGAGGCGGGCAATACCCCCACGTTGTGGGGGGGCCGGTTCTAGCTCTACCAAATTTCCAAACGACTCTTCGCCACCACCCACACCCAGCTTCCCGCCCTATGACGTTCGGACACTTCACTTCGTGGCCTGCGGACGACCTTGGCTACTACACTGGCGCATGCAAATGATACGGGCTGCCGCAGTCAGCCAAGGGAGGCCGCGACAGCTCTGGGCCATACTGGTCGTCAAGGGCTTTCGCCGACAAAGCCATGACCCATCCAAGAACACAGGCGATACCTTGATCCGAGATGGCTACGGATGTGACAGTGATCAGTGATTTTGTTCGATGACGTGTGACGCACGGACTTGTTGTGGTAACATGCCGACGACGACGACGACGACGACGACGACGCGACGACGCGCGCATGTGTCCCGCATGGTATTTTTTGCAAGGGATTGTGGCCCCTGGCAGGCGCGCGAACGCCGTTGAAAGAGCGTGCGAAAGTAGCTCGCGCGAGCTCATGTAACATAAATGTTGAAAAAACATTTGTTTTTAAGGATTCGGACAGCGCGCGCGGGTAGAAATTTGGAAAATCCGTGCACGTGTCTTTCGAGGACCTACGGTGCGATTCGTGCGATTTTATGATACGCGGTGCTGAAATCCTTAAGAAACCCAATGGTGTTTGAAGATTCCGGCGTGCGCGCGCGAGGAAAAAACGAATGTGTCCCATATGGTATTATTTGACAGGGATGATGGCCCTGGCATGCGCGCAACCGTTGTTGCAGAAGTTCGAAGCACGTGAAAAAATTGCTCGCAAGAGCCCGTTTGACAGAAATGTTGAAAAAGTATTGGGTTTCCTAAGAAATCCGCAAGAGCGCGCGGGATGAATTTTGGAAACTTTTTTTTTTGAAAAAAACATTGGGTTTTTTTTCATGTTTTTATGTTAAAATCGCTACGAAAACTAAGGTTTTGGAAGGATTTCATCTTGCGCGCGCGAGTGTGCACTTCGTGTCATTTTTTGCAAAGGATTCTTGAAGTTTGGTTATGTTAGAACAAGACATGTCATTTTATAATGTTTTTTGACAGGGAAAGCGGGCGTCAACAAAACAACCGGATCTGGATCACATCGTTTTGCCTGAGACTTCCTCACGAAAATTATGAAAATGAGGCTGCGGCCTAGGCGCGGCGAGGGGGCCATGCACCAGGGGTCCCAACAATAATTATTCTTTAGAAATAATAATGTTCAACAACAACAACAACAACAACAACAACAACAACAACAACAACAACAACAACAACAACAACAACAACAACAACAACAACAACAACAACAACAAAAACGTCGGAGGTCTAGGGCGAGAGGAGGAAGCGAGGAGGGCACAAGGGTCAAGATACGCCCAGGCTAGCGCATGGGTAAGAAATGGTTCGAACAGAAGCCATGTGTATACGTGTATACATGTTAATACATATACATATATGTGTAAACACATCTATACATATATATATATATATACATATATATATATATATATATATATATATATGTGTGTGTACGCACACCCATAATATGATCCAGGGTTGCCCCCCTCCCCCCGAATGCATATGGAAACGAGCCCGCCTCCGCTGCATGGGTACGCCCGTGAGCCTTGCGAAGGCCTCGCGAATGGGATCGCTCCCCCCCCATGTGGCCTTCAGCGCCTCCTGAAGGCTTCCTGGAAGCCTCCCGGGGCCTCTTGGGGGCGTCTTGGGAGCCTCTTGGGGGCCTGTTGTGGGCCACTCGGGGGCCTCCTGGGGCATCTTGGGGGCCTCTTGGCGGCCCGATGTCGGTCTCAGGGTCCCTTTGGGGGCAGAAGGCTCGAAATGTCAATTGGAGTCTCCCATCTTGGGACTCTCTTGGGGCCCGTTTGGGACGTCTTGTGCGTCCGTCTTGGGATCCTTTTGAGCCTAGTTGTGGCCATCTTGGCGGCCTCCCGGGCCGTCTTGGGGCGGTCCAGCGGGCAGAAGCGAAGATGCTAAAAATGCCAGGTTTCTGGAAAAGACGGGACGAGTTTTGCATCTCGGCGCTCTCTTTGAGATCGTCTGGGAGCGGTCTTTTGGACGCCTCTGGGGTCGTTGGAGACGCCACGGGAGCCGCCCAAGACTCCTGGAGGCCGTCTCAGGGGCGACGCGTGGCCCTCCGCAGCCGCCATGATGACGGCGGTCTGTGCGCTCCGGGGGCAGGAGGAGGAGGAGGAGGAGGCGGAGGAGGAGGAGGCGGGGGATGGGGG
>CAUYUJ010000156.1:0-57500 GCA_963575745.1 Prorocentrum cordatum
AGGAGGAGGAGGAGGAGGAGGCGGAGGAGGAGGAGGCGGAGGAGAGGGAGGAGGGGGAGGAGGGGGAGGAGGAGGAAGAAGAAAAATAAGAATCATAATAATAATAATACTAATTATAATAATAATAATAATAATAATAAGAAGAAGAAGAAGAAGAAGAAGAATAATAAGAAGAAGAAGAAGAATAAGAATAATAATAATAATAAGAAGAAGAAGAATAAGAAGAATAATAATAATAAGAAGAATAAGAAGAAGCAGAAGAAGAATAAGACGAAGAAGAAGAATAATAAGAATAATAATAATAATAAGAAGAATAATAATAATAAGAAGAATATTAAGAAGAATAATAATAAGAAGAAGAAGAATAATAATAAGAATAAGAAGAATAATAATAATACGAAGACGAAACAGAAGAATAATAAGAAAAATGATAACAAGAGGAGGAGGAGGCGGAGGAGGAGGAGGAGGAGGAGGAAGAAGAAGCAGACAAATAGTAATACTAAGAAACAGAGGAGGAGGAGGAGGAGGTGGAGGAGGAGGAGGAGGAGTCGTGGAGGAGGAGGAGGACGGAGGAGGAGGAGGAGGAGGTAGGAGCAGGAGGAGGGGTGAGGAGGAGGAGGAGGAGGAGGAGGGAGGGAGGAGGAGGAGAGGAGGAGGAGGAGGAGGACGAGGACGAGGAGGAGGAGGAGGAGGTGGAGGAGGATGGAGGAGGGGAGGAGGGGAGGAGGAGGAGGAGGAGGAGGAGGAGGAGAGGGAGGTGGGGGAGAGAGGGGGGAGGTAGGAGGAGAAGAAAAAAAACAATAGGAGGAGGTGGAGGAGGAGGAGGAGGAGGAAGGAGCGGAGGAGGAGGAGGAGGAGGAGGAGGAGGAGGAGGAGGTGGAGGAGGAGGAGGAGGAGGAGGAGGAGGAGGAGGAGGAGAGGGAGGAGGGGGAGGAGGGGGAGGAGGAGGAGCCATGGCAGATCGAGGGTGAGGAGGTGAGCCGTGCGAGGCTGGGAGGAGGCCCTGGAGGGGGAGAGGGGGCCCAGGCGTCGTCCCAGGCGCCCGCGGCGCCCCGATGGGGATCGAGAGGCGACGCGTCCGTCGTCGCTCTGGTGGCCTCGGGGGGGCCCAGGGCGCGGCCCCCCCCTCGGAGGGCTCGGAGGGCACTTGCAACCATCCTTGGGGCCGTCTTGGGGCCTCCCGGATGTGTGCGTCGGAGGCTATCTTGGAGGCCATTTTGGAGGCCATTTTGGAGGCCATTTTGGAGGCCATTTTGGAGGCCATCCTTGGGGCCGTCTTGAGGCCTCCTGGATGTGTGCGTCGGAGGCTATCTCGAGCCATCTTGGAGTTCTCCTGGGCCATCTTGGAGGCCACTTTGGGCCTCCGAGGTCCTCCTGGAGCCATGGGCGATCCTGGGGCCGCCCTGGCGCCTCGCGACACCCCCCCTCCCAGGCCCAGGGGGGAGGCTGCAGGCGAGGAGCCCGGGGCAGAGCGGCAGATCTCGGGCCACGGGGGGAGGGGGTCGCGTCCCTCGCGACTCCCCCGCGGCGCGAAGCCACACCTCCGCCGCTTCGGTGGTCTCGGTGCGGGCTTCTTCTGCCTGTGTCGGGGGCTTCTCTGGCGGCCCTTGCGTGCAGGGCCCCAGGGCTGTCAGCACAGAGAGGCCCGGGCTGCACGACACGGTCTGGGGGAATGGGTCTGGCTCTCTGGGGTCCCTGTCGTGACACACGGCCACGACGTCGGTGATCCGGGGCAACAGGAGGAGGTGCCCCCGGGTCCGGGCGGCGCCCACGCGAGACCGTGGCGCCGGGCACGTGTTGGTAAAAGCGTTCCCTCGCACCCAGAGGTAGCTCCCCGACCACCTGAGACCGCTCGAGAGCGACGCGGGACTGGCCGCCGAGAGGGGGCCGAGAGATCCACAGGGGACGGCCCACGTCACGAAGATACGTGTCGTCCCCTGGCCTTCCAGGCGGGCACCCGACTTAAAAAAACCTATCCCAAAGATATTCTACGTCTTGGTTTTAGGCTGTTTCGCTCAGCCTTTTAGGATTTTGGGTCTCGGGTCTCCAGTGCTAAGCAAACATAGCTCTCTGGAAGGTCAGGGTCATGTCGCAGAGGAAGAGACATCTGGTCCCTCTGCTGCTGGTGCTGCAGCTTCTCTTCTTCCTCCCAGCTTGGACAGCCCGGCCGACAGTTGCACAGCGGGCAGTCGCCGCCGGCTGCGGGGCAGCCAGCAGCCGATGGGACCGCTCGTCAAATGGCGGGTCCCAGGAACCCTGAACCCAGACAGACAGCCATCTCTTGGAGGACAGATTCTTGCTTCCGCCAGGTTCCGCAGGCCTTCCACTGGCGGAGCCGCCTTCTCTTTTTTCTTCCGTGGGGCGTTCGCCGACTTCCGCAGAGGAAGAGCTGTCCAACCTCTCGATCTCTCAGGGGGGGGGCCCGTCTGGAGCGTCCGGCATGTGCCCGCTGTGTTTGTCTCCCTTCTCTGCGCCATGTGTTCCCCCCCGGGCGGCGAGGTCTCTGGCCCCCTCCCCCCGGCCCGCCCGCTGCGCTCTCGCGGGGCGCCCGCAGGATACTTCGGCCGACGGCGGTCCGAGAGGGGGCTGGCTGGCGAACAGGCCGTGGGACCTGCGGTCCGGAACCTGTGGCTCAGCGCTGTGATGTTCCCACCTACTTTAGCCTTGATCGCCAGAAAGAATTTAGAGCGCACCCCAGAACTCGAGGGTCTTCACGTGTCGGGCCCTGGGAGGCACTGTTTCGACACTCTTTCGACACTCTTTCGACACTTGTCCGGGTGCTCGAGATTATTTCTTGGATGTGGTCCTCAGGTACGCTGGGAGCAACACCAGCTTAGCGTGTCGTTCCGCTGGCTCTGGCCCACCACGCGTCGGCGCGACACGCTGTCCATACGTTGCGGCCCCCAGGCGTCGGCGTCCCGAGCTCTTCCGGTCTTCCCGTCCCGCGAGGCGGCGCGAGACGCCATCTGCTCGCGGGGCACAGCGTGTCGCCAGGGCCGCCGCCGCAGCATTGCTCCAGACAGGCCGACACGAGGGTGGCCGCTGTAAGCACGGTGGGCCCCGACCCTTTATGGCCGCGCGCGGAGCAAAGTGCGCAGGGAACGAGAGCTGCAAGGTGCGGCGGTGGTGGTGGTGGTGGGCATGACAGCCGTGATCGCCTGCGCGCTGCGTGCTCGAACTTTGAGGCGTTCGAGGATCGAAGGAATCGCCATCTCTTCCTCGGCGGATGGCTGCGGAAGGGCGGCGGAGTGTCCCGCCGGAAGAACACAACGGGGCCGACTCCCACATAGCGGAAGCTGGCGGAAGGCCAGCGGAATGTGACCGAAGTGAAAGATCTGGCCCCAAGAGATGGCAACATGTGTGGGTTCGGAGTTGCAGGAGTCCGCCAACTGTGTCCCTCTCGCTTGTGCGCGCGCGTCCGTCGGGGGCGGCAAAAAGGGGGGCGATGACTAAGGGGGGTGGATACCATGGCGGGGGCCACGATGTTTCCTCAGACTTCATGGCGCCTCTTCTCATTCCATGACGTCCCTGACCCCCCCGCTGGGCCGCACACGTACCGCCGGTCACGATTCGCGCCCCCCCCTCTTGGACGCCCCCCTCTTGGCCGCCCCCGAGTCCGCTGGCCTGCCTCAGGAGGGAAAAGAACACACAGACACAATTAATCGTCGATTCCCTAGAAAATATGGGACGTGGGGGGGAAGACAGAAAACCCAGAAAACATTTACAAATATGGGGAATCCTGTTGCTGTTGTTGTTGCTGCTGCTGCTGTTGTTGGTGTTGCTGTTGCTGTTGTTGTTGTTGTTGTTGCTGCTGTTGTTGTTGTGGTTGTTGTAATTGTTGTTGTTGTTGCTGCTGCTGCTGCTGTTAGTGTTGTTGTTGAACTCTCATTTCTGAAGAATAATTATTGTTGATCCCCCCTGTCCGGTGCCCATTGGTTTTTTCAATTGAAGTGCTTCCTCCGGGGCTCGCACCCTGTTTTTTGACAGGGAAAGCCTTGCGGATCAGAATGCGTTGTTGGGCCCCGGACTACAACAACAACGGCTCCCGCCTGAGACTTCCTCACAATTTACTCAGGACCCCCGCTCCCGCCTGAGACTTCCTCAAAATTTACTCCGGAAGGGCGCTCCCGCTTCAGACTTTCTCACATTTTACTCAGAAGCGGCGCTCCCGCTTGAGACTTCCTTAAGCAGGACCCCTGCTCCCGCCCGAGACTTTTTCATAATTTACTCAGGAATGGCGCTCTCGCTTAAGACTTCTTCGCAATTTATTGCAGCATCGCGTTCTCGACGCTCAGGAACCACGCTCGCGCCAAGGACGCCCTCGCAATATACTTAGGAATCGCGCTCTCGCTTAATACTTCCTCGCAATTTACGCAAAAATCCCGTTTGAATGTCCCGCCCGCCCGACCCGCCCGTCAGGGTCCGCCCGCCCGACCGGCGCTCCCGCCTGAGACGTCCGACAATGTACTCGGGACCCCCGCTCCCGCCCAACTCTTCCTTGAGGAATACGCCCTCGCCTAGGACTTCCTCGAACGTTCACACTCTTACCCTCCTGCCCCTTCCTCCCCATCCAACCTCCCTCCTCCCTCCCCTCTCCCTCATATCCACCCTCCTCCTCCCTCTTCCTCTCTCCCCTCACCCTCCTCCCATAACCCTCCTCCCTCCTCTCTTCGCCCTCCCCTCTCCAGCCTCCTCCTTCCTCCCTCCTCTGTCTCTCTATCTCCAATCGTCCCCCCCCCCCCTCCTCGCCCCCTCTCTCCTGGCGTGTTCCCCTTTAGCCTCGTCCCTCCCCCTCCCTTCCTCCCACTCTCCCTCGTTCTCCCCCTTCCTCTTCTTGCAGGGCCCGCGCTAATTCCAATGGTGGGCAAAGAGATGCGTGCCCCATCCTCCGAATAATTCCCCGCCCGTTCACGCCCGCTTGTCTAAGCCCGCCCGCCCCCGCAAAAAGAAAGAATCCCCCCAGAAGGGGGTACGCTCGAAGACGAAGGGGGCGGGTATCGAGGGCGTGGGTATACACGTTGCATGGCACGCGGGCAAGTAAGAGCGAACAGTCTTAAAATGATTGTTGTTGTTGTTGTTGTTGAACATTATTAATTCTAAAGAATAATTATTGTTGGGACCCCTGGTGCACGGCCCCCCTGCGCCGCCTAGGCCGCAGCTACATTTTCATCATTTTAGTGAGGAAGGTCTCCGCAAACGGGTTGGTCCGGATCCGGTTGTTTTGTACGGGCGGTTTTTCCTTGCAAAAAATAAGGTGAAATGGACATTCGCGCGCGCAAGACGAAATCCTTCCAAAACCTTAGTGTTCGCAGCGATTTTATCATAAAAACATCAAAAAACCAATGGTTTTTCAACAAAAAAATGTCAAAATCTCATCCCGCGCGCTCTTGCGGATTCGTAGGAAACCCAACACTTTATAAACATTTCTGTCAAACGGGCTATTGCGAGCAACTTTTTCGAACTTCTGCGACAACGGTTGCGCACCTGCCAGGGCCATCATCCCTGTCAAATAATACCATGCGGGACACATTCGTTTTTTCTTCGCGCGCGCACGCCGAAATCTTCAAAAACCATTGGGCTCCTTAGGAATTTTAGCACCGGGCAACATAAAATCATACGCGCCTGCCAGTAGGCGCCACAATTTTCAACTACTGTCGCAAAACCAATACCATGCGCGCTGACACATCCGGCGTGTACTGGTTTACCGTGGTTTCCTATTCTAGCGTCAGGAACACGTTACCACCAAAAACCAGTACAGGTGTCCAGTGTTGGAACAGGGGGAAAAGTCGTATACTAAGCTAGCGTCCAGAAAATGTTACCACAACAAGTCACTGTACCCATGCGCCAGTGTAGTAGCCACGGTCGTCCGCAGGCCACGAAGTGAAGTGTCCGAACGTCATAGGGCGGGAAGCTGGGTGTGGGTGGTGGCGAAGAGTCGTTTGGAAATGTGGTAGAGCTTGAACCGGCCCCCCCACAAAGTGGGGGTATTGGCGGGCGTCGTATGAAAACCCTGGCACTGGTGAGAACGGAGTGTCCCCACGTGCTAGTAATTGTTGTTGTTGTTGTTGTTGAACATTATTTATTCTAAAGAATAATTATTGTTGGGCCCCCTGGTGCGCGCCCCCCCTGCGCCGCCTAGGCCGCAGCTACATTTTCATCATTTTCGTGAGGAAGCCTCAGAAAAGAGGGTGTGTACAGGATCCGGTTGTTTTGTTGTAATCCGCTTTCCCTTGCAAAAAACAATAGAAAATGACATTTCTTGTTCTAATATAATCAAATTTCAAGAATCCCTTGCAAAAAATAAGGTAAAGTGGACATTCGCGCGCGCAAGACGAAATCCTTCCAAAACCTTAGTGTTCGCAGCGATTTCAACATACAAACATCAAAAAACCTATGGTTTTTCAACAAAAAATTGTCAAAATCTCATCCCGCGCGCTCTTGCGGATTCGTAGGAAACCCAACACTTTTTAAACATTTCTGTCAAACGGGCTTTTGCGAGCAACTTTTTCGAACTTCTGCGACAACGGTTGCGCACCTGCCAGGGCCATCATCCCTGTCAAATAATACCATGCGGGACACATTCGTTTTTTCTTCGCGCGCGCACGCCGTCGTCGTCGGCCGCGGGGCCCTGAATAGTAGCCCCGGTCGTCCGCATGCCACGAAGTGAAGTGTCCGAACGTCATAGGGCGGGAAGCTGGGTGTGGGTGGTGGCGAAGAGTCGTTTGGAAATTTGGTAGAGCTTGAACCGGCCCCCCCACAAAGTGGGGGTATTGCCCGCCTCCTATGAAAACCCTGGCACTGGTGAGAACGGAGTGTCCCCAGTCTTAAATGATTGTTGTTGTTGTTGTTGTTGTTGTTGTTGTTGTAATTGTTGTTGAAGTCTCACTTCTGAAGAATAATTATTGTTGATCCCCCCCACCGGTGCATATTGTTTTTTCTCATTCAAAGTGTACTCCTCGACGCTCGCGCCCTGTTTTTTGACAGGGAAAGTCTTCCTGCTGAAACTGGGCCCCTGGCCCCCGGGTTACAACAACAACGGCTCCCGCTTGAGACTTCCTTACAATTTAGCCAGGACCCCCGCTCCCGCCCGAGACTTCCTCGCATGTTATTCAGGAATCGCGCTCTCGCCTGGGACCTCCTTATAATTTATTCAGGAATCTCTCTCCCGGCGCTCTGGAGTCGCGCTCTCGCTGGAGACTTGCTTGCGACTTACTGAAGAATGGCATTGCGTTGGGATTTCTTGCATTTTTCCCAAGCGCTCCGCTCCCGACACCCAGGCACCCAGGAGTCGCGCCCGTTGTGGCCCCATGTGCATACACTTCGTGGCCCCGCTGTCGCCATTTGTGTCCCCCTCACTGTCCTACGTGGCCCAGTCGCTACCTTAGTGGCCCCATAGTTGCCTTCTGTGGCCCCGCATTATCTACACTTCGTGGCCCCCGCTCGTTCGCGCTCTTCGTGGCCCCATACGCATTCCCTTCGTGTCCCCGCTGTCGCCCTTCGTGGCCTACTTCGTGCCCTTCGTGGCCCTGCTGTCGTTCTCTCTCGCTCTCGCTTTCGCTCGTCGTCGCCGTCGTCGTCGTCGACGTCGTCGTCGTCGTCGTCGTCGTCGTCGTCGTCGTCGTCGTCGTCGTCGTCGTGGTCGGTCCCCTGTCCGTCCATCTTGGGGTCGGGTCGACGGTCCACGGCCGCCCCGCCGATCAGCGCTGCCGCTGGCCAGGCCGACGATTCGCGGCCGCCCCGCCGCTTGCCGGGGCCCGGCCTGCAGGGAAAAAAGCTATACCGGTACACCCCCCAAAAGGGGTTCGATCGAAGACGAAGAGGGCGGGTATAGAGGGTTTGGGAAATACGCGTTATTGGACACTCGAGCATATAAGGGCGAACAGACTTACAATGATTGTTGTTGAACATTATTTATTCTAAAGAATAATTATTGTTGGGCCCCCTGGTGCGCGCCCCCCCTGCGCCGCCTAGGCCGCAGCTACATTTTCATCATTTTCGTGAGGAAGCCTCAGAAAAGAGGGTGTGTACAGGATCCGGCTGTTTTGTTGTAGTCCGCTTTCCCTTGCAAAAAACAATAGAAAATGACATTTCTTGTTCTAATATAAACAAATTTCAAGAATCCCTTGCAAAAAATAAGGTAAAGTGGACATTCGCGCGCGCAAGACGAAATCCTTCCAAAACCTTAGTGTTCGCAGCGATTTTAACATAAAAACATCAAAAAACCAATGGTTTTTCAACAAAAAAATGTCAAAATCTCATCCCGCGCGCTCTTGCGGATTCGTAGGAAACCCAACACTTTTTAAACATTTCTGTCAAACGGGCTTTTGCGAGCAACTTTTTCGAACTTCTGCGACAACGGTTGCGCACCTGCCAGGGCCATCATCCCTGTCAAATAATACCATGCGGGACACATTCGTTTTTTCTTCGCGCGCGCACGCCGTCGTCGTCGGCCGCGGGGCCCTGAATAGTAGCCACGGTCGTCCGCATACCACGAAGTGAAGTGTCCGAACGTCATAGGGCGGGAAGCTGGGTGTGGGTGGTGGCGAAGAGTCGTTTGGAAATTTGGTAGAGCTTGAACCGGCCCCCCCACAAAGTGGGGGTATTGCCCGCCTCCTATGAAAACCTTGGCACTGGTGAGAACGGAGTGTCCCCACGTGCTAGTAATTGTTGTTGTTGTTGCTGTTGTTGTTGTTGTTGTTGTTGTTGTTGTTTCTTTTCCTCCAGGCTTGTCAGATGGGGTCAGAGTAGATGGGGTCGGAGGATCGCGCCGCATCGCTGGTGCATCGCCGATGCGGCTCGAAGTGGAGCCCGTGTTTCCCCACACCTACGTTGCCGATGATTCGCGGACGTCGTTGATGCATCGCCGGCGCATCGCCGATGTATCGCCGATGCATCGCCGATGTATCGGCGATGAGGCGCGATCCTCCGACCACATCCCTTTTATCCTCTATCCACTGTGCGAGCGCGTCTGGTCTGTCAGCCCCCCTTGGCTCAAGCGTGCTGAGCGGAGCCTGAGCTTTACAGCTTGCAGCGCTCTTGCGAGGTTGGCCCTGCCAGCCTACGCGACCACTCGCTTTTGGTAGGTCCCGCTCGCGCTCCGGTTCCCGCGGGATGGACCTCCAGGATCCGGGGCGCCGCCAAGAGAGTGTCCTGGGGGCCGAGGTGGCCCCATGCATCGACGAACAGCAGGCTGCATAAACATACAGTGCAGGCGCTGAGGTAAGGACTCCTTTGGGTTAAGTCGGGCCTGTCCCTCCACAGGAGGAATATGCAAAAACAGTCCAAAAATCGTCCAGGAACGATTTGTGTGTGTGTGTGTGTTTAAATGTTTCGGGGTAGTTCGTGAGTGTTCCTATTTTTCGCCCAGAACCCGCTTGTAAGGGGGACGCGCCCGACCTAGCCTTTGGCCTCAGGAGGGGGCTCGGGTTTTTTTGGCGGGGTCGGTCCTCGGGGATCTTCGGATGCAACTCCTGGGAGGTCAGATTCTGTTTTTGCCCTGGTCCGAAAGCCGGCTTACTCCGGGCTGATCCGGCTATAATCCCGTTTGCTCCGGCTCAATCCCGCTCAATCCCGTCAAAAGTCCGGCCTAATGGCAGTCAATCCGTTAAAATCCTTGCAGTCTCAGGCGAAACGCCGGGCCCGCCCTGCATACACGTCTGGGGGTGCGAGAGGGAGGAGTTCTTGTAAGGAAAAGCGATGGGGGTGGAGGAGGAGGAGGAAGAGGAGGAGGAGCTTGGACCCTTCAGCCGTCACTTCTTGCGCGCCCCACAGAGAGGATGGTGGCGTGGCCGCAGAGGACGGCGGCGAGGCCGCGGGCGAGGACACCGCCGACACCTGCGCCGGCCCACCCTCGCGCAAGCTCCTCGAGGCGATGGCTGGAAGCGCCCCCCCCATCGGATCCCGACTGCGTTTGCCTACGTTCAAGCAGTGGCGAAGCGTCCTGGCTCGCCTATAGCCCCACCAAAGAATATTCTAAGAACCTTTTGTGGTTTCCACGAAATGTTCTTAGAACTTTTCTGATTGAGACTGTCTTGTTTTATCACATATGGCTTATGTTCTAAAAACATTGTCTTTGTTATTCGAACACTTTGGGGTTTTAAGAGCATTTCGTGGCAGGACTATAGGAATGGCGGGACGGTCGGTCCATGTTCAATACGTCTCCCGAAGGGGGTTCGAGTAGATGTCAGAGCCCCGAGTTATGAGGGTAGGGCGGGGTCTTGGATAGCTCCCGATTGGGGGCTTCAGTTTTCGCGTTGGAGCTGCCCCATGCTGCACTCAATTCATGTTGTGTAGATGATTGCAGTCTTCTCTTGAAGCAGGAGTTGTTCCGGATCAAGTGGCGGTTCCAGGGCTTCCCTGGATCATGTTTGGGGGCATCAAGTAAGCCCTACCCGGACCAGGGGTCCATCCCGAATAACTCGGGTGCCCGAAGATGGGGTCGGCAGATCATGCCGCATTGTCGATGCATCCCCGCTGCGGCTCGATGTGGAGCCCGATGTTCTCCGCCCTGGCGTCGCCGATGCGTCGCCGATGCATCGGCGATGCGGCTCGATCCTCCGACCCCATTCACTCGGACCCCATCTAGGATGCCTCTAGTGTGTGTGTGTGTGTGTGTGCCGATCTGCGCTCCCTTCTCCCGTTCCCCGCTGCTGTTTTCTTTGGGAAAGGAAGAGGCAGCGATGCGGCTTCCCGTCCCCGTTTTGGCTTATGAGCCATCGTAGCCACGGCCGGACTCGCCTCGAAATTCGGGCCAGAGCACCCCGAAGGAGGTCTGGGCAGTAGCCGTATCGGCATCCTCTCGTCTCCCCAGTCTTGGCTTGGGCATGGCCGCGAGATCTTGCACTTCCGCCCAGAGGGAAGGGGTCATCGGTCGCATCCTGCGGATCACTGTGGAAGATGGCAGGCTCCTTAGCTCAAGCTCCTCCCCCCGCAACAGACAGACAGGTAGACAGACAGTCAGACAGACAGACAGACGGACAGACAGAGAGACAGACACAGACACACCCACACGCACACGCGCACGCGCCGTGAAAGGCGGCTGTGGACGCGGCGTGGGCGAAGCAGTCGTGCGAGCACTTTGCCGAGCAGTCTCCCGTGCCGTCCTTCGCCTCCTCCGTGCCGCCCCTCGCCGAGCACTCCGCCCCGTTCACGGGGGAGGATCAATATGCAAAAAGTGTACATGAGCGTAACTCGCGGAGTCGAGGAACAAGACACGGCATAAACATAAACTTTCGCAGCTCCGCGCAGATCTCTTGGATCGGCTCTGGGCCCCCCCATGGCGGCGCTTCTGGCACCGCCCCTGGCGCGCTCCGCGCGCCAGGGAGCAGGGTCCAGCGCAGAGCCGAGAAACCCGCGCGGACCTTTGTATTTGTTGGGAAGTCGATTAATGGAGAGGAAGCGTGCTGCCAAATAATTTCCAGATGTCTAAAGGATGAATCACACATTTTTTAAATATGTTGAAAACATGTTTGAAGCATGTTTAGAACATGCTGTATACATTTTAAACACATCTTTAATTTAATGATCGGAATGTTCGAGTGTCCATTGTCATGGCGTCCACAAGTATTTGTGCCATTGCTTGCTCTTCTAAGGAACCGCAGGCATGCAGTAAGGCGCACGGGTCAGCGCGGGGGTTGCGCTTCGGTGCCGGATCGGCGCGCTCCGTCTCCAGATCGGGCGGCGCCGGCCTCTCCTCGTTCCGGGGCCCTGGGGGGGCTCTTCTCCGTGGATCTGGCGCCCACGCGCCAGATCCACGGAGGAGGGGAGGAGGAGGAGGAGGAGGAGGAGGAGGAGGAGGAGGAGGAGGAGAGGAGGGAGGAGGAGGAGGAGGAGGAGGAGGAGGAGGAGGAGGAGGAGGAGGAGGGAGGGGGGGAGGAGGAGGGGGAGAGGGAGAGGAGGAGGAGGAGGAGGAGGAGGGGAGGAGGAGGAGAGGAGAGGAGGAGGAGGAGGAGGAGGATGAAGACGAGGAGGAGGAGGAAGAGGAGGAGGAGGAGGCGAGGGATGAGGAGGGAGGAGGAGGGGAGTGAGAAGGTAGGAGGAGGAGGGAGGGGAGGAGGAGGAGGGGAGGAGGAGGAGGAGGAGGAGGAGGAGGAGGAGGAGGAGAGGAGGAGGAGGAGTAGGAGGAGGTAGGAGGAGGAGGAGGAGAGAGAGGAGGTGAGGAGGAGGAGGCGGGAGGAGGAGGAGGAGGAGGAGGAGGAGGAGGAGGAGAGGGGAGGAGGGAGTGAGGAGGAGAAGGAGGAGGAGGAGGGAGGAGGAGGAAGAGGAGGGAGGACAAAGGAGGAGGACGGAGGAGGAGGAGGGAGGAGAGGGGGTGGGGAGGGGAGGAGGGGAGGAGCAGGAGGAGGGAGGAGGAGGAGAGCAGGAGGAGGAGGGAGGAGGAGAGCGACCGTAGCAAGAGGGCTTCGGAGTTCCGCGCGGATTTCCTCTGCGTCCTTCGGGGCGCCGAGCACCCTCTCCCGCGACCTTTCCGACGGCGCCTCGGGTGCCTCTGACGCGCGCGGGGGAAGGGGGGGGGCGGCTGGGAGGGGAGCCCGCGCGCCAGATCCTCGAGATCCGCGTGCAGTCGGGCCGAGGCATGGGAGGGTGCCCTCGTGTTCTTCGTGATGTTTTGCGCACCTTGAGGAGCAACCCCTGGGATGTTCTGAGTGTTTTGGCCAGCGGAGGGTCCATGCTCTTGGAGGACGTTCTTCTGGCCTAGGTCCCGCAGCAGACCTTTGAAATGTGACGCCTATTATACCGTTTACTGTTGCTTCGTCGTCGTCGTCGTCGTTCGCGATGTTGCAATGGTTGGTCCGTCGTCGTCGTCGTCGTCGTCGTCGTCGTCGTCGTCGTCGTCGTCGTCGTCGTCGTTCGCCGACGTCGTCTGTCCGAACTTCGTCGCCGCCGTCGTCGGTGGCAGTTCTCGCCTGCGGGGCCGCGTGCCCCCCTCGTGGGCGCGCGCGAGGCCGGCCTCGGATGCCAGAGTGTCGCGTTTGCTGCTCGTCCCGAGGAGCCCGTGGACCTGGGCCCGCACGTCTCCGGTCCGCTGGGGGGCGCCTTCTCGTTCATGTGCACCTTGAGGATGGACAGCCTCGAGAGCTGGTCGCGCGTGTTCGATTTCTCGGTCGCGGCCGACGAGGACAGCATCACCGCCGGGGCCATCGAGCTCACGCGCAACCTGCACTTCACGGTCTTCCGGGGCAGGAAGCCCATCAGCGTTGCCGTGGAGAACTTCTTCGAGCTCGGGCGCGAGCTCACCATGCTGTGCACGGTGTCGCCCTCGGGGCACATGAGGGTGTTCAAGGATGGATTCGGCGGCACGGAAAATGTGAGGAGGAGGCGGGAGAGGAGGAGGAGAGGGATAGGGAGAAAGGGGCGGTGAGAAGTCGGAGGAGGGGGAGGAGGAGGAGACGATACAAGGATACAAGGTATTCAGGCGCCAGCAGGTCTTCCGCCAGCGCTCCGAATGAGAAGAGGAGTCACGGCGCAGCCCTAGAGGGCCGCCTCGGAGACTCGCTTGATAAACCAAACGGGGGTTCCTGTCTAAGGGTGTTAATCCTCACGAGTCGCCCCACTGGCACTGACACCCGCGTCTGCATCCGCCGGCGCTGCCGAGGAGAAGGGGTGTTCACCTTCAAGAGTATGATCTGCGGCAGTCTCAGGACCCCTCTCGAGATGCCCACTACAGAAATCCTCCACGGTCAAGAGCTTGTGCTTAGCGTGTCGCTCCGCCCCTTCTGATCCACCACGCTTCGTGACGACACGCTGTCCACTTCCGGGCCCCCCAGCATCAGCGTCCCCAACTTTTCCGAGCCTCCTGCCCCGCGGAGCGGAGCAACATGCGATCCGCTCGCAGAAAACAGCGTGTCGCCCGGCAGCTACCCAGCGACACGCTGTGCTGGCGACGCGCGACACGCTAAGCAAACTATGTATCTGACCGTAGTTCCCTCCCTCGTGGGGGCAGGGAGGGGTCCGTGCCCAGCGCTTTCCGCGAGGTCCTCGGGGCCACGTCGCCGCACCGATGGACACGGACACACCCACACACACACACACCCACACACACACACACACGCGCGCGCACACACACGCACGCAGACACACGCAGACACACAGACACACAGACACACAGACACAAAGACACACAGACACACAGTCTCACAGACACACAGAGAGACACACACGCAGACACACACACAGACATACACACAGAGACACACAGGCACACACAGACACAGACACAGACACACACACAGACACACACAGACACACCGACACACACACACAGACACACAAACACACACACACAGACAGACACACATAGACACACCCAGACACACAAGACAACCAGGCACATACAAACACACACACTCACGCGCACGCACGCATGCACGCGCACACACAGTCACACACAGTCGCACACAGTCGCGCACGCAGACACACAGACACAGACACACAGACACACACACAGACATACACAGACATACACACAGACACACGCAGACACACACAGACACACACAGACACATACAGACACACAGGCACACATAGGCACACACAGGCACACACAGACACACACACACAGACACACACACACACACACACACACACACACACACGCAGACAGACATACACACAGACACACACACACACATACTCTCATTTAAACCCACATTCACACACGCACTCACACTCACACTCACACTCACACTCACACTCACACTCGCACTCACACACACACACTCACACTCACACTCACACACTCGCACTCACACTCACACTCACACTCACTTTCACAGTCACACTCACACTCACGCGCAAACACACTCATACACAACATACATAACATACACAACACACACATCACACAACACACAACACACAGCACACAACACACACACACTTACTTACATCCACACTCACACTCACACTCACTGCTCACACTCACACTCACACTCACACTCACACTCACACTCACACTCACACTCACACTCACACTCACACACACACTCACACTCACACACACAACACACACAGCACATAACACGCACAACACGCACAACACACAACACACAACACACAACACAATACACACGCTCACACACACACACACTGACACACTCACACACACACACACTGACCGCAGCAGATGGACCATCTTGATCCCAGAGGGTCTCTTTCGTGTGCACGAGTCGGGCGGAACGAAAGGGTAGGATAGGGAAAGGGGGGGTCACGAAATCTGTTGCATGCAGCTAGTTTCCGCCCCGCCGCCGTGCCTATTCCTCGATACATTGGGCGCTTCCTGGCGCTGGGAGGCGCCAGGAAGACCAGCTACGCGAGCTGATCCTCTGCCCTGCCCTTTGCTATTCTACCCTTTCGTGTTCCCCTGAACGAGTGTGCCCGGCCAAGTGCAGAGAGGGGTATGGGGGAGTGGGGAAGGCTACTTGGAAGCACCCCTGCTTCTTAGAAGGCGCGGGCCTTGTCTGTAGATGTGGCGTCGGTGCCTTCTAAGAAGCAGCCTCCTTCTAAGAAGCCTCCCCCCTTCCTCCAATCCCCCCCTGTGCAAGCCGCCAAAGCGGCCCTCCCCCGCGCCTGCCCTTCGGGAATATCGCACGCGCGGGCCGCGACGGGACGAAGAGAGTGCCGGACACGTTGGCCTCTCCGCGGCCCGCGCGCGCGTGGGGAGGGCTCCGCCTCTGTGGAGCTCTCCTGCCGCGGCACTCTCGACTGCCTAAGAGTGGCCCCTCGCCAGAGTGACCTTCGGGGTGCGGGCTCGTCGGGGTGCCCCCCCCCGATCGCCGCGCGCGACGCGATGGCGGCTGCTCGCCCCTTTTTGGATCTGGCCACCTGGCGTCCCCGTAGCCCGCGCACCACAAGTCACTCTTGCCTGGGGCTGCTCTTGCGGAGGCCCAGAGGTTGACACCAGCACCGATCTCGGCGATGTGCCTCCACCGAGGATAGATGATCCCGATCTCGGTCATGGTGGTGATATTCGGGCTTCCACGGTGGCCGAACTGTTACCACCAACACCAAAGTCTAGGATCACCCTCCCCTGGTAGAGGCAACCCTCGGCATCGGTGTTGGTGCCCATTTCTAAGCCTCCAACTCTTGCGTGCAGACCGTTGGGGCCGGCTGGAGGTCCGAGGTGGCCCGGCAGAGGGTTCGGCGCGCAGGAAGGGGGCGGGCGAGGTTCGAGGTTCTGGGCTCGACGAGGCTTTCTGCTCGTTCCTGGCTTTTCTTGCTCGTTCCGTTGTGGCTCGTTTGGGCCCGGGGACCGTCAAAGACAGATGCGGGGTGGAAAATTGGCTCGGATGGACCCTGGGAGGGGTCTGGGGACCGATTGTGAGCGGATTTGCAATCGTGCCCCCCTTTCTTGATGGATTTCCGGGGGCCCCATCCAGTTCAGGCCGCCCAGCCGCCTCCAAGACTGAACGCTTCTCCCGTGCTCTGGCCGGTGGCCGATCGATCTCTGAGCGGGTCGTTCGGACAAAGTTCCTCGACGTGCCAACGGGGAGGGAGGCACCAAGGAGGGAGGCCCGCCCGACATGTTTCGGGCCTCAGCACTTGAGTGCAAGAGTAGCAGGAGAAAATGGTGGCAGGATGGGGAGGGGGTGGGAACGAAGAGGGTGGAGGAGGGATGAGGAGGAGGAGGAGGAGGAGGAGAAGGAAAAAGTGATGGTGGGGAATGATGATGATGATGATGATGATGATGATGATGATGATGATGATGATGATGATGATGACGATGATGATGATGATGATGAGATGATGATGATGATGATGATGATGATGATGATGATGAGATGATGAGATATGATGATGATGATGATGAGGATTGATGATGATGAGGATGGACGAGGAGGAGGAGGAGGAGGAGGAGGAGACGGGCTCGTGATTTCAGGACGGCGCGCTCGTTGGCGAGAACATTGAGGGAATGGCGCCACTGGAGCTGGCGAGGCCACCCCTGCTCTTCATCCTCCTCCGCCTCCTCTTTCTCTCCTCCTCCTCCCACACTCCTCATCTTCCTCCTTCTCCTCCTCCTCCTCCCTTTCCCCTGTTCCTTCCTTTCTTCTCCTCTCCTCCTCCTCCTCCTCCTCCTCCTCCTCCTCTTCTACTACCTTTCCCCTCCCTCTCTCCTCCTCTCTCCTTCCTCCTCGTCCTCCCTCCCTCCTCCTCCTCCTTCTCCTCCTCCTCCTGCTCCCGTCCCCCTCCTCCTCTCCGTGTTCCCTCCTCCTCCTCCTCCTTCCCTCCCCTCCTCCTCCTCTCCTCTCCTCCTCCTTCTCCTCCTTCTCCCCTCCTCTCCTCTCCTTCTCTCCTCCTCCTCCTCTCCTCCTCCTCCTCCTCCTCCTCCTCCTCCTCCTCCTCCTCCTCCTCCCCTTCTCTCCTCCTTCTCCCTCGTCCTCCTTGTCCTCCTTCTCTTTCTCCTGACGATCTTGAAGCTTGGAGCTCCACCGCCTACGCCGGCGGGGAGGGGCCGTTCTCCCAGAGGGGGGCTCTCGCCCACGCGCCGCTCGCACCGGTCTCTTAACGTCCAGCCGTTGCATTGATGGAGGGCGGATGGTGTCCTCGCCGGCGCCACGCGAGTCCGCAGAGCTGCATCTGGCAGCTGCACTGACGAGGGGCGGTGCCTTTTTAGAACGGGGCCCTCGCCGGAGACTCTCTCCACACATATTTCAGGAGGGAAAGGAACACACAGACACAATTAGTCGTCGACTCCCAGGAAAATATGCAAACATATGGGAAGTGGGGGGAACACCCAAGCCCCAAAAATATGTGAAAAGATGGGGGATCTTTTTACTTGTGCGTATTAATGTGTGTGTCCTGGGGCCCCTTCAATATTACCGCACAGGCAGAATCGGTGACAGCTGCACGGGCAGATGGCGACTCCCTTTCCATAAGGAGGCTCTCGTCTGCGGCCTCGCTGGCCTCCCTGGTCAGAAGTTTGAGAGATCGTGCAGCCGCTGCACGGGCCGTGCAGCCGCAGCCGCGGCCCGGGCGGAGGGTATAGCCCCCACTTTGAGAGCCCAAAATCGAATCGGCAAGTCGGATCGGAAGTCGACATGGGTCGGATCGGCGAAAATCGGCAGCCTCCTTGCCGGGGTGTATGACCAGAGAAGCTGGGGCGGGAGGGCGGGGGGGTGTAATGGAGCAGCGTTGGTACATTATGGGTTTGCTCTGGCCTCACTCCTTCGTCCTCGCGCCCCTCCCTGCCGCCCATCCTCCCTGCCTCTCTCCCCTTATCCCCCTCATGCCTCTCCCCCTCGCCACTTTGGCTGTCCCTCCTCTTCCTCCTCTCCCTCCTCCCTCATTCCCTCCTCTCCCTTTCTTGCCTTCCTTCCTCCAGTATCTCCTCTCCTTTGGAAGCACTCCCTCCTCGTAGCACCATCAGCCGTGTCGGTAGGCTGGGCTTGGTTTCTCGCCGGAGATTCCTCACCGCTTTGGTCCTGGCGATGTAATTATCATCAGGTGGAAGGACGGGGGGCGGGCCATTTTCACTATGTGGCTCCCGCTTTGGCGCCGCGCATATTACGCTTCAACCAGTCTAGTATTTGCATGGCCTGAGGGCGGCTCCTTGTCAATCTGTGGATGTCGCCTTATCGCCGCGCGCATTCGCTTCAAAATCTGTTAGCAGTTAGAATGACGGGGGGGGCGGTTCCTTTTCAGAAGTGGCGCTCGTCCGGGGGCCGCGCCTATCCGTCTTAAAGGGCTCCGACATTTCCAAGCATGGAAGGCGGTCCTTGTTCAACACGTGACTCTCGCTGGAGACATGCTCAACATGCCAGGCCTTGTGAATTGCACGGCAGTGGGGCATAATGATGACAGCTTCTTTCCACGCAGGGGCCTTGTGCACCTGTGCAACAGGTGCACAGACGGAGGGCGCTGTTGTCTTTTGAAGCGGGGCTCTCGCTGCAGAAATATGCAGCGAGTTCCAAACATCAAAGACGGCATGCCCGGCCTCAGCCTCGCGGACCTACGTTAAAATCATGTTGCTTTAATTATTTGTGTTGTTCCATGCCATGGGACCGTGACGTGAGTCCTACTAGAATACCTAGCTTAAAACATGACGATGTGCATGACATCGCCGTGTTGTTGGTTGTGCTGGTGGTTGCGCTGGTGGTTGTGCGGGTGGCTGTGCTGGTAGTTGCGATGGTGGTTGTGTTGGTGGTTGTGCGAGTGGTTGTGCTGGTGGTTGTGCTGGTGATGGCTGTGCGGGTGACCGTGCTGGTGGTTGCGCTGGTGGGTGCGTTGGTGGTTGTGCTGGTGGTTTTGCTGGTGGTTGTGCTGGTGGTTGTGCTGGTTGTTGTGCGGGTGGTGGCGGCGGCGGTTGCGTTGGCGGTTGTGCTGGCGGTTGTGCGGGTGGTCGTGGTGGTGGTTGTGCCGTTGTCCGTGCTGGCGGAAGTGCTTGTGATTCTGCTCGTGGTTGAGCGGATGGTCGTGCTGGTGTGCTGGTGGTTGTGCGGGTGGTTGTGCTGATGGTTGTGTTGGTGGTTGCGATGGTGGTTGTGCTGGTGGTTGTGCTGGTGGTTGTGTTGGTGGCTGTGCTGGTGGTTGTGCTCGATGTTTTGCTGCTGCTGGTTCCTCGGTGGTTGTGCTGGCGGTTGTGCTGCTGGTCGTGTTGGTGGTTGTGTTGGTGGTTGTGCTCGATGTTTTGCTGCTGGTGGTTGCGCCGGTGTTTGTGCTGGTGGTCGTGCGGGTGGTTGTGCTGGTGCTCGTGCTGGTGGTTGTGATGGTTGCTGTGCGAGTGGTTGTGCTGGTGGTCGTGTTGGTGTTTGTGCTGGTGGTTGCGATGGTGGCCGCGCTGGTGGTTGCGATGGTGGTGCGCTGTGTTTGTTTTTGCTGGGGTGTGGTTCTCTTGGTGGTTGTTTGTTTGGTTGTGGTGGTTGTGCTGGAGGGTTGTGCTGGTGGTTGATGGGCTGGCGGTTGTGATGGCGGTTCGTGTTGTGGGTGATTGCTCGTACGACCACCAGCACAGCCACATGCTGGAACACCAGACAAACACCAGGGCAACCACAAGCACAACTGCCATCAGCAAAACCATCAACACAACCACCCGCACGACCACCAGCAAAACAGCCAGCACAACCACCAGCACAACCACCAGCACAACCACCAGCACAACCACCAGCAGCAACACATCGAGCACAACCACTAGCACAGCCACTCGCACAACCACCAGCACAACCTCCCGCACGACCACCCGCACAACCCCCCAGCACAGCACAACCACCAGCACGACACCCGCACAGTCACCACAAGCACAACCATCAGCACAACCACCAGCACAATCGCCAGCCCAACAACCACCAGCACAACCACCAGCACAACCACCACCAGCACTATCACCAGCACAACACCCAGCACAACCACCAGCACAACCACCCGCACAACCGCCAGCACAACCACCAGCAAAACCACTAGCGTAACTACCAGCATGGTCACTCGCACAGCCACCACCAGCACAACCACCAGCACAACCACCCGCACAATCGTCAGCCAAACAACCGCAAGCAAAACTTTTCAGCACAACCACCCGCACAGCCACCACAAGAACAACCACCACAAACACAACCAACAGCACAACCACCCGCACAGCCACCAGCACAACACCAAGCATAACCACCAGCACAACCACCAGCAAAACAGCCAGCACAACCACCACCAGTACGACCGCACTCACAACCACTCGCACAACAACCCGCACAGCTACACACAACCACCAGCACAACCATCCGCGGAACCACCACCAGCACAACCACCCGCAGAGCCACCAGCGCAACCACTCGCAGGAACACCAGCACATCCACCAGCACAACCACCAGCACAACCACCACCACGACCACCCGCACAACCGCCAGCACAACCGCCAACGCAACCGCCGCCGCCACCACCCGCACAACAACCAGCACAACCACTCGTGCAACTACCACTTGCACAATAACCAGCTCAACCACCCGCACGACCACCAGCACAACCACTCGCACGGACACCAGCACAGCCACTCGCACAACTACCACCAGCACAACCACCCGCAGAGCCACCAGCACCACCACTCGCACGAACACCAGCATAATCATCAACACAGCTTCCCGCATTACGCCAGCTCAGCAACGACCAGCACACCCCTTCACAACAACCACCAGCACAACCATCACCCGCACAGCCACCCGCACAATCATTTCCTGCGCAACCACCAGCACAACCACCCGCACGACCGCCAGCATAACCGCCCGCACGCCGACCAAAGCAACCACCAGCACAACCACCCGCACAGCCACCAGCACAACCACCAGCACGACCACCCGCACAACCACCAGCACAACCATCACCAGGACAAACACCGCCTGCACAACCACTGGGACCACCACCGCCAGGACCCCCCCTACCACCACCGCCAGGACTACCACCGCCAGCACAACCACCACCGCCACCATTCGGCGCCCTTAGTGTCGCAGTGTTTCGCGTTGCTCCGCACATCTTCCTCTTGATCTCCCCCGGGATCTTCCTCCAGATCCTCCTCAAGACGACGGCGGCGACGACGACGGCTACGACAGCGACGACGACGACGGCGGCGACGGCGACGACGGGGGCTTTCGTTGGGCCCAGGGGCCGTCGAAAACAGTTCGGGATCCATGATTGGCCCCAGCGATAAGATCCGCGCCTCCAGAGGTGCGCCCTGCCAAGATTTCACGACGTCGAGGGCCTAGGTCTCCTCGTCCTCTAGCTCTATCTGTCTCTCCTTTCTCCCTTCCTATTCCTCCTCATCCACCAGCACAACCACTCGCACAATCACCCGCACAGCCAGCACCATGACATCCACCAGCACGACCACCCGCGTACAACCACCACCAAATCCACCCGCGCAACCACTAGCACAACCGACTGCACAACCACTAGCACAACTACCCGCACAACCACCAGCACAACCACCACATCCACCGACCGGCACAATCACGAGACCAACCACCCGCACAACCACCACCAACCCAGCAACCAGCATCACCACCAGCACAACCACCCGCACAACTACCAGCACAATTAGCCGCTTAACCACCAGCCAATCCACCAGCTAACCAAGGGCACAGCCACCCGAACAACCACCACCGGCACAACCACCCGCTCAACCACCAGCCCAACCAACAGCACAACCACCCGCACAACCACCAGCACAACCACCAGCACAACCATCAGCACAACCACCAGCACAACCGCCAGCACGAACACCACCAGCACAATCGCCAGCACGAACACCACCAGCACAACCTCCAGCACGAACACCACCAGCACAACCGCCAGCCCAACCACTAGCACAACCACCAGCACAACCACCAACGCAACCACAAGCACATCCACCCGCACAAACACCAGCACATCCACCACCAGCACAACCACCAACACAACAACCAGCAGAATCACCAGCAGAACCGCCAGCACAACCCCCCGCACAACCACCATCACGACCACCACCAGCGCAGCCACCAGCACAATCATCCGCACAACCACTGGCACAGCTCCCAGCACAACCATCCTCGCAATCACCAACACCACCTCCAGAACTATCACCCGATGAACCACCAGCAGAACCACCAGCACGACAACCCGCGCAACCACCAGCACAACCACCAGCACAACCACCAGGACAACCTCACGCACAACCACCCGCACAACCACCACGAGCGCTACCACCATTACAACCATCGGCGCGACCACCAGCAGCGCAACCACAAGCGCAACTACCAGCAAAACCACTCGCCCAACCACTAGCACAACATCACCAGCACAACAACAACCACCTGCACAACCACCCGTTCAACCACCCGCACTACCACCATCATCATTGCCATCACGACCACCAGCACAACCACCAGCGCAACCACCCGCACAACCACCAGCTCAACTGCCAGCACAGCCACCACGACAACCACCTGCAGAACCACCATCACAACACCCCGCACAACCACTCGCACAATCACCACCAAGATGATCACCAGCACTAGACAAGCACAACCACCAGCACAACGACCAGCACGACCATTAGCACGACCGCCAGCACAACCAACCGCACAACCATCTGCACAATCACCGCCAGCACAACCACCCGCACAACCACCCGCACCACCACCCGCGCAGCCACCCAGCACGCTTGCCAGCACAACCACCAGCGCCATCATCCGTATAACCACCCGCACGACCACTCGCACAAGAATTAGCACAACCACCAGCACAACCAACCGCACAACCACCATCATCATAACCACTCGCACCACCACCAGCGCGACCCTCCGAACGATCACGCGCACAACCACATGCACAGCCACCAGCACAACCACCAGCACAACCACTCGCACAACCACCAGCTCAACCACCAGCACGACCACCAGCACAACCACCAACACAATCACCAGCACATCCACCAGCGCAGCCACCACAGGCACAATCACCAGCACAACCACCAGCACAACCACCCGCATAACTACCAGCACAACCACCCGCACGACCACCAGCACAGACACCAGCACAACCGCCAGCGCAACCATCAGCACAACCACCAGCGCAACCACAAGCACAATCTCCCGCAGGACAACCAGCAACCACCAGCAAGATCATCAGCACAACCACCGGCACAGCCACCAGCACGACTGCCAGCACAACCACCAGCACAAGCGCCAGCGCAACCACCAATACAATCACCACCAGCGTAACCACCAGCACAACCACCCGCACAAACACCAGCACAACCACCAGCACAACCACCAGCATGAGCACCAGCAGAACCACCCGCGCAACCACCCGCACAACAACCTGCAAAACCACCAGCACAACCACCAGCATGAGCACCAGCATTACCACTGGCACAACCACCACCAGCGCAGCCACCAGCACACCCGCCGCACAACCACCAGCACAACCACCAGCGTGATCACCAGCACAACCACCAGCACAACAACCTGCACAACCACCAGCACAACCACCAGCAACCACCAGCATGAGCATCAGCATTAACACTGGCACAACCACCACCAGCGCAGCCACCAGCACAATCATCCGCACAACCACCAGCGTGACCACCAGCACAACCACCAGTACAACCAGAAGCACAACCATCAGGAAAAAAGTAGCAACACAACCATCAGCGCAACCACCAGCACAACCACCAGCAGCACAACCACTAGCACAACCACCAGCAAAACCGCTGGCACAATCACTGTTGGTAAATCTCTTGCAACACTATGAGTGCGATGCCGAGCGCACCCGCAAAATGTCGTGGTGTTTCATCATGCTAGCAAAAACCTTGTTTTTTTCATGCCGCGTTGCTGCGCCTGTTCTAGCTTTGACATTCCTAGTTTTGTTTTCTGCCACGCCTCGGAGCTGATATAAGTATATGTATATATGTGATATATAGATGTGCGTGAAGTTATATATGTGTATGTTTGTATACATATTTTCATATGTGCGCGACAGCCTAGACTTACACATTCTTTGTGTTTGATCATCCTGCCGTTTTCTTGAATTTCCTGTACAGCCATTCGTACACCTGTAGTCTTGAGACAGTTGAATCTGGAGAATGGATCATGTCCATAATGAAGCTATCGGGCGATATTTCCTCAACATTATGTATCATGTGTGTAGTTGTGTGCAAACGATGCACGGATTGACAGCGGCTCCTATTGCAAAGCAGCCGTCGCTGGACACTCGCATGACCTGTATGATGCGCGTTCAGTATTGCTAGGTACATGCGTTATGTTGCGGCGCATTCGCCGTGAGAAAACATAGAGCCAAACTTATACAGGGCAGCTTTTTTATATATATATATATATAAAAAAAAAAAAAAAACGGAGCTCTCACCTGAACGACACCCATGGGGCTCGTCTTTCAAGGGGGTCGTTCCGCAGCGGTGACGAGTTAATGCATGGTCTTTCTGGGAAGTGGATTTAGGACGGGAGTGCGTGCAGCTTCGTTGGTGCAACCTTGGCTTGTTCTGGACCTTCTCCTCGTCTCTCCCCTCCTCCTCCTTCTCCCTCTCCCTGTCCTCCTTCCTCTCCCCCACCCCCCTCTCTCTATCTCTTGCTCCTCCTCGATCTTTTTGTTTCCTCTCTCTCTCTCTATGTCTCGTTGTCCCATTCCTTCTCCGCCCTCCTCCCTCCCCCCCGCCCTCCCGCCTGGGCAGGCCGCACATGGTCGTCGGCGGCCATTTCCTGTTTCAAAACCAGGCGCTCTGGGGCCAGAACAAGCTATTCGCCACTGGTGCCTCCTTATCCGCCGTCCTCGTTTCGGGGGCGGTCAAGAGGGCGGTGATGAATTATAGGGAAGATGGGTATCATGACCGTGGCCGTGAGATCTGCCCAGACTTCTTTGCCCCCCCTGTTATTTCAATACGTCCTCTGGTCCTCCCCTTGCCGCGCATGTGCCTCGGGCCATGGTTTGCGATCCACCCCTCTTGGGCGCCCCTCAATTGGACGCCTCCGAGTTCCCTGGGGTCGAGGAGAGAAAGATGCCGGAAAGGGGAGGAACGAGGAGGGATCACAGGGGGGAGAAGCGAGGAGGGAGGAGGACCAGGGGAGGGGGGAAGTAAGGGATGGAGGGAGGAGGAGCAAGACGAGGAGGAGGAGGAGGAAGGAAGCCAGGAGGGAGGGAGGAGGGGGAGGAAGGAGAAGGAGGCGGGGGGGAAGAAAGGAGGAGCACGAGTAAAAAGGAGGAAACACATGGAGGAGGAGGAGGAGGAGGAGGAGGAGGAGGAGGAGGAGGAGGAGGAGGAGGTGGAGGTGGAGGAGGAGGAGGAGGAGGAGGAGGGAGGAGGCATGTGAAGGAACCAAACCTCTTCGAGGGGCCGCCAGTCTTTGGGCCTCGGCCCAGCGGCCTTCTGGATGACATCAGTCCCATCTGCGGACGCTGTCGCGGCCCCCTCCAACTGCCACGTCAGGAATTGTGGCTTTGCGTGTCGTGCCGACAGTTCTGTCCCACTCCCCCTCGGCTCGACACGCTGAAAACGCACTGGTCGCCAAGCGCCCACGTCTCGAGCCTTTCTCCGCCTCCCGCCCCGCGGAGCGGAGCGGCAGATGCTTGCCATGAGAAGCATTGCGGCGGCCGGCTTCGAGCTCGCTTCGTGCTCTCAGGGATTCTTGAGCAGTTCGTGTCCGACTTTCGGAGGAAGGAGAAGCGACTCCACCACCACGAGCGGGCCACCTCCAGCGAGGAGGTCCACAACGCCTCCCCGAGCGGAAGACTGGACATGTCCTGGGCGGAACGCTGCAAAACAGAGGGATGGCACCACTAGAGGACCCTGCCTGGCTGTTGCCCCTGGTGGCGGTAGTGGTGTCGTCTTCCATTTGCCTATGGACTTGTCCGCATTTCGCCCTCGTCTTGTGCGCCGAGTTGGTGTATCCCCGATAGTCCACACCCTTTTCCGCAAGGTCAGTTCTTCATCCCGAGCCCTTTTTTGCGGTCCTGGGGCCTGGCGAGGGCTCCCAAAGGGCTGGAAACGACGAAAGACTTCCGAGCTGGATCGTTTTTGTGTCAGTGCGTTGGAGTCTTCGTTTGCACCCTGCCCGTGTCCTGGGGGCCGACGGTGCCGAGCTGGTGTGTGCGGTGCTTAGGATGCAATTCCTCTGAGGTTAACATCAGCAGTGGTACTGGTAGATCCGTGGCCGAAAACTGGCCTAATCCGGAATAGCCTCGCTGAATCTAGCTTCTGGCTTAATCCCAAGCCTGATTTGGCTTAATCTGAATTGAGCTTCACTTGGCCGAGTCTAACGGTCGTTGCTCAAAATCACAAAGACCTCCCAGCAGTTGCCTCCGAACGTTGCCCCCCCCCCCCCACTCTCCGAAGGCCTTCCGTGGCAGCCTCAAGGACGTCAAGGTCTGGGGGCAGGAGCTCCCGTGGCCGGCGCCTCAGGAGGACCGCACCCGCGCTGCTTCAGAGTTGCTGTTGGCTGCTGCCCTCCTCCTGCCGCTGCTCTCCCTCCCCCCCTTCCTCCCTCTCTCTTTTTTTTTTTGTTCTCTCTCTCTCTCTCTCTCCTCTTATTGTAGTGGCCTTCGGCCAGTGCCGCCGATCCGGGGCGCTCCGACTGATGTGATCCTGCTTCGCCCTCGTCCCTCCTCTCTTTTTCCCTCCCCTCCTCTCACTCAGCATTTATCGAAGACGCCTACGGCGAATCACCGCCGCCCCCTGCCTTTTTGGAAACGCCGATGTGGCCGAAAGTTGGACTAGAGCTTGGCCAAGCTATCGGACCATGAGTTCCCCGAGTCGGTTTGGAAAGCTTTCGGGGAACACATGGGAGAGAATGATTATGAACAGGAAGAGGAAGAGGAAGAAATAGAGTAGGAGGATGAGGGTTGTTAGGAGTCTCTTGGGGCACCCTTGGGGTCTGTTGGGGGCTTCTTGGGGGCCTCTTCGAGGCCTCTTGGAGGCATCTTGGGGGCCTCCTTGGGCCTCTTGGGGGCCTTTGGGGGCTTCCTGGGGGTCTCTTTGGCCGTCTTAGGGCGTTCCTGGTCCGTCTGACGCCGTCTGGAGCCGTCTTGGGGGCCTCTCTGGGCCGTCTTGGGGCCCTCTTGGGGCGCTTCAGGGCCGTCTTGGAGGCCATGTTGGGCGTCTTGGAGGCTCTTGGGCCGTCTTGGGGCGCTCTTGGGGCCGTCTTGGGGGGCCCTTGGGCCGTCATAGGGCCTTCTTGGAGGCCTCTTGGGCGATCTTGGGGGCCTCTTGGGCCGTCGGAAGGCCGAAAAGAAGAAAACGCAAAAAACCTTCAAAAACCTAAGGAAAACCAATGATTTTGGCCTCTTCGGGCTCTCCTGGAGAACGTCTTGGAGGCCTCTTGGGCCATCTTGGAGGCATCTTGGGGCCATCTTGGCCGTCTTGGAGGGCATCTTGGGCCGTCTTGGAGCCATCTTACCCGTCTTGGAGGCCATCTTGGCCGTCTTGGAGGCATCTTGGAGGCCATCTTGGGCCATCTTGGCCGTCTTGGAGGCCATCTTGGGCCAAGTTGGGGCAACAAAGGCATTGACAGACGGATTTGGGGAAAATTACGGGTGGCCGGCGGGACGGGCCGAAGCCCACTGGGGATCCGCCGCCCCCTGTGGTCTTGCCACAGGGGTGCACGGCGTGCTGGACGTTTCAGGTTTTGGTTTTGGTTCTTTTTCTAAAAGAACTCTCCAGTGGGCTTCGGCCCGTCCCGCCGGCCACCCGCAAGTTTCCGAAAATCCGTCTGTCAATGCCTTTGTTGCCCCAACTTGGCCCAAGATGGCCTCCAAGACGGCCAAGATGGCCCAAGATGGCCTCCAAGATGCCTCCCAGACGGCCAAGATGGCCTCCAAGACGGGTAAGATGGCTCCAAGATGCCTCCAAGACGGCCCAAGATGCCCTCCAAGACGGCCAAGATGGCCCCAAGATGCCTCCAAGATGGCCCAAGAGGCCTCCAAGACGTTCTCCAGGAGAGCCCGAAGAGGCCAAAATCATTGGTTTTCCTTAGGTTTTTCAAGTTTTTTTGCGTTTTCTTCTTTTCGGCCTTCCGACGGCCCAAGAGGCCCCCAAGATCGCCCAAGAGGCCTCCAAGAAGGCCCTATGACGGCCCAAGGGCCCCCCAAGACGGCCCCAAGAGCGCCCCAAGACGGCCCAAGAGGCCTCCAAGACGCCCAACATGGCCTCCAAGACGGCCCTGAAGCGCCCCAAGAGGGCCCCAAGACGGCCCAGAGAGGCCCCCAAGACGGCTCCAGACGGCGTCAGACGGACCAGGAACGCCCTAAGACGGCCAAAGAGACCCCCAGGAAGCCCCCAAAGGCCCCCAAGAGGCCCAAGGAGGCCCCCAAGATGCCTCCAAGAGGCCTCGAAGAGGCCCCCAAGAAGCCCCCAACAGACCCCAAGGGTGCCCCAAGAGACTCCTAACAACCCTCATCCTCCTACTCTATTTCTTCCTCTTCCTCTTCCTGTTCATAATCATTCTCTCCCATGTGTTCCCCGAAAGCTTTCCAAACCGACTCGGGGAACTCATGGTCCGATAGCTTGGCCAAGCTCTAATCCAACTTTCGGCCACATCGGCGTCTCCAAAAAGGCAGGGGGCGGCGGTGTTTCGCCGTAGGCGTCTTCGATTAAAAGAACTCCCCAGTGGGCTTCGGCCGTCCGCCGGCCACCCGTAAGTTTCCCAAAATCCGTCTGTCAATGCCTTTGTTGCCCCAACTTGGCCCAAGATGGCCTCCAAGACGGCCAAGATGGCCCAAGATGGCCTCCAAGATGCCTCCCAGACGCCAAGATGGCCTCCAAGACGGGTAAGATGGCTCCAAGATGCCTCCAAGACGGCCCAAGATGCCCTCCAAGACGGCCAAGATGGCCCCAAGATGCCTCCAAGATGGCCCAAGAGGCCTCCAAGACGTTCTCCAGGAGAGCCCGAAGAGGCCAAAATCATTGGTTTTCCTTAGGTTTTTGAAGGTTTTTTGCGTTTTCTTCTTTTCGGCCTTCCGACGGCCCAAGAGGCCCCCAAGATCGCCCAAGAGGCCTCCAAGAAGGCCCTATGACGGCCCAAGGGCCCCCCAAGACGGCCCCAAGAGCGCCCCAAGACGGCCCAAGAGGCCTCCAAGACGCCCAACATGGCCTCCAAGACGGCCCTGAAGCGCCCCAAGAGGGCCCCAAGACGGCCCAGAGAGGCCCCCAAGACGGCTCCAGACGGCGTCAGACGGACCAGGAACGCCCTAAGACGGCCAAAGAGACCCCCAGGAAGCCCCCAAAGGCCCCCAAGAGGCCCAAGGAGGCCCCCAAGATGCCTCCAAGAGGCCTCGAAGAGGCCCCCAAGAAGCCCCCAACAGACCCCAAGGGTGCCCCAAGAGACTCCTAACAACCCTCATCCTCCTACTCTATTTCTTCCTCTTCCTCTTCCTGTTCATAATCATTCTCTCCCATGTGTTCCCCGAAAGCTTTCCAAACCGACTCGGGAACTCATGGTCCGATAGCTTGGCCAAGCTCTAGTCCAACTTTCGGCCACATCGGCGTTTCCAAAAAGGCAGGGGGCGGCGGTGATTCGCCGTAGGCGTCTTCGGTTCTTTTAGAAAAAGAACCAAAACCAAAACCTGAAACATCCAGCACGCCGTGCACCCCTGCAAGCAGGGGGCGGCGGATCCAGTGGCCGTCGGCCTATCCCGCCACCGTGCGTGGGTGGTGGGTCAGAGGCCTCATGGATGCTGGTTGGGATCTCGTGGTTGGCTGGGACTTCTGGGGGCCTCTTGGGCGCCTCTTGGGGCTTCTTGGGGGCCTCTTGGGCCTCTTGGGGCCACTAGAGGGCCTCTTGGGGGTCTCTTGGGAGCCTCTTGGGGCTTCTTGGGGGCCTCTTCTGCGCCCCTTGGGGCCTCTTGGAGGCCTCCTCGGAGCCTCTTGGTGCGGGAGGGGTGGTACTCGAGTTCGGAACCCCCTCGGAGGCCACGATCCTTGTGAGGGGTGTCAAAAAACGCATCCGCCGGAAACTCGCACCCCCCCCCCACCCCCCTTTCCCCGGCAGAGCCACCCCGGCAACCCCCCCAGAGGCTGAGGCTCAGCCTCGAGGCTGTAGCTGAGACTCCTTGAAACTCACACGCCGGATCGGCGGATTTCCTCCTTCCCTCCTCCGGCCACTCCCCCTCCTCCTCTTCATCCTCCTCGACTCCTCCTCCTCCTTCTCCTCCTTCTCGTCCTCCTCCTCCCTCTCCTCCTCCCCCTCCTCCTCCTCCTCGACTCCTCCTGGTCCTCCCTCCTCCTCCTCCTCCTCCTCCTCCTGTTCCTCTTCCTCCTCCTCCTCCTCCTCCGTCCTCCTCCTCCTCCTCCTCCTCCGACTCCTCCTCCTCCTGTCCCTCCTGCCTCCTCCCCTCCCCCTCCCTCCTCCTCCTCCTCCTCCTCCTTGTCCTCCTCCTCCTCCTCCTCCGCCTCCCTCTCCTCCTCCTCCCCCTCCTCCTCTCCTCCTCCTTTTCCTCCTCCTCCCCTCCTCCTCCTCCTCCTCCTCCGCCTCCCTCTCCTCCTCCTCCTCCTCCTCCTCCATCCTCCTCCTCCTCTCCTCCTCCTCCTCCTCCTCCTCCCTCCTCCCTCCCTCCTCCTCCTCCTCCTCCTCCTCCTCCTCCTCCTCCCCTCCTCCTCCTCCTCCTCCTCCTCCTCCTCCTCCTCCTCCTCCTCCTCCTCCTCCTCCTCCTCCTCCTCCTCCTCCTCCTCCTCCTCTCCCCCCATCCGTAGCCGTTTTGGCCCGAGAGCTACAGAGCCTCCCAGGGGCTCCTGGCGGCTGCGCGCGCCTGCCCGCGAGCGGGACCCATTGCGACGGCGACGCTGGCCGTGTCATAGTGGCGCGCCTCTTCGGTAACGGAGGCTGAGTCCATACGGAGTACAGTCGGGGCGCTGAAGAAGGAACCCTTTTTCGTCGGGGAGGGGCTCCGTGTTCCTTAATTGTTTTACAGCTTGCGTGAGGTTTTCATTAGGTTTCGATGGGGAATCAAAGTTTGACTTATGGAAAAAAGGGGCCTCGTTCCTTATTTAGGGTTCCTTAGGTCAACGCCCCGACGGTAGGTCCATACGTAGCGCTCGATCTCCGTATGGACTTACTCCGTCTGGACGCAGCCTCTCCCGACAGGAGTCCACGTCCACACGGAGTATGTCCATACGGAGTGCCCGGTCCCCGTACGGATTTACCCCGTCTGGACTCAGCCTCTCCTGACTTCTACCTGCGCTTCTCGCACCTCTGCGTGAGTCCCTGGGAGGGGAGGCGGGGGGGGAGCTCTGGTGGGCGGGGGACCGGAAGATGTCGTCGCGCCTGACATACAGGTCCTCGCTGAGGACTGCGTGCCCATAGGGGTGTCCGTCGGCCAGTGCAGTTTGTGTACTGTGAGCCTTGGAGGGGCTCGCATCCTGAGACGCTTGGTTTCGAAGGGACCCACGCAGAGTACAGGCAAGTTTTTTGTTCGGGCTCCGAGGTCGTCAGCTTGGCAGGGACTCCACGAGGATCTTCTCTGCTCTGCTCTGCGTGGGTGCTGCTGCGTGCAGTGCTGCTGCCCCGGGCTGCAGAGATCATGGGCTGCTGCCTCCGCTGCGAGGGGGCCCCGCTGCGCGCCGAACCGGAGGGACGCCGCCGCGTGCGGGGTTTGCCTGGCGCGCTGCTTCCCACCGCCCATCGTGCTCCAGGGAAGGCCTTCGTGGAAAGCGGATGTTGTCGATAGGGCTGACGTGAAGCGCATGGCCCATGGAGAAGCCCATCGCCGTTCGCTCGATTGGTTGTTTTTGGCGCCTGTTTCAAGCAGGTGGAGTCCCCCCCATAGGACAGGACGCACTGTTTCACACAGTCGCGCTAGGCAGATGTCCTGAGCCAGACCCCCCCTTCCGCCCAATGTTCACCGCCCACCAAACCACTCCAACCCAACCCGAAGGCCTCGATTTGCCCTTCATTTCCAGTGAGGGGGGCGGAAAACATTGAACAAACACATGAAGCCCGTACCCCCCCTCAACCCGAAATTCGGGTCTTGGGGTCAGGTTGGGCTGGTCTCGGTGGCAATCCCTCCTCCCCCCTCCGCCCAATGTCGAAACGCCGAGTAAGAAAACGCGTGGAGGAGGAGGAGGAGCAGGAGGAGGAGCAGGAGCAGGAGGAGGGAGGAGGAGGAGGAGGAGGAGGAGGAGGAGGAGGAGGAGGAGGAGGAGGAGGAGGCGGAGGAGGAGGAGTGGGGAGGAGGAGGAGGAGGAGGAGGAGGAGGAGGAGGAGGAGGAGGAGGAGGAGGAGGAGGAGGAGGAGGAG
This sequence comes from Prorocentrum cordatum, assembly GCA_963575745.1. NCBI lineage: Eukaryota > Dinophyceae > Prorocentrales > Prorocentraceae > Prorocentrum > Prorocentrum cordatum. Next base: position 32,694 of record CAUYUJ010000156.1, read on the forward strand.
GAGGAGGAGCGCGGGTCGTGGGAAGGCTCGGGGCCCTCGTGCCTGGGAGCTGGGCGCTCCGCGCGGCGGGTGCGTGCCGAGCCGGGGCCCCCGGCCTGGCCGGTGCCTCCCCCGCGGAGGGCAGCAGGCCAAGTCCGCCGTCCACTGCGCGGCGCGCAGATGCCCACCTCGGACTCCCGAGGTGGTGGATGCCGAGCTGACGACGACGACGACGACGACGACGACGACGACGACGACGACGACGACGACGACGACGACGACGACGACGACGACGACGACGACGACGACGACGACGACGACGACCGCGACGATGATGAGCGCGGGCCGGCGACCATCGTCGGCGGCGAGCCGTCCGCTGCGGGGCGCCGCTTGGGTCCCCGCTCTCGAGGCTGGGCCCACTGCACGACAGCTCGCCGCCCGCAGCCGCTCTGGGCCCGGCCACCCCTGTCGTGATTCCTGCTTGTCGGCAGGCTTCCTCCGGCAGGGAGTCCACGAGCCTATGGGGGGCTAGGTGGAACTGCCCCTCTCCCTGCTGCTTCCTTTTCTCTGGGAAGCCAACAGTGACATAGTCATGAACTTTCGGATGTCAGCGTGCATTTCTCGGATCGGCGTCGGACCCCCCTTCCCGCGGAGCGCGCCAGCGGCGGCGCCGGAGGCGCCGCCAGAGGGTCCCAGCGCCGATCCAAGAAATCTGCGCGGACCTCCAGGGTTTTCTGTGTATGGTTCTGTTTGTGCCCCGAGTCCCTTTTTTAGGGGGGGGGACGCGCTGTGCTTGCAAGACCTGCCTCATTTGGTGTAGCTCGCGCCGGGTTTGCCACGACGACAGTCATGAGCAGGTGTGGAGTCGCAGGCATCAGGAGGGTGTGAGAGGGCCCACCCAAGTTGGGGGTTCGACTCTCTGCGCAACCCCCTCCGGCCTGCGAGCCGAAGCCCCTGAAACCAGGTCGAAGTGAGACAAGCCTCTGATGGCTGCACCCGGCCGCCTTCGCGGGCGGGCGCGCGCGCAAGCTGGCGGCGCTGCAGCGCAGCGAGGAGACGAGGACTAGGAAGAGGAGGGGAAGGGAGGGGAAGAGAGGAGGAAGGAGACGAGGAGGAAGAGAGGAGGAAGAGCGGAGACGAGGAGGCGCAGCGAGGAGACGAGGAGAAGAGAGGGGAGGGAGGAGGACGAGGACGAGGACGAGGACGGGAGGCGACCGCTGCGCACGGCGCGCGGCGAGAAGAGCGCACGGGGCGAGGTCTCGGCCGCGGGGCGCAGAGCTCCGCCTTTGCCTCACGTCGGGCCCGTCCCTCTGCAGGGGGGATGTTCAAAGATAGCAACAAAAATACTCTGGGGACGATGTCTTGAGCATTTGTGTTGGTCATTTGGGGGTATTTGGGGGGCATTTGGGGTCCTTTTGTCCTCATTTTGGGGCAGTTTTGGGGTATTTTGGGGGTATTTTTGATTTTGGGGCATTTTTGCTGCACCTTTTGATATTTGGGGGTACTTTTGAGTATTTGTTGATCCTGTTGGGGGTATTTTTGGGGTACTTTTGCTTTTTCGTCCAAAATCCCCCTGCAGGGGGACAGGCTCGACTCAGGCCTTGCCCCCCTGGGCCCCCCCCCGCCTCCCCCCGCGCACGGCGCGAGGAGGAGGCGCCGGCGCCCGGCGCGGCGGCGGAGGGCGCCGCCCCCGAGCCGGGCGAGGGCGCCGCCGCCGCGGGGGAGGGCGGCGCGGTCGCGGAGAGCGACGGCGCGGAGGCGCCCCCTGGGCGTGGGAAAAGAGGGAGGGGCAGGCCCAGAGCAGTGCTTATGCATGTATTGTGCACTTGTCAAGCGCCATGCAAGTCACCTTACCAGCGTCCGGAAGAACGCACCCGCGCGTCTCCTCCTCCTCCTCCTCCTCCTCCTCCTCCTCCTCCTCCTCCTCCTCCTCCTCCTCCTCCTCCTCCTCCTCCTGCGCCTCCTGCTCCTCCCTGCCTGACCTCCCCCCCGCCCCCTTTCCCCGGAGGACTCCGCCCCGCCGCCCGAGCTGGAGCAGCCGCCGGCCTCCCCGGAGGCGCTGGCTGGCACTCCTGCCGCCGCGGCGGAGGAGGCCGCCGCACAAGGGGACGGCCAGGCGCTCTTCCTCGCCCCTCCCTCGACCCCGATTTGTTCATTATTCTTTTTCATGGTTCTTCCTCTTCTTCTTCTTCTTATTATTATTATTATTCTTCCTCTTCCTCTTTCTCTTCCTCCCTCCCTTCTCCCTCCCTCTCCTTCCTCCTCGGCCTCCTCTTCCCCCTCCTCCACGAGCCTCCTCCCTCTCGTCCTCCTCCTCGTCCTCCTTCCCTTCCTCCCTCCTTCCCTTCCTGTCCCCCCTGTCCTCGAGGCCCGCGTCCATGCATGTTCCTTCTGGACGGCTCCTCTTGGTCGCACACCGAGGCCAATCGAAAGGGCGGGCTGGGCGTTGGGCCTGAGACTTCCTCACCAATTCTGACCCTGAAGCTTTACAGTCGGGGCCCTGGAGAAGGAACCCTTTTGGTTGGGGAGGGGCTCCGCGTTCCTTAAGTGTTTCACAGCTTGCCTCAGGTTTTCCTTATGTTTTCGATGGGAAATCGAAGGTTAACTTATGGAAAAAAGGGACCTCGTTCCTTATTTGGGGTTCCTTAGGCCAACGCCCCGACGGTAATTGACAGCAGCTTCACAGACGGAGGGCGGGTCGCTTCCAACATGTGGCTCTCGCCTCAGCGTCGCTCGCATTCGTCATGCGCATCGGCAAGGGTTTCACTGATTGTGGGCGGGCAGTTTTCCAGAGTGTGGCTCCTGCCTTAGCGCCGCGCCCACCCGTTTCAGGCATGTCCTAGAGCTTCACGGGTTGAGGGCAGGTGGTGTTCAACATGTGGTTCTCGCATTAGTGCCGCGCGCATTCGTGTCAAACATGCGTAAGCGTTTCGCTGATTGATGGAGGTTCCTTCTCAACATGTGGCTATCGCCTCAGCGCCGCGCACCTCCACGTCAAACATCTGCAAGAGCTGCACGGATTGAGGGTGGCTCCTTTTCAACATGTGGCTCTCACCTTAGCGCCGCGCACATTCGTCTTCAAAATTGCCAAGAGTTTCACGGATTCCCATGGTCAACGTGTCAGAAATAAGGTTTTGGATATACTCTGGTTTGTGAGGGTGCATCAGTTATGTTAATTCGTGGTGAAGTCCTAGGAATGGTTTCTGGCACGGTTCCGGATCGTCAAGACGCAACAGCCATGTTGATTCGTGGCGTTGGAGTCCCGAGAATGTTGTTTTGGCACGCTCCAGGGTCATCAAACGGTTGTCTCCCAACGAGGCGGTTCCCACAGTGGAGATGAACCCTTTTGGGGGCCTCTGAAGAGGGAGCTTGGAGGAAGGCTTTATTCCAACATCGTTGATGGGTCTTGGGTTCACGCTGGTCCTCCTCCTCCTTCTCCTCATCGTCCTCCTCCTTTCTTCCCCTCCTCTCTCCCCCTTCTCCTCCTGCTCCTCCTCCTTCCCTGCTCCTCCGTCTCCTCTCCCTCCTCCTCCTCCTCCTTCTCCTCCTCCGAGCGTGCCGTCTGGCGCTCCCTCCGCCACAAGGTCATGGGCCCGCGCATGGAACGACAGGGGCTGCGCCTTCGCGAACCTGAGCCTGCTCTGGCGTCGTCCGCGACCCCGTGCCCCACCGGGGCACCGCCCTCGCAGCCTCCGCGCCGTCTCGGCCAAGGTCCCGCTGCAGTGCCTGCGCACGCCTTGTAATGGCCCGCCGCAGCCCTGCCGCTGCCACCTGGAGCGGGTGACCCGGCCCTGTCGGGCACCTCGTGCGCGAGCAGCAAAAGGGGCGCCAGCAGTGTCAGCCATCTGCTGGTCCCCCCTCTCGTCATCCTCCAGCATCGCGCTGGCGCCCTCCATCGCGCGGGTGACGGCAGCATGTCGCCAAGGAGAGTCATTGGCGCCTCTGCCCGAGCCGGAGAGGGCGTCCGCCTGCGGCTGCTGGAACTCGGCAGGTTGGCAAAGACGCCTCCTGCCCCATCGCAAGTTGTCCAGGTGCGTGGAAGTCTTAGCCTTGACCCCGCATTGCCGGCATTTCCATTCGCCGTGAACATCGGAACGCCAAAGGTAGTGGTGTAGTACTTGTGCCTGTTCCTTCACCTCCCTGTCCTTCGGCACTCGCACCTCTTGATCAACCATACCTTCAGCTGAAACAAAGGCGACTGAGAGTGGAACCCAAGAACCGTGCTCCCAACTTAGCTTGCGCAAGCGCCATCTTGAGCATGTCAATGTAGCCTTCCGCGTATCCCACACTGCGAGCGCCTCCCACAGCAGAGAATTCCGCCCAGGAATTGCCCAACACCTGGTCATACCGCACCGTGCTGTCCATATCGCATGCCACCGCAATATGATCGCAATGAGAATGGCACCAATGGAACCGTGGCGGCAACCGATCCATCTGCTCCAATCGTGTGCGTATACGCCTCCAAATGCTTGCATGCCGTGCGCCCGCAGCTGCATTCCACGGTGACCAGCGCTGGCCCTTATCCATCAGGCCTGACAAATCCGTGACCACATCCAAGACGGGAGGATAGTGCCGCGGCGCCTGTGGGATGCAATACCGCTCCGCCGCGCCAATCGTCTGCTGCGCCCCTGGCAAGCCTCCGTAGATCGCTCTGGTGGGGTAGCCCTGAGGTGACATCTGTACTGCCGCCCATCCACGCCGCAGAAGTTCTGGAACTGGACGGGATGGCCGAGCCGTCTGTGAAGACCGTCGTAGGCCAGGTGCCAGTGTCGCTGCTCCAATCGCCCCAGCACTGCACATGTGGCGTCCAGCACCGCCATCCGGCAGTCGCCTGGCACGAAGGGCGTTCCAACACGTAGGTCGTAGCAGTCGTCAGTAACCAAAGGCGTCCGTAGAGTGCCATGCTCCAATGCCGAGTCTCTGTACTTGATCGGCTCCTCAGGCGTCGGGTGGTCTTCCTCCTCCTCCAGAAGCTGGCGATTAGTAGCAGGGCAGCGGTAGCAGACGTGACCGATGCACTCCTCCTCAACACCACAGCCTCGGCACATGGTAGAGTCCGACTTGTAATGCTGGTGGAGCTTGACTTGCGTCCACGATGAACCAGACCATAACGATCATAAAGCCCCCGCCACCTTCGGGTTCTGTAGTGCTGCATGCCGACCTCCGACACAGGCTCGTAAACACCGTGCCCAGATATGGGTACCAGGATCCACGCCATGATGTTGTTGCACCCTTCGCGTCTGCCACCGCTGCATCCCGTGCCGCAACAGGTCTCGCATCGCCATTGGATCCAACCGTAATAGTGGTCAGGATTGCCCTTAAACGTCGCGTATCACAGTACGGGAAATCATGAACCAGTCCACTCGTGCAAGCGATAGCTAAACCACCGCCAACGGCCCACGCGCATTCCTCCGAGATATCTGTTGGGTCCGTAGTACCTGCCGAGCCCGCTCCCACCGGCCCGAGCTGAAGGATTGATCCCAGATGGCCCGATGGCATGCAAAGAGCGGCGCGGTGGTGGCCTCAAAGATAGGGTCGTGCCAAGGATCCCCCCTGAGTAGCCAGTATAACGTGCTGCTACCACCTCGCCCAGCGCACCCTGTCATAATGGTAGCCGCCTGTCGTGACTCACGTAGCTCCGTGTCCGAAACACCGCTGACCGCGGCACCGTGTCCTCCCGATGGTAGTAACCCAGTCCTCCGCGGCTTCGTTACCAGTAGCCCTGCACTCAGCTTGAACTGCATAACGCGCCTCGGCCGTAGTTTGAGGACCAGATGCCGCTTGGCCGGAACGCCTCTCCGTATCATTCGCCCTTATAGCTCGTGCCCCAGGTTCCGTTTGTGTCTTTGTGGCGGGATCTTGCAGTAGTCTGACGCCGCGCGAGAAGCCTTAATCGCCGCCGCACTAGTAGCCGCGAACCCAGACCTGCTAGCTTGAATGACCAGGCCCAACTGTTGCACATCCACAACGAACCCACGCAATGCCTTCCAGTACCGTCGTATCTGTGCTAAGTCCTGCCCCGTCCACTGGGCAGAAACGTTGTCCACCACAGCTCGCGGAATGGTAGCAGGAGAAGCCGACCATCGCATCGTCTTTGCAGTGTGCAACGTGAGTAACTGCGTGGACTGACTGAAACCCGCCAAGATCCCTTGCCAGGACTGGTAACATGTGGACAGTGACCCATCACACTGTATCGCCCTGGATTGCGTGTGGCACTGCAAGATCATCCAGGTCAAGCGCGCAGGAAAACCTTCTTCCATACTCTGCTGTAAGAGCGCCGAAGGTAGCACCGACTCAAAAGCCTTCCAGGCGCCCAACAGTGCAGTCACCGAGTGGTCCGAGAGTAAGTGGGCCACCTCCGCATGCAAGTTGCGATCGAATGCGGACGCGGTAGACGACCGCCCTGCACCTCCAATTCCCCAGATCTCCGCCACAGCCGCTTGCTGTAACCACTGCCGTGTTGCTGAAACGCGCGCGCAACTACAACCCGATCAATGTGTTGACCAAGCATATCAAGCGGCTACCTCCATCGGGTTTGCCCAATCTGACTAGGTGGTTGAGAATCCGCTGTGATGGCCAACATCCCAACTGCTCGCATCGGTTGTAGAGCGCAGCCAGGGCCTCCAACCCGATATCTGAAACCTGCCACATGGCTCGCGGTGCGATACTTGTCTGTCCCGCAGAGGTAGTGCCAGGGAAGGTGAGGAGTGCCGTGTGCAACTGAGCCCCTGTGAGTGGTGGTAGCTGATTTCCTAGACCAAGCCCATCCGCTCTAGGTGGCCCAGTAAGCCCATGATGCGTCCAGACCGTCGTCCACTCGAGTAGTTCGCGATCGGCGACCCCATGTGGGCTAGCGTACACCATGAGTAGTATTTTGTCGACATGTCCAGGGGCTTGGTGTCCCTGCGCGCAATGCCAGCGCCCTTGTGGAAAGCCTGCTGAACCCAAGTCTTCCAAGCACGATGCCGCTCTTTAGCTGCCGCCTTCTGCTCCGCCGCCTGAACGATGTAGTCAACCTGAGACTCGAGAGTATCCCGAGCCAGGACTCCAACGCCCGTCTGAAAGAAGAGTTGTACCTTGTGAGGTAGTTCTCTGAGGGTGCGGTGATGCGACCCCACCTTCATAGTAAATGCAACTGTCTCCTTCAGTATCTGTATCACGTGCGCACATTGTCCCTGGAATATCGCACAAGCCGTATTCGCCTTCTCAAGTTGCTTGAGGTAACTGCCAAGATGCTGTTGGGTCCGACGTAGCTGCGTAGCCCATCTGCACGCGATCTACCAACATTGCACCTCCCATCTGACATATGTCCTCCGCCCTGGTGGTCTTCACTTCACGGAATCCCATTTGCAACTGACGTGACCGCCCCGACCCAAATGCTTGAATCGATGGCTACCGTGCAAATGCCAACTTGATGCCAGCTCTGTCCCGATACACTGCAACGTTGCATCCCAAGCCACCTGCAATGTCCGGTCATCCACTGCTTCCGTAGTAAGCCGCTGCACCGAGATCCAGTCATGCCGTTGCGGGAAATAGGCACACCCCACTTGCTAGGTAGCACAAAAGCCCAGAGGTTCAGTCAAGACTCTCTTCCACGTAGCTGCGTCGCGTACTGTAGCCCGAAAGTGCACCGGTGTGTGTAGTGACTGCAGTGCCGCGATCCACTACATGTTCCAGCAAGCGCGCCTGTAAGTTAACCGTGGCAATTGCAGAATCGTAAACTTTCTACCAGAGATAGACTTCAAACACGTGGGTTCCGCAGGTTGATGCAGATGTCCGTGAACTGTTCGTAACCGCGCGAAGTCCCATTCTGATGGTTCCAACTTTCAGTCCCCAAGGACCATCCAGTCCATTCCTATTATGTTCAGCAAGCCCACATATCGCATGACGCCCTCGATGATGTAGACGCTCTCGGGGCTGAGGCCTTCGCTGTCGTGCAAGTAGACGCTCACGATGATCAGCCCCTTGGCGACGCCCCAGTGGACGCGGGCAGCAGTGAAGCTTTCCGTCGGCAGACCAGCCTGGCCAAGGAAGGGGGCTTCCGTGACCATGATGTCGGTAGTAGCTAACATGCAAACGCCCCTGCTGGTTTCGCCGTCCTCTGTCAGTAAGGCATCTGACCAAACCCCGTGGTAGCCTAAGTCCAGCGCCTGCTGCCGAATAGAATGCAATCGATCGCCCTATGCCCCTGAACCGCAATGACCTTCCCAGGTGGTGTCTGAGCCAGTTAGTAGTCCACCGCAGTGCTCGCACCGGAGACGCTGACCGTGGTGATGGCGCCCTTCACCTCATCCAGCGAGTCCGTGTCCCTTGTGCCATAGGTCCTGGCCTGGCCGCCGATGTACTCGCCCTGCTCTGCCGACGAAGTACGAGCGCGGGCCGTAGGCTGCCTCGTCGCAGTACCCGACGTCAAAGGCGATGGCCCGCCTGGCGCTCCCTTCCCGAGAGCCTCGGTCTCAACAGGCACAGCCGCGCAGCCCTGCCCGCCGAGCCTTCCAAGGGAGAGGGCAGCAGCTGAAGACAACCCTGACTGGGCCCACCCAAGTTGGGGGTTCGACTCTCTGCGCAACCCCCTCCGGCCTGCGAGCCGAAGCCCCTGAAACCAGGTCGAAGTGAGACAAGCCTCTGATGGCTGCACCCGGCCGCCTTCGCGGGCGGGCGCGCGCGCAAGCTGGCGGCGCTGCAGCGCAGCGAGGAGACGAGGACTAGGAAGAGGAGGGGAAGGGAGGGGAAGAGAGGAGGAAGGAGACGAGGAGGAAGAGAGGAGGAAGAGCGGAGACGAGGAGGCGCAGCGAGGAGACGAGGAGAAGAGAGGGGAGGGAGGAGGACGAGGACGAGGACGAGGACGGGAGGCGACCGCTGCGCACGGCGCGCGGCGAGAAGAGCGCACGGGGCGAGGCCTCGGCCGCGGGGCGCAGAGCTCCGCCTTTGCCTCACGTCGGGCCCGTCCCTCTGCAGGGGGGATGTTCAAAGATAGCAACAAAAATACTCTGGGGACGATGTCTTGAGCATTTGTGTTGGTCATTTGGGGGTATTTGGGGGGCATTTGGGGTCCTTTTGTCCTCATTTTGGGGCAGTTTTGGGGTATTTTGGGGGTATTTTTGATTTTGGGGCATTTTTGCTGCACCTTTTGATATTTGGGGGTACTTTTGAGTATTTGTTGATCCTGTTGGGGGTATTTTTGGGGTACTTTTGCTTTTTCGTCCAAAATCCCCCTGCAGGGGGACAGGCTCGACTCAGGCCTTGCCCCCCTGGGCCCCCCCCCGCCTCCCCCCGCGCACGGCGCGAGGAGGAGGCGCCGGCGCCCGGCGCGGCGGCGGAGGGCGCCGCCCCCGAGCCGGGCGAGGGCGCCGCCGCCGCGGGGGAGGGCGGCGCGGTCGCGGAGAGCGACGGCGCGGAGGCGCCCCCTGGGCGTGGGAAAAGAGGGAGGGGCAGGCCCAGAGCAGTGCTTATGCATGTATTGTGCACTTGTCAAGCGCCATGCAAGTCACCTTACCAGCGTCCGGAAGAACGCACCCGCGCGTCTCCTCCTCCTCCTCCTCCTCCTCCTCCTCCTCCTCCTCCTCCTCCTCCTCCTCCTCCTCCTCCTCCTCCTCCTGCGCCTCCTGCTCCTCCCTGCCTGACCTCCCCCCCGCCCCCTTTCCCCGGAGGACTCCGCCCCGCCGCCCGAGCTGGAGCAGCCGCCGGCCTCCCCGGAGGCGCTGGCTGGCACTCCTGCCGCCGCGGCGGAGGAGGCCGCCGCACAAGGGGACGGCCAGGCGCTCTTCCTCGCCCCTCCCTCGACCCCGATTTGTTCATTATTCTTTTTCATGGTTCTTCCTCTTCTTCTTCTTCTTATTATTATTATTATTCTTCCTCTTCCTCTTTCTCTTCCTCCCTCCCTTCTCCCTCCCTCTCCTTCCTCCTCGGCCTCCTCTTCCCCCTCCTCCACGAGCCTCCTCCCTCTCGTCCTCCTCCTCGTCCTCCTTCCCTTCCTCCCTCCTTCCCTTCCTGTCCCCCCTGTCCTCGAGGCCCGCGTCCATGCATGTTCCTTCTGGACGGCTCCTCTTGGTCGCACACCGAGGCCAAACGAAAGGGCGGGCTGGGCGTTGGGCCTGAGACTTCCTCACCAATTCTGACCCTGAAGCTTTACAGTCGGGGCCCTGGAGAAGGAACCCTTTTGGTTGGGGAGGGGCTCCGCGTTCCTTAAGTGTTTCACAGCTTGCCTCAGGTTTTCCTTATGTTTTCGATGGGAAATCGAAGGTTAACTTATGGAAAAAAGGGACCTCGTTCCTTATTTGGGGTTCCTTAGGCCAACGCCCCGACGGTAATTGACAGCAGCTTCACAGACGGAGGGCGGGTCGCTTCCAACATGTGGCTCTCGCCTCAGCGTCGCTCGCATTCGTCATGCGCATCGGCAAGGGTTTCACTGATTGTGGGCGGGCAGTTTTCCAGAGTGTGGCTCCTGCCTTAGCGCCGCGCCCACCCGTTTCAGGCATGTCCTAGAGCTTCACGGGTTGAGGGCAGGTGGTGTTCAACATGTGGTTCTCGCATTAGTGCCGCGCGCATTCGTGTCAAACATGCGTAAGCGTTTCGCTGATTGATGGAGGTTCCTTCTCAACATGTGGCTATCGCCTCAGCGCCGCGCACCTCCACGTCAAACATCTGCAAGAGCTGCACGGATTGAGGGTGGCTCCTTTTCAACATGTGGCTCTCACCTTAGCGCCGCGCACATTCGTCTTCAAAATTGCCAAGAGTTTCACGGATTCCCATGGTCAACGTGTCAGAAATAAGGTTTTGGATATACTCTGGTTTGTGAGGGTGCATCAGTTATGTTAATTCGTGGTGAAGTCCTAGGAATGGTTTCTGGCACGGTTCCGGATCGTCAAGACGCAACAGCCATGTTGATTCGTGGCGTTGGAGTCCCGAGAATGTTGTTTTGGCACGCTCCAGGGTCATCAAACGGTTGTCTCCCAACGAGGCGGTTCCCACAGTGGAGATGAACCCTTTTGGGGGCCTCTGAAGAGGGAGCTTGGAGGAAGGCTTTATTCCAACATCGTTGATGGGTCTTGGGTTCACGCTGGTCCTCCTCCTCCTTCTCCTCATCGTCCTCCTCCTTTCTTCCCCTCCTCTCTCCCCCTTCTCCTCCTGCTCCTCCTCCTTCCCTGCTCCTCCGTCTCCTCTCCCTCCTCCTCCTCCTCCTCCTTCTCCTCCTCCGAGCGTGCCGTCTGGCGCTCCCTCCGCCACAAGGTCATGGGCCCGCGCATGGAACGACAGGGGCTGCGCCTTCGCGAACCTGAGCCTGCTCTGGCGTCGTCCGCGACCCCGTGCCCCACCGGGGCACCGCCCTCGCAGCCTCCGCGCCGTCTCGGCCAAGGTCCCGCTGCAGTGCCTGCGCACGCCTTGTAATGGCCCGCCGCAGCCCTGCCGCTGCCACCTGGAGCGGGTGACCCGGCCCTGTCGGGCACCTCGTGCGCGAGCAGCAAAAGGGGCGCCAGCAGTGTCAGCCATCTGCTGGTCCCCCCTCTCGTCATCCTCCAGCATCGCGCTGGCGCCCTCCATCGCGCGTGTGACGGCAGCATGTCGCCAAGGAGAGTCATTGGCGCCTCTGCCCGAGCCGGAGAGGGCGTCCGCCTGCGGCTGCTGGAACTCGGCAGGTTGGCAAAGACGCCTCCTGCCCCATCGCAAGTTGTCCAGGTGCGTGGAAGTCTTAGCCTTGACCCCGCATTGCCGGCATTTCCATTCGCCGTGAACATCGGAACGCCAAAGGTAGTGGTGTAGTACTTGTGCCTGTTCCTTCACCTCCCTGTCCTTCGGCACTCGCACCTCTTGATCAACCATACCTTCAGCTGAAACAAAGGCGACTGAGAGTGGAACCCAAGAACCGTGCTCCCAACTTAGCTTGCGCAAGCGCCATCTTGAGCATGTCAATGTAGCCTTCCGCGTATCCCACACTGCGAGCGCCTCCCACAGCAGAGAATTCCGCCCAGGAATTGCCCAACACCTGGTCATACCGCACCGTGCTGTCCATATCGCATGCCACCGCAATATGATCGCAATGAGAATGGCACCAATGGAACCGTGGCGGCAACCGATCCATCTGCTCCAATCGTGTGCGTATACGCCTCCAAATGCTTGCATGCCGTGCGCCCGCAGCTGCATTCCACGGTGACCAGCGCTGGCCCTTATCCATCAGGCCTGACAAATCCGTGACCACATCCAAGACGGGAGGATAGTGCCGCGGCGCCTGTGGGATGCAATACCGCTCCGCCGCGCCAATCGTCTGCTGCGCCCCTGGCAAGCCTCCGTAGATCGCTCTGGTGGGGTAGCCCTGAGGTGACATCTGTACTGCCGCCCATCCACGCCGCAGAAGTTCTGGAACTGGACGGGATGGCCGAGCCGTCTGTGAAGACCGTCGTAGGCCAGGTGCCAGTGTCGCTGCTCCAATCGCCCCAGCACTGCACATGTGGCGTCCAGCACCGCCATCCGGCAGTCGCCTGGCACGAAGGGCGTTCCAACACGTAGGTCGTAGCAGTCGTCAGTAACCAAAGGCGTCCGTAGAGTGCCGTGCTCCAATGCCGAGTCTCTGTACTTGATCGGCTCCTCAGGCGTCGGGTGGTCTTCCTCCTCCTCCAGAAGCTGGCGATTAGTAGCAGGGCAGCGGTAGCAGACGTGACCGATGCACTCCTCCTCAACACCACAGCCTCGGCACATGGTAGAGTCCGACTTGTAATGCTGGTGGAGCTTGACTTGCGTCCACGATGAACCAGACCATAACGATCATAAAGCCCCCGCCACCTTCGGGTTCTGTAGTGCTGCATGCCGACCTCCGACACAGGCTCGTAAACACCGTGCCCAGATATGGGTACCAGGATCCACGCCATGATGTTGTTGCACCCTTCGCGTCTGCCACCGCTGCATCCCGTGCCGCAACAGGTCTCGCATCGCCATTGGATCCAACCGTAATAGTGGTCAGGATTGCCCTTAAACGTCGCGTATCACAGTACGGGAAATCATGAACCAGTCCACTCGTGCAAGCGATAGCTAAACCACCGCCAACGGCCCACGCGCATTCCTCCGAGATATCTGTTGGGTCCGTAGTACCTGCCGAGCCCGCTCCCACCGGCCCGAGCTGAAGGATTGATCCCAGATGGCCCGATGGCATGCAAAGAGCGGCGCGGTGGTGGCCTCAAAGATAGGGTCGTGCCAAGGATCCCCCCTGAGTAGCCAGTATAACGTGCTGCTACCACCTCGCCCAGCGCACCCTGTCATAATGGTAGCCGCCTGTCGTGACTCACGTAGCTCCGTGTCCGAAACACCGCTGACCGCGGCACCGTGTCCTCCCGATGGTAGTAACCCAGTCCTCCGCGGCTTCGTTACCAGTAGCCCTGCACTCAGCTTGAACTGCATAACGCGCCTCGGCCGTAGTTTGAGGACCAGATGCCGCTTGGCCGGAACGCCTCTCCGTATCATTCGCCCTTATAGCTCGTGCCCCAGGTTCCGTTTGTGTCTTTGTGGCGGGATCTTGCAGTAGTCTGACGCCGCGCGAGAAGCCTTAATCGCCGCCGCACTAGTAGCCGCGAACCCAGACCTGCTAGCTTGAATGACCAGGCCCAACTGTTGCACATCCACAACGAACCCACGCAATGCCTTCCAGTACCGTCGTATCTGTGCTAAGTCCTGCCCCGTCCACTGGGCAGAAACGTTGTCCACCACAGCTCGCGGAATGGTAGCAGGAGAAGCCGACCATCGCATCGTCTTTGCAGTGTGCAACGTGAGTAACTGCGTGGACTGACTGAAACCCGCCAAGATCCCTTGCCAGGACTGGTAACATGTGGACAGTGACCCATCACACTGTATCGCCCTGGATTGCGTGTGGCACTGCAAGATCATCCAGGTCAAGCGCGCAGGAAAACCTTCTTCCATACTCTGCTGTAAGAGCGCCGAAGGTAGCACCGACTCAAAAGCCTTCCAGGCGCCCAACAGTGCAGTCACCGAGTGGTCCGAGAGTAAGTGGGCCACCTCCGCATGCAAGTTGCGATCGAATGCGGACGCGGTAGACGACCGCCCTGCACCTCCAATTCCCCAGATCTCCGCCACAGCCGCTTGCTGTAACCACTGCCGTGTTGCTGAAACGCGCGCGCAACTACAACCCGATCAATGTGTTGACCAAGCATATCAAGCGGCTACCTCCATCGGGTTTGCCCAATCTGACTAGGTGGTTGAGAATCCGCTGTGATGGCCAACATCCCAACTGCTCGCATCGGTTGTAGAGCGCAGCCAGGGCCTCCAACCCGATATCTGAAACCTGCCACATGGCTCGCGGTGCGATACTTGTCTGTCCCGCAGAGGTAGTGCCAGGGAAGGTGAGGAGTGCCGTGTGCAACTGAGCCCCTGTGAGTGGTGGTAGCTGATTTCCTAGACCAAGCCCATCCGCTCTTGGTGGCCCAGTAAGCCCATGATGCGTCCAGACCGTCGTCCACTCGAGTAGTTCGCGATCGGCGACCCCATGTGGGCTAGCGTACACCATGAGTAGTATTTTGTCGACATGTCCAGGGGCTTGGTGTCCCTGCGCGCAATGCCAGCGCCCTTGTGGAAAGCCTGCTGAACCCAAGTCTTCCAAGCACGATGCCGCTCTTTAGCTGCCGCCTTCTGCTCCGCCGCCTGAACGATGTAGTCAACCTGAGACTCGAGAGTATCCCGAGCCAGGACTCCAACGCCCGTCTGAAAGAAGAGTTGTACCTTGTGAGGTAGTTCTCTGAGGGTGCGGTGATGCGACCCCACCTTCATAGTAAATGCAACTGTCTCCTTCAGTATCTGTATCACGTGCGCACATTGTCCCTGGAATATCGCACAAGCCGTATTCGCCTTCTCAAGTTGCTTGAGGTAACTGCCAAGATGCTGTTGGGTCCGACGTAGCTGCGTAGCCCATCTGCACGCGATCTACCAACATTGCACCTCCCATCTGACATATGTCCTCCGCCCTGGTGGTCTTCACTTCACGGAATCCCATTTGCAACTGACGTGACCGCCCCGACCCAAATGCTTGAATCGATGGCTACCGTGTAAATGCCAACTTGATGCCAGCTCTGTCCCGATACACTGCAACGTTGCATCCCAAGCCACCTGCAATGTCCGGTCATCCACTGCTTCCGTAGTAAGCCGCTGCACCGAGATCCAGTCATGCCGTTGCGGGAAATAGGCACACCCCACTTGCTAGGTAGCACAAAAGCCCAGAGGTTCAGTCAAGACTCTCTTCCACGTAGCTGCGTCGCGTACTGTAGCCCGAAAGTGCACCGGTGTGTGTAGTGACTGCAGTGCCGCGATCCACTACATGTTCCAGCAAGCGCGCCTGTAAGTTAACCGTGGCAATTGCAGAATCGTAAACTTTCTACCAGAGATAGACTTCAAACACGTGGGTTCCGCAGGTTGATGCAGATGTCCGTGAACTGTTCGTAACCGCGCGAAGTCCCATTCTGATGGTTCCAACTTTCAGTCCCCAAGGACCATCCAGTCCATTCCTATTATGTTCAGCAAGCCCACATATCGCATGACGCCCTCGATGATGTAGACGCTCTCGGGGCTGAGGCCTTCGCTGTCGTGCAAGTAGACGCTCACGATGATCAGCCCCTTGGCGACGCCCCAGTGGACGCGGGCAGCAGTGAAGCTTTCCGTCGGCAGACCAGCCTGGCCAAGGAAGGGGGCTTCCGTGACCATGATGTCGGTAGTAGCTAACATGCAAACGCCCCTGCTGGTTTCGCCGTCCTCTGTCAGTAAGGCATCTGACCAAACCCCGTGGTAGCCTAAGTCCAGCGCCTGCTGCCGAATAGAATGCAATCGATCGCCCTATGCCCCTGAACCGCAATGACCTTCCCAGGTGGTGTCTGAGCCAGTTAGTAGTCCACCGCAGTGCTCGCACCGGAGACGCTGACCGTGGTGATGGCGCCCTTCACCTCATCCAGCGAGTCCGTGTCCCTTGTGCCATAGGTCCTGGCCTGGCCGCCGATGTACTCGCCCTGCTCTGCCGACGAAGTACGAGCGCGGGCCGTAGGCTGCCTCGTCGCAGTACCCGACGTCAAAGGCGATGGCCCGCCTGGCGCTCCCTTCCCGAGAGCCTCGGTCTCAACAGGCACAGCCGCGCAGCCCTGCCCGCCGAGCCTTCCAAGGGAGAGGGCAGCAGCTGAAGACAACCCTGACTGGGCCCACCCAAGTTGGGGGTTCGACTCTCTGCGCAACCCCCTCCGGCCTGCGAGCCGAAGCCCCTGAAACCAGGTCGAAGTGAGACAAGCCTCTGATGGCTGCACCCGGCCGCCTTCGCGGGCGGGCGCGCGCGCAAGCTGGCGGCGCTGCAGCGCAGCGAGGAGACGAGGACTAGGAAGAGGAGGGGAAGGGAGGGGAAGAGAGGAGGAAGGAGACGAGGAGGAAGAGAGGAGGAAGAGCGGAGACGAGGAGGCGCAGCGAGGAGACGAGGAGAAGAGAGGGGAGGGAGGAGGACGAGGACGAGGACGAGGACGGGAGGCGACCGCTGCGCACGGCGCGCGGCGAGAAGAGCGCACGGGGCGAGGCCTCGGCCGCGGGGCGCAGAGCTCCGCCTTTGCCTCACGTCGGGCCCGTCCCTCTGCAGGGGGGATGTTCAAAGATAGCAACAAAAATACTCTGGGGACGATGTCTTGAGCATTTGTGTTGGTCATTTGGGGGTATTTGGGGGGCATTTGGGGTCCTTTTGTCCTCATTTTGGGGCAGTTTTGGGGTATTTTGGGGGTATTTTTGATTTTGGGGCATTTTTGCTGCACCTTTTGATATTTGGGGGTACTTTTGAGTATTTGTTGATCCTGTTGGGGGTATTTTTGGGGTACTTTTGCTTTTTCGTCCAAAATCCCCCTGCAGGGGGACAGGCTCGACTCAGGCCTTGCCCCCCTGGGCCCCCCCCCGCCTCCCCCCGCGCACGGCGCGAGGAGGAGGCGCCGGCGCCCGGCGCGGCGGCGGAGGGCGCCGCCCCCGAGCCGGGCGAGGGCGCCGCCGCCGCGGGGGAGGGCGGCGCGGTCGCGGAGAGCGACGGCGCGGAGGCGCCCCCTGGGCGTGGGAAAAGAGGGAGGGGCAGGCCCAGAGCAGTGCTTATGCATGTATTGTGCACTTGTCAAGCGCCATGCAAGTCACCTTACCAGCGTCCGGAAGAACGCACCCGCGCGTCTCCTCCTCCTCCTCCTCCTCCTCCTCCTCCTCCTCCTCCTCCTCCTCCTCCTCCTCCTCCTCCTCCTCCTCCTGCGCCTCCTGCTCCTCCCTGCCTGACCTCCCCCCCGCCCCCTTTCCCCGGAGGACTCCGCCCCGCCGCCCGAGCTGGAGCAGCCGCCGGCCTCCCCGGAGGCGCTGGCTGGCACTCCTGCCGCCGCGGCGGAGGAGGCCGCCGCACAAGGGGACGGCCAGGCGCTCTTCCTCGCCCCTCCCTCGACCCCGATTTGTTCATTATTCTTTTTCATGGTTCTTCCTCTTCTTCTTCTTCTTATTATTATTATTATTCTTCCTCTTCCTCTTTCTCTTCCTCCCTCCCTTCTCCCTCCCTCTCCTTCCTCCTCGGCCTCCTCTTCCCCCTCCTCCACGAGCCTCCTCCCTCTCGTCCTCCTCCTCGTCCTCCTTCCCTTCCTCCCTCCTTCCCTTCCTGTCCCCCCTGTCCTCGAGGCCCGCGTCCATGCATGTTCCTTCTGGACGGCTCCTCTTGGTCGCACACCGAGGCCAATCGAAAGGGCGGGCTGGGCGTTGGGCCTGAGACTTCCTCACCAATTCTGACCCTGAAGCTTTACAGTCGGGGCCCTGGAGAAGGAACCCTTTTGGTTGGGGAGGGGCTCCGCGTTCCTTAAGTGTTTCACAGCTTGCCTCAGGTTTTCCTTATGTTTTCGATGGGAAATCGAAGGTTAACTTATGGAAAAAAGGGACCTCGTTCCTTATTTGGGGTTCCTTAGGCCAACGCCCCGACGGTAATTGACAGCAGCTTCACAGACGGAGGGCGGGTCGCTTCCAACATGTGGCTCTCGCCTCAGCGTCGCTCGCATTCGTCATGCGCATCGGCAAGGGTTTCACTGATTGTGGGCGGGCAGTTTTCCAGAGTGTGGCTCCTGCCTTAGCGCCGCGCCCACCCGTTTCAGGCATGTCCTAGAGCTTCACGGGTTGAGGGCAGGTGGTGTTCAACATGTGGTTCTCGCATTAGTGCCGCGCGCATTCGTGTCAAACATGCGTAAGCGTTTCGCTGATTGATGGAGGTTCCTTCTCAACATGTGGCTATCGCCTCAGCGCCGCGCACCTCCACGTCAAACATCTGCAAGAGCTGCACGGATTGAGGGTGGCTCCTTTTCAACATGTGGCTCTCACCTTAGCGCCGCGCACATTCGTCTTCAAAATTGCCAAGAGTTTCACGGATTCCCATGGTCAACGTGTCAGAAATAAGGTTTTGGATATACTCTGGTTTGTGAGGGTGCATCAGTTATGTTAATTCGTGGTGAAGTCCTAGGAATGGTTTCTGGCACGGTTCCGGATCGTCAAGACGCAACAGCCATGTTGATTCGTGGCGTTGGAGTCCCGAGAATGTTGTTTTGGCACGCTCCAGGGTCATCAAACGGTTGTCTCCCAACGAGGCGGTTCCCACAGTGGAGATGAACCCTTTTGGGGGCCTCTGAAGAGGGAGCTTGGAGGAAGGCTTTATTCCAACATCGTTGATGGGTCTTGGGTTCACGCTGGTCCTCCTCCTCCTTCTCCTCATCGTCCTCCTCCTTTCTTCCCCTCCTCTCTCCCCCTTCTCCTCCTGCTCCTCCTCCTTCCCTGCTCCTCCGTCTCCTCTCCCTCCTCCTCCTCCTCCTTCTCCTCCTCCGAGCGTGCCGTCTGGCGCTCCCTCCGCCACAAGGTCATGGGCCCGCGCATGGAACGACAGGGGCTGCGCCTTCGCGAACCTGAGCCTGCTCTGGCGTCGTCCGCGACCCCGTGCCCCACCGGGGCACCGCCCTCGCAGCCTCCGCGCCGTCTCGGCCAAGGTCCCGCTGCAGTGCCTGCGCACGCCTTGTAATGGCCCGCCGCAGCCCTGCCGCTGCCACCTGGAGCGGGTGACCCGGCCCTGTCGGGCACCTCGTGCGCGAGCAGCAAAAGGGGCGCCAGCAGTGTCAGCCATCTGCTGGTCCCCCCTCTCGTCATCCTCCAGCATCGCGCTGGCGCCCTCCATCGCGCGGGTGACGGCAGCATGTCGCCAAGGAGAGTCATTGGCGCCTCTGCCCGAGCCGGAGAGGGCGTCCGCCTGCGGCTGCTGGAACTCGGCAGGTTGGCAAAGACGCCTCCTGCCCCATCGCAAGTTGTCCAGGTGCGTGGAAGTCTTAGCCTTGACCCCGCATTGCCGGCATTTCCATTCGCCGTGAACATCGGAACGCCAAAGGTAGTGGTGTAGTACTTGTGCCTGTTCCTTCACCTCCCTGTCCTTCGGCACTCGCACCTCTTGATCAACCATACCTTCAGCTGAAACAAAGGCGACTGAGAGTGGAACCCAAGAACCGTGCTCCCAACTTAGCTTGCGCAAGCGCCATCTTGAGCATGTCAATGTAGCCTTCCGCGTATCCCACACTGCGAGCGCCTCCCACAGCAGAGAATTCCGCCCAGGAATTGCCCAACACCTGGTCATACCGCACCGTGCTGTCCATATCGCATGCCACCGCAATATGATCGCAATGAGAATGGCACCAATGGAACCGTGGCGGCAACCGATCCATCTGCTCCAATCGTGTGCGTATACGCCTCCAAATGCTTGCATGCCGTGCGCCCGCAGCTGCATTCCACGGTGACCAGCGCTGGCCCTTATCCATCAGGCCTGACAAATCCGTGACCACATCCAAGACGGGAGGATAGTGCCGCGGCGCCTGTGGGATGCAATACCGCTCCGCCGCGCCAATCGTCTGCTGCGCCCCTGGCAAGCCTCCGTAGATCGCTCTGGTGGGGTAGCCCTGAGGTGACATCTGTACTGCCGCCCATCCACGCCGCAGAAGTTCTGGAACTGGACGGGATGGCCGAGCCGTCTGTGAAGACCGTCGTAGGCCAGGTGCCAGTGTCGCTGCTCCAATCGCCCCAGCACTGCACATGTGGCGTCCAGCACCGCCATCCGGCAGTCGCCTGGCACGAAGGGCGTTCCAACACGTAGGTCGTAGCAGTCGTCAGTAACCAAAGGCGTCCGTAGAGTGCCGTGCTCCAATGCCGAGTCTCTGTACTTGATCGGCTCCTCAGGCGTCGGGTGGTCTTCCTCCTCCTCCAGAAGCTGGCGATTAGTAGCAGGGCAGCGGTAGCAGACGTGACCGATGCACTCCTCCTCAACACCACAGCCTCGGCACATGGTAGAGTCCGACTTGTAATGCTGGTGGAGCTTGACTTGCGTCCACGATGAACCAGACCATAACGATCATAAAGCCCCCGCCACCTTCGGGTTCTGTAGTGCTGCATGCCGACCTCCGACACAGGCTCGTAAACACCGTGCCCAGATATGGGTACCAGGATCCACGCCATGATGTTGTTGCACCCTTCGCGTCTGCCACCGCTGCATCCCGTGCCGCAACAGGTCTCGCATCGCCATTGGATCCAACCGTAATAGTGGTCAGGATTGCCCTTAAACGTCGCGTATCACAGTACGGGAAATCATGAACCAGTCCACTCGTGCAAGCGATAGCTAAACCACCGCCAACGGCCCACGCGCATTCCTCCGAGATATCTGTTGGGTCCGTAGTACCTGCCGAGCCCGCTCCCACCGGCCCGAGCTGAAGGATTGATCCCAGATGGCCCGATGGCATGCAAAGAGCGGCGCGGTGGTGGCCTCAAAGATAGGGTCGTGCCAAGGATCCCCCCTGAGTAGCCAGTATAACGTGCTGCTACCACCTCGCCCAGCGCACCCTGTCATAATGGTAGCCGCCTGTCGTGACTCACGTAGCTCCGTGTCCGAAACACCGCTGACCGCGGCACCGTGTCCTCCCGATGGTAGTAACCCAGTCCTCCGCGGCTTCGTTACCAGTAGCCCTGCACTCAGCTTGAACTGCATAACGCGCCTCGGCCGTAGTTTGAGGACCAGATGCCGCTTGGCCGGAACGCCTCTCCGTATCATTCGCCCTTATAGCTCGTGCCCCAGGTTCCGTTTGTGTCTTTGTGGCGGGATCTTGCAGTAGTCTGACGCCGCGCGAGAAGCCTTAATCGCCGCCGCACTAGTAGCCGCGAACCCAGACCTGCTAGCTTGAATGACCAGGCCCAACTGTTGCACATCCACAACGAACCCACGCAATGCCTTCCAGTACCGTCGTATCTGTGCTAAGTCCTGCCCCGTCCACTGGGCAGAAACGTTGTCCACCACAGCTCGCGGAATGGTAGCAGGAGAAGCCGACCATCGCATCGTCTTTGCAGTGTGCAACGTGAGTAACTGCGTGGACTGACTGAAACCCGCCAAGATCCCTTGCCAGGACTGGTAACATGTGGACAGTGACCCATCACACTGTATCGCCCTGGATTGCGTGTGGCACTGCAAGATCATCCAGGTCAAGCGCGCAGGAAAACCTTCTTCCATACTCTGCTGTAAGAGCGCCGAAGGTAGCACCGACTCAAAAGCCTTCCAGGCGCCCAACAGTGCAGTCACCGAGTGGTCCGAGAGTAAGTGGGCCACCTCCGCATGCAAGTTGCGATCGAATGCGGACGCGGTAGACGACCGCCCTGCACCTCCAATTCCCCAGATCTCCGCCACAGCCGCTTGCTGTAACCACTGCCGTGTTGCTGAAACGCGCGCGCAACTACAACCCGATCAATGTGTTGACCAAGCATATCAAGCGGCTACCTCCATCGGGTTTGCCCAATCTGACTAGGTGGTTGAGAATCCGCTGTGATGGCCAACATCCCAACTGCTCGCATCGGTTGTAGAGCGCAGCCAGGGCCTCCAACCCGATATCTGAAACCTGCCACATGGCTCGCGGTGCGATACTTGTCTGTCCCGCAGAGGTAGTGCCAGGGAAGGTGAGGAGTGCCGTGTGCAACTGAGCCCCTGTGAGTGGTGGTAGCTGATTTCCTAGACCAAGCCCATCCGCTCTTGGTGGCCCAGTAAGCCCATGATGCGTCCAGACCGTCGTCCACTCGAGTAGTTCGCGATCGGCGACCCCATGTGGGCTAGCGTACACCATGAGTAGTATTTTGTCGACATGTCCAGGGGCTTGGTGTCCCTGCGCGCAATGCCAGCGCCCTTGTGGAAAGCCTGCTGAACCCAAGTCTTCCAAGCACGATGCCGCTCTTTAGCTGCCGCCTTCTGCTCCGCCGCCTGAACGATGTAGTCAACCTGAGACTCGAGAGTATCCCGAGCCAGGACTCCAACGCCCGTCTGAAAGAAGAGTTGTACCTTGTGAGGTAGTTCTCTGAGGGTGCGGTGATGCGACCCCACCTTCATAGTAAATGCAACTGTCTCCTTCAGTATCTGTATCACGTGCGCACATTGTCCCTGGAATATCGCACAAGCCGTATTCGCCTTCTCAAGTTGCTTGAGGTAACTGCCAAGATGCTGTTGGGTCCGACGTAGCTGCGTAGCCCATCTGCACGCGATCTACCAACATTGCACCTCCCATCTGACATATGTCCTCCGCCCTGGTGGTCTTCACTTCACGGAATCCCATTTGCAACTGACGTGACCGCCCCGACCCAAATGCTTGAATCGATGGCTACCGTGTAAATGCCAACTTGATGCCAGCTCTGTCCCGATACACTGCAACGTTGCATCCCAAGCCACCTGCAATGTCCGGTCATCCACTGCTTCCGTAGTAAGCCGCTGCACCGAGATCCAGTCATGCCGTTGCGGGAAATAGGCACACCCCACTTGCTAGGTAGCACAAAAGCCCAGAGGTTCAGTCAAGACTCTCTTCCACGTAGCTGCGTCGCGTACTGTAGCCCGAAAGTGCACCGGTGTGTGTAGTGACTGCAGTGCCGCGATCCACTACATGTTCCAGCAAGCGCGCCTGTAAGTTAACCGTGGCAATTGCAGAATCGTAAACTTTCTACCAGAGATAGACTTCAAACACGTGGGTTCCGCAGGTTGATGCAGATGTCCGTGAACTGTTCGTAACCGCGCGAAGTCCCATTCTGATGGTTCCAACTTTCAGTCCCCAAGGACCATCCAGTCCATTCCTATTATGTTCAGCAAGCCCACATATCGCATGACGCCCTCGATGATGTAGACGCTCTCGGGGCTGAGGCCTTCGCTGTCGTGCAAGTAGACGCTCACGATGATCAGCCCCTTGGCGACGCCCCAGTGGACGCGGGCAGCAGTGAAGCTTTCCGTCGGCAGACCAGCCTGGCTAAGGAAGGGGGCTTCCGTGACCATGATGTCGGTAGTAGCTAACATGCAAACGCCCCTGCTGGTTTCGCCGTCCTCTGTCAGTAAGGCATCTGACCAAACCCCGTGGTAGCCTAAGTCCAGCGCCTGCTGCCGAATAGAATGCAATCGATCGCCCTATGCCCCTGAACCGCAATGACCTTCCCAGGTGGTGTCTGAGCCAGTTAGTAGTCCACCGCAGTGCTCGCACCGGAGACGCTGACCGTGGTGATGGCGCCCTTCACCTCATCCAGCGAGTCCGTGTCCCTTGTGCCATAGGTCCTGGCCTGGCCGCCGATGTACTCGCCCTGCTCTGCCGACGAAGTACGAGCGCGGGCCGTAGGCTGCCTCGTCGCAGTACCCGACGTCAAAGGCGATGGCCCGCCTGGCGCTCCCTTCCCGAGAGCCTCGGTCTCAACAGGCACAGCCGCGCAGCCCTGCCCGCCGAGCCTTCCAAGGGAGAGGGCAGCAGCTGAAGACAACCCTGACGGGGGGGTGGAGGAGGGAGGAGGAGGAGGAGGAGGAGGAGGAGGAGGAGGAGGGGGAGGAGGAGGAGGAGGACGAGGAGGGGAGGAGGAGGAGGGAGGAGGAGGAGGAGGAGGGAGGAGGAGGAGGAGGAGAGGAGGAGAGGAGGAGGAGGAGGAGGAGGAGGAGGAGGAGGACGAGGAGGCATTGCTCGAAGGGCTCCCTGACGCCGTGGCCGGCCGTGGAAGCGATGACCCCGTCGACGTTCCCCGCCCGAGACCCTCGGCCTCGGCAGCCGCGCACGGGCGCGGCGCGTCCGCTGAGAGCCTTCCAGGGGGAGGGGCAATACACGAAGACTTCACGCCTCCTCCTCCTCCTCCTTCCTCCTCCCTTTCCTCCTCCTCCTCCTCCCTCCTCTTCCTCTTCCTCCTCCTCCTTTCTCCTCCTCCTCCTCCTTCCATCACCTGATTTATTGCAGTCAACCGGCATTCTTAATGGTATGTTACTTTCCGACTGTCTGAACTGCGCCCCTGCAGCATCTGACGTCATCTCTGTACCCGCCGTCTGTGTTCCCGCACATGCAGCAGTGGCCATGGTGAGAAAAACCAAACCACCGTCCATGTAATCATCTGCAGCGTCCTCAGCCCAGTGCAGCTAGTCGCACGGCTTGTAGGCGTTGACCCTGCGATGTAGAATGCTCGCCGCCGGTCGCAGCTTGGAGCGCTCCCGCTCGATGAAGTCCCCGCACGGGATGCCAATGTCCGCGAACAGCTGCTTGAGGTCGCCCCCGGTAGCCTCCCGGAGCGAAGGCAGCGGCTCGGGTGCAGGACACTCCTTAGCAGCAGCCGGAGCAGAACCTGCAGAAGGAGCACCGCCCGAGGCTGCAGCTGTGCCTGCGCCTGCCGCTGCAGCCATCTGGCGCACCTTCTCGGTCTGCACATCGCAGGCCTAGAGGTAGACACCAACACCAATATCGGCTGTGTGCCTCCACCGAGGGAAGAAGATCCAGATCTCGGTGATGGTGGTAATATTCT
>CAUYUJ010000156.1:62500-77500 GCA_963575745.1 Prorocentrum cordatum
CTATGTAGTTGTGCGTTTGGCTCGAGCAAAGCTTGCCGGTCCAGCCGGGCAAGATAGTGGGAGAGCAGGGGGGGAGGGGCAAATGAGTGCCAAGGCACGCGGGTACAGCATCGGACGAAGTCCTGACGTGGGCGGGGGCGGGGCGAACCAAAACCCCCCAGGGGCCCGAGGGGGCCCGAAGAGGAAGGGAAGTGGGGATGGGGGCGGGCGCAGAACAGAGAAACGCCGCCCAGGAGGCGTCAACTTGCCGACCTGGCTTGTCCACGCGGCGCCCAGTTCAGGTACACGTGACGGCCAGGGGCGTCTGGCGGCACGTTGTTTGCCATTCTGTCCATTAGCATGTTGCATCCCGAATCCGCATCCACGTTGAGGTCACGGTACACATGGTCTATGCTCACTTCGAACACGGATGGGAGACGGCGTAGCCTTTCAAGCATCGGCATCGCCAAAGCTTGCTCTTAGGCTGGTCGCAATGCAATTGATGCACACTTCCTTTCGTATCTCAGCTGCCGGGCCACCAAGAGCAAAATCTAACAAGAAACGAAACGAATTCTCGGGACAGGGTTCTCGATGGCGTGGTTAACAGAAGGTAGCACCCCTGCATATTCTGTCTCGTTGTTCATTGCGTCCCGGAGAAACATGCCACAACAAGCGGCTACGCGTCTCTCACCAGCGTGAAAGAAGACGCTGCCACAGGATGATTGGCGTTGCCCTGTTGCACCTTGTTAACAAGCAGCCCCGATTAAGGCATAGATCGTCCACCTGGGAGCAAAGTCGGGCGCGATGCTTGCTCTAAATCCGCGCCTTTCCGAACGCGTGCGCTCATGGGGGCTGCCCGCAAGCAACGGGTCGTCACTGAGACGCTGCACGTGGGGAATCACATCATCATATGTCAGTGCGGCCCTGCAACAGTAATCGACGTAGCCGCGCTACGGCGCTGGTGGCCGCCGACACCTGCGGGAGGCCTGAACCTCTGCCAGTGACCTCCTGCAGCCACAACTGCGGGATTGTCAACCTGGCGTGATCTGGAAACGAGTCCTGCTAGCAAAGGACGCACGACAGTGCACGAGTCGCGGTGAGCGACTGAGTCATTGCCAGGTGACTGGCAAAAAGGGCATGGCGACACATCCCTGCCAGACATGGGGGCCATCCGATGCGTTGTCATTTCTCCATGCAGTACCCTGCGCATGAAAGCGATGCGGTGCTCGCCCGGGACACTGGACGGCATGCCGGGCAGAGCAGGCTGCACCGGCTGCCACTGCAGCCCCGCGGGGGGCAAGCCGAGCTTCCACCGTGTGTCTCGCCACTGGAAGTGCAGCTGCATGCATCTTCTGGCATAACAAACGGTAAATGCTGAAGCTGGGGGCGCTCCCTCGCGCTCGATTCCGGGCTTCGGCCATGACCTCCGTCACCGTGCAACTCGTACTAGCATGCAGCGCACGATGCGCCATAGCAGAAGAAGTTAAGGGCCTCAGCTCGCTCGCGTTCCCAACAGTGCGCGCCCAGGATACAAACTGAGACATATCCAAGCATCCCGCCCTCTCCATTCTCAACGCAGCAGAGCGAAGATGTGCAACGTTAGCCAAGTAAGGGTCGACTGCTTCGACCAACGTTTTAGACAGCCCTTGGGCGTGGCAGAACAATGGAAGGGGGCACCACCGCACCCTGTCAAAGAACGAAAGGGCCATTCCCTGGATGTGTTGCATGCTCCTTGCGCCCAACATTGCGTAATTACTTACGTAGGAAAGGGGTGACCACTCGAACACATACCAAGCAAGCAGCCGGGTGGCAAGGCTGGTGCGAACACTCTTCAGGGCAGCTAGGCGCGCCCGTAGCTTATTGAGCGGTTCTCGCATCTCATCTTGCAATGTGGCGTCGGGGCCAGACCAAAAACCTAGGGATTTATGTTGGTTGACGATTTGAGCACCTGGCCACATGTGAGCAAGCTGGTCAGTCTCAGCCTGGGTCAGGCGTATGTTGCGCATCCAGGCGGTCTTTTGTGCGTTGATGCGCTGGCCTGATGCGTCCTCAAACTCATAAACAAATGAAACTACCACGGAGGGACCTGTGCTCGCATCAAAGTCTAGCTTCCAATCGTCACAGAACCCCCAGACTTCGGAAACACCCGGGAGGCGAGTCGCACCAAGCAGAAATGGGTCAACCGTGATGATGTAAAGAAGCGCACTCATTGGATGACCCTGGTTGAACCTGGAGAGCCTGTATTTCAGCAAACACGTCACCTTCGAAACTCAAGCATGCGCAATGCTTATGCGTCAACTGTTGAATGCCATGGAGCAAGCTTTCGGGTAGTCGCGCTCGGGGTAAAACTGCCGTGGTCCATTCCCACGACGTTAAGTTAAAACCCTTGCTGCAATCCCAGAACCGCAAGAAACACAAAGTGGTTTTATCCCGCTGAGTCCTCGAGATGGCTTCCGAGATGCTAATGACATTGCGCTCGATGTGTCCCCCGCTCAGAAATGCATGTTGCGATCAAGTATACGAAAAAACATGCGTCCAATAATCTCAGCATCTTCCTTGCGCAGCTCAAGATCGCGGACCTGGCGGGGCGTGTCGGCGCCTTCGCTCTTCGGCAGTGCAAACCAAACAAACTCTGTGAGGTGGTCGGGTGCGATGCTGTTTCCGGCAGTGAGTTTATGAGAAGCCTCAGCGAATATTGAAGCTAGCGCGCCGGCGTGAAGTTTATACAATCGCTTTCTCGCACCAGATGTGCTTGGATATTTGCTGTTGAATATGCTGAGCAGAAATCCACGACTCCCCTGCCGTCTGGACTGCATGAAATACATGTTGCAGGAAAGACAGATATACCCCCAAAGGGGTATGATCGAAAACGAAGAGGGCGGGTATCGAGGGTTTGGTATATACGTGTTGAATGGCAAGCGAACTGGCAACAGCGAACCTATTTCAATGTATTAATGTTGATGAAGTTGTAGTTGTTGTTGATGTTGTTGTTGGTTGTGTGTTCTTGTTTGTTGTAGTTGGCGTGGTTGTTGCTGCTGCTGTTTATGATGTGGTTGTTGTTGTGGTTGTTGTTGGTGTGGTTGCTGTTGCTGCTGTTGTTGCTGCTCTTGTTGTTGCTACTGTTGTTGGTGTGGCAGTTGTTGTCGTGTTCACTGTTGTTCTTGTTATTGGTTCCTCATGTTGTGAGCTGCCGTTGTGTTTTCTATCGCTCTTTCGCCGATCACAGGAACGCCGAAGACAGCGGAACAGACCTCCTGCAGCGATCTTGCAGTCAAGACGCTGAGATGAGAACCTTTTTGGGCTCAGGACGGTCTCGGGTTTGCGGGCCGCTCCCTCGACCTATGTTCTGGAACCTGCTGGTGGCCCAGGCCCGCGGTGACCAGAAAAGAGCCCCTTCGTTCCATATCGAGCGTTGCTTACAGCAGCACGACGACTATAAGCATCAGCTGGGGACCAGGAGAGGCGGGCCGGCGGGCGCTGGTGGTCCGAGTTCGGGCGGGGCCACGCACGGCCCGCTGGCAGCTCTGCAGCGGGGGCGCTTGCCGGCAGCGGTCGCCTGGCGGCTTCGGCCTCGGCGTGCTGGCTGGCAGCGGTACGAGAAGAGGGGGAGGGGAACAGGCAACGGCGTGAACACATCGCCTTGCCCAGGGCAAGGCGACGTGTTCACGTCATTGCCCTGTCCCCGCCATGAGCATGATATGGCACCCATACCTGCAGCGCCTTTCTCGCCTGGCCCTTCCTGTTCCTCCTCCTCGTCCTACTTCTCCTCCTCCTCCTCCTCCTCCTCCTCCTCCTCCTCCTCCTCCTCCTCCTCCCCATATCAGGAACAAGCATGTCATGAACATCAAACATCTCGGAGGTTCGCGCGGATTCCCCGGATCGGCGCTGGTCCCCCTTCCTTGTCGTGCGCGGCGCACCAGGGGCGGCGCTGGAGGCGCCGCCAGGGGGCCTCAGCGCCGATCCGAGGAATTCCGCGCGGACCTCCGAGTTGTTCTCCTTATGTCATTGTTTGTTCCCCTAGAGGAGGGCGAGGAGGAGGAGGAGGAAGAGGAGGAGGATTGTTTGTTTCCCACATGTTTCGTGGGGTTCTGGTTTTCTTCCCTGCCCTCGCGCACCCGCGTCTCCTCCTCCTCACCCTCCTCCCCTCCTCCCTCCCCCTCTTCCTCTCCTCACCCGCGCTCAACACATGCACGGCAAGTACGTGAGACACACGTCTACATACAGCCGCACGCATGCACACACTCGCACACAACACACACACACACACACCATACAACGCTAGTGCGCGTCGGATACGTGGCAGGCGCAGCAGTTTCTCGACACCACAGGGGGTGTGCAGGGGGTGGTCTCTCAGTGCGGTCTCTATCCGTCGCACGCTCGCAAAGCACGGCAGGCGTAGCAGCTCCTCGGCACCAGGGGGGTGCGCAGGGGGTGCGGTCTCTATCCGTCGCACGCTCGCAAAGCGCGGCAGGCGTGGCATTTCCTCGACACCAGGGGGGTGCGCACGGGGTGCGGTCTCTATCCGTCGCACGCCCGCAAAGCGCGGCAGGCGTGGCATTTCCTCGACACCAGGGGGGTGCGCAGGGGGCGGTCTCTATCCGTCGCACGCTCGCAAAAGCGCGGCAGGCGTGGCATTTCCTCGACACAAAGGGGGTGCGGCAGGGGGTGCGGTCTCCTATCCGTCGCACGCCCGCAAAGCGCGGCAGGCGTGGCATTTCCTCGACACCAGAGGGGGTGCGCAGTTGGTGCGGTCTCTATCCGTCGCACGCTCCGCAAAGCGCGGCAGGCGTGGCATTTCCTCGACACCAGGGGGGTGCGCAGGGGGTGCGGTCTCTATCCGTCGCACGCTCGCAAAGCGCGGCAGGCGTGGCATTTCCTTGACACCAGAGGGGGTGCGCAGGGGGTGCGGTCTCTATCCGTCGCACGCCCGCAAAGCGCGGCAGGCGTGACATTTCCTCGACACCAGGGGGGTGCGCAGGGGTGCGGTCTCCATCCGTCGCACGCTCGCAAAGCGCGGCAGGCGTGGCATTTCCTCGACACCAGGGGGGTGCGCAGGGGGTGCGGTCTCTATCCGTCGCACGCTCGCAAAGCGCGGCAGGCGTGGCATTTCCTCGACACCAGGGGGGTGCGCAGGGGGTGCGGTGTCCATCCGTCGCACGCTCGCAAAGCGCGGCAGGCGTGGCAGTTCCTCGATACAAAGGGGGTGCGCACGGGGTGCGGTCTCTATCCGTCGCACGCCCGCAAAGCGCGGCAAGCGTGGCATTTCCTCGACACCAGGGGGGTGCGCAGGGGGTGCGGTCTCTATCCGTCGCACGCTCGCAAAGCGCGGCAGGCGTGGCATTTCCTCGACACCGGGGGGGGTGCGCAGGGGGTGCGGTCTCTATCGGGCGCACGCTCGCAAAGCGCGGCAAGCGTGGCATTTCTGCGGCACCAGGAGGGTGCGCAGGGGATGCGGTCTCCATCCGTCGCACGCTCGCAATGCGCGGCAGGCGTGGTAGTTCATCGACACGAGAGGGGGGGCGCAATTGGTGCGGTCTGTATCCGTCGCACGCTCGCAAAGCGCGGCAGGCGTGGCATTTCCTCCACACCAGGGGCGGACGCAGGGGGTGCGGTCTCTATCCGTCGCACGCTCGCAAAGCGCGGCAGGCGTGGTAGTGTACCGACACGAGAGGGGGTGCGCTGGGGGTGCGGTCTCTATCCGTCGCACGTTTGCAAATCGCGGCAAGCGTGGCATTTCCGGGGGCCAGAACCAAGGGAGGGGCGAGGGGTGGTTTTGGGGGGGAGGTCTTATCCGTTCGCACGCCCGCAAGCGCGGCCAGGCGTGACATTTTCCTCTGACACCAGGACGGGTGCGCACAGGGGTTGCGGTCTCTAGCCGTCGCACGCTCGCATAAGCGCCGGCAGGCGTGGCATTTATCACGGGTCCGTTCAAGGGGGTGCGCAGTTGGTGCGGTCTGTATCCGGCGCGCGCTCGCAAAACGCGGCAGGCGTGGCATTTCCTCGACACCAGGAGGGTGCGCAGGGGATGCGGTCTCCATCCGTCGCACGCTCGCAAAGCGCGGCAGGCGTGGTAGTTCATCGAAACGAGAGGGGGTGCGCAGTTGGTGCGGTCTCTATCCGTCGCACGCTCGCAAAGCGCGGCAGGCGTGGCATTTCCTCCACGCCAGGGGGGGCGCAGTGGGTGCGGTCTCTGTCCGTCGCACGCTCGCAAAGCGCGGCAGGCGTGGTAGTTCATCGACACGAGAGGGGGTGCGCAGTTGGTGCGGTCTGTATCCGTCGCACGCTCGCACAGCGCGGCAGGCGTGGCATTTCCTCCACACCAGGGGGGGTGCGCAGGGGGTGCGGTCTCTATCCGTCGCACGGTCGCAAAGCGCGGCAGGCGTAGCATTTCCTCCACACCAGGGGGGGTGCGCAGGGGGTGCGGTCTCTATCCGTCGCACGCTCGCAAAGCGCGGCAAGCGTAGCATTTCCTCGACACCAGGGGGGGTGCGCAGGGGGTGCGGTCTCTATCCGTCGCACGCTCGCAAAGCGCGGCAGGAGTAGCATTTCCTCGACACTAGGGGGGGGGTGCGCAGGGGTCGCACGCTCGCAAAGCGCGGCAGGCGTAGCAGTTCCGCGGCAGGCGGCAGACTTCAAGTATGTGGGGTTCCTCGGTAGCGTATTGGGTGGACTGAGTTCGGACCGAGGACAGCAGGCGCGGCAGGACGGCATTACTGATTATTTGCATGTCCGTTAGCCTGCCGCTGCGTTTTTTTAGCTTTTCCTCTTTACTGTTTTTTATCCTTTTTTTTGATCTCTTTTCTTCGGTCCCTTTTCTCACGAAGCTTCGTGCCGAGGGGGGCAGAGGAAGCGAGGATTTGAGGACGAGACGGGAGGAGGAGGAGAGGAGGAGGGAGGAGGAGGAGGAGGAGGAGGAGGAGAGAGGAGGAGGAGAAGAGGAGGAGGAGGAGGAGGAGGAGGGTGTAGGAGGAGGAGGAGGAGGAGGAGGGGGCAGAGGAGGAAGAGGATTAGGGAAGTGACAGGGGGCAGAGGAGTAGCTTGTTCGCGCGCACGGTCCCTTCATTTCATGATTGGATCTTGGGACTTTGATCGTGCGCCAGGAAGAGAGGGACCTCGAGGGGAGGAGGAGGAGGAGGAGGAGGAGGAGGAGGAGGAGGAGGAGGATGAGGAGGAGGAGGACAAGAAGGAGGAGGAGGAGGAGGAGGAGGAGGAGGAGGAGGAGGAGGAGGAGGAGGAGGAGGAGGAGCGGGAGGAGGAGCGGGGCGGAGGAGGTGGCGCAGGATGCAGGAGGAACGGTGCGGGGGAGAGGAGTCTGGAGGCTCCAGGAGGTTACCCCAGATTCCAGGAGGTTTGCGGCGGTTCTGGCAGGTTTTCGGAGGTTGTCGCGTAGATTTACAACTGTTTTCGGAGGGTTTCGAAGTTCCAGGTTCCAGGATGCTTTCGGAGGTTGTCTGAGGCCTCGGGAGGTCTTCGCCAAACTTTGGAAGTCTTCTCAGATGTCTAGCTGTTTCTGGATTTTTCTAGCGTTCGGGTCGTTTTTTCCCCGAACGTTCTGTAAGACTTTCGGGGATGCCGGGGAGTATTCGCAAGCTTTCAAACGTTGCTTCGAGCTCGGGAGGTTCTGCGTTTTCCAACGTCAGCGCTCTGTTGTCGACAGCTCCGGGAGGTTTTCGATTTCTCCCTGGAGGTGTTCAGAGGACAATGAGGGCGAGAACGAGGGCCCGTGTTCTTTTTCATGAGCTGACATCTCGGGTTATTTGAAACGCCATGTTGCAAACCATATATTTGTTATGCTTTCGGGGCACTCGATGTTGAGATCCCTGCGAAACCTCAGGTGCTTGAAGGATTGCGGCATACGCGCGCGACGACGCGCGCGTATGCATTTCGTCATTTCTTTGCTGCAGGGATTCGTTGAACATGGCTGATTTTTTGACGAACGAGTGTGCGCGCATATGTGTTTTTTTTCTGCTGAGGATGAGGGGGGGGTCGATACTGGCTTGGTTGGGATCGTATAAGATCATGTTTAGAATGAACGATCGGGAATAATCACATGTAACTTGTTCATCCCCACTCGGGGCTGATAATCCCAGATTCTGGGGGGCGGTCGATTTTAATTGAGATTCTTGGAATGGCTAAGTTCTGTTCTGCAATTTGTGTTGTGCGTTATGTGTTGTGCAGCGTATGTGATGCCACCTGTGTGTTTGCAACATTGTAGTGCAATCCATGAATTCCAACATCTATGATGCACCATACGTGGTGCAATCTATGGGGTGCAACATCTCTTGTGCAATTTAGGTGGTGCAACCAATGTGGTGCAATCTATGTGGTGCAAGTCACTTGCCGAACTTGAAGTTGTCAGCTCCACTGCTCGCGCAATCATCCCACCCACCCACCCGCAACTTGGTTTGCAAAACCCATGCGGGAACGATTGCGATGAGTGTTGGGTGTTGGCTGGTGCATCTCTGCGGCCGTGCTGGCCCGCGCTTGCTCGCGCGCGCAGCGTCCACCTAATTTGGCGCGACCGACGCGAACGCGGTGGCGCTGACCGCTCGGCACATCCCAGCGGGCACTCCAGTGCGAGTCGGCGGGTTGGGTGGGCGCGGTACCATGGCAACGTCGACAACGGTAGACGCGATGATGATAGTAGCGATGTTGGCGGCGATGCTGAAATCGACGACGGGGCAGCCAGTGACGGCGCCGACGTCGACGACGACGAAGACGACGACGCCGCCGACGACGACGAAGACGACGACGACGACAGCGACAACGACGACGACGACGAGGGGGAGGGAGGACGACGACGGCGACAACGACGACAACGACGACAACGACGAGGGAGGAGGGAGGACGGCGACGACGCGAACGACGAAGAAGGAGGAAGGACGGCGACGCCGACGACGACAACGACGAGGGAGGAGGGAAGACGACGACGACGACAACGACGACGACGACGACGCGACGAAATAGGAGGGACGACGACGAGACGCCGACGACGGACGACGACGACGACGAGGGAGGAGGAGGAAGGACGACCACGGCGACAACGACGACGGAAACGATCACGACGCCAAAGAGGACGACGACGACGAACACGAGGAAAGACAGAGGACGACGCAGGCGACGACGACGACGACGCGGGAGGAGGGAGGACGGCGACGACGACGACGACGCAAGAGCGCGCGCGCATGCGTTTGTTGAAAATCCGTGTTGGGAAACCTTGTGTTTTTGTAGGTTTCCTGGGCACACGATTTTGAAATCCTTCCGAAACCGATGGGTTTTGAAGGATGTCGGCATACGCGCGCGACGACGCGCGCGTCTGCACTTCGTCCCGTTCTTTGCAAAAGGATTCTCGACTGATTTCGACATGCGCGCGCGAAGCCCGTTTGGTAGCATTTTGTGCAACAAACCTATGGTTTCCTCAAGATTTCGCAAGAGCTCGCGCGTAAGCTTTTTTAGCAAATCAGTGTTGCGAAACCTGGCGTTTTTGTATGTTTTTTGGAAGCTCGATTGCGAAATCCTTCCGGCACCGAAGATTTTTGAAGGATTTCGGCATGCGCGCGCGACGGCGCGCGCGTGTGCATTTCGTCCCGTTTTTGGCAAGGGATTCGTGAACAAGTCTCATATTCGAACAAAAGATGTCCCCGCGTATCGTTTTTTAGAAGGGAACCTCAGGGGGTCGATCGAGACCGGCCCCCCTTGGACAGTGAAAATTTATATTTAGGATGGACATGTGGTCTGAATCATATACGATTGACATACCCGAAAGGGAGGCCGATAACGCCGGGGGGGTAGAGTCTGTTCTTATTTTAGAAAGGAAAATTGACTACCCTGCACCGCGCTTGAACACCTCCACTGCTCGTGCAAACATCCCACCCTCCCACCCGCAACTTGGTTGCAAGACCTCTTAAGACCGTGACGGTGGGTACCAAATTGCACTTGGCAACGACACCGACGCCGACGACGACAGCGACAACGACGACGACGACGCCGCCGACAACGACTACGACGACACCGACGGCGTCTCCAACGACTTCGACGACGACGACACCGACGACGACGACGACACCGACGACGCCGACGACGCCGACGACGACGACGATGGCAACTACGACGACGACGCGAACGACGACGACGATGCCCACGACGACCACGATGACAACGACGACGACGACGACGACGACGGCGTCGCCAACGAAGACGAGGACGACGACGAGGGAGGAGGGAGGACGACGACGGCGGCAACGACGACAACGACGAGGGAGGAGGGAGAACGGCGACGACGCGAACGACAAAGAAGGAGGGAGGACGGTCGACGCCGACGACGACAACGACGAGGGAGGAGGGAAGACGACGACGACGACTCCGACGACGACGGCGACGAAATAGGAGGGACAACGACGAAACGCCCACGGAGACGACGATGGAGGAAGGACGACCACGGCGACAACGACGACGGAAACGAGGACGACGCGAAGACGATGACGACGGCGACGATGAGGAAAGACGGAGAACGACGACGGCGACGACGACGACGACGAGGGAGGAGGGAGGACGGCGACGACGACGACGACGCAAGAGCGCGCGCGCACGCTTTTGTTGAACATCCGTGTTGCGAAACCTTGTGTTTTTGTAGTTTTGTTGGAGACTCGATTTTGAAATCCGACACCGAAGGTTTTTGAAGGATTTCGGCATGCGCGCGCGACGACACGCGCGTGCGCACTTCGTTGTGTTTTTTGCTGAGGATTCTCGCGGCGGCACGCGCGCAAGGGCGTTCGAAAGATTTCGACATGCGCGCGCGAAGCCCGTTTGCTAATATTTGCTTGAACATGTTGAAAAACTTATGGTTTTCTTCGGATTTCGCCAGGGCGCGCGCGTAAGTTTTTTAGCAAGTCAGTGTTGCGAAACCCTTCGTCCCATGTTTTGCAAGGCATTCTTGAACACTTATGATTTTTGATAAACGAGTGCGCGCGCATAGTATTTTTTGCAGTGGATGGCGGGGGGGCGAACCCGGCCTTGCTGGGATAGTATGTACTCGTATCTAGAATGGGCGATGGGGCAGAACCACATGTAAATTGCAATGGGAAGCGGCGTCCCGTCAACTCCGGGGGGGGGTAGAGTCTATTTTTTTGTAGAAAAAGGAGAATCTATGTTTTGCATTGTATGTGGGCGGGGACGAGGTGGCGACGGCGACGGCGGCAACCTAGCCGCCAGACCGACAGACGGGCCCAGACGACGGGCGGCGACGAGGCGGCGACGGGGCGGCGATGGCGGCAACATAGCCGCCAGACCGACAGACGGGCCCAGACAACAGGCGGCGACGAGCTGGCGACGGGACGGCGATGGTGGCAATATAGCCGCCAGACCGAAGACACGGCTCAGAGGACGGGCGGAAACGGGGCGGCGACGACGGCCACATTGCCGCCAGACCGAAGACACAGCCAAGTTCCTAGAACAGACGCAAGAACCCCTTAGTGCAATAACTGTTTGGGGAATGAGCGCATCTGTTCATATTGCACAACAGATTGCACAACATGTATTGCACCACATCGATTGCACCACGTATTGCACTACATCGATACATATTGCACAACATGTGTTACACAACCTATTGCAGATCACAGGTTGCACGATCTACATTTGGTAGCGCATAGATGGCACAACACACCGCGCAACACTTATTGTACCTCACACATGTCACAGCATCGACTGCACAGCGCACTGGTTGGGGTCCACGCTGGCCAACGTGTCTATATTTGCCCCCCTCTGCGAAGCATTCAAGGCTTTTTGTTTGATTTCGAGGAGGGTTCTGGGAGGGGGGAAGGCCTCTTGGAAGCACCCCTTCTCCTTGGAAGGCGCGGGCCATCCCTGTAGATACAGGGCCGGCGTCTTCTAAGCAACCTCCTTCCAAGAAGCCTTCCCCCCTCCCCCTTACACCAGATTTCGTAATAAAAGGGAGGGGGTCTGGACCCTCCAAGACAAGCCATTTCAGACCTCCCCCGTGGGAGAACCCTCCAAAACATCGTCCCCAGACCCCCCCAGGCCCTCCAAGATAACCTGGAAGAGACCCCCCCCGAAATGAGACCCCCCTCCCTTTATTACGAAATCTGGAGTACCCCTGGTGCGCGCCGCCCAAGCCGCGGCCGATGTCGCTTGCCGTGGCCCGCGCAGCAAGTCGATATCTTGCCAGCCTGCCTGGCCTTCTGCCGCCTTCGCGGTCCGGGCGAGGCCACCGGGCGAGCACGGCGGACGCCATCTCGCCTCTGGCCGCGCCAGGACACGGCCCTCCTGGCTGCCAATACCTGGCGAGGGACAGCCACGTCCACTACTCCAGATGTCGTGATAGAGGGAGGGGGGTCTCATTTCGGTGGGGGGTCTCTTCCAGGCTATCTTGGAGGGCCTGGGGGGTCTGGGGACGCTGTTTTGGAGGGTTCTCCCACGGGGGAGGTCTGAAATGGCTTGTCTTGGAGGGTCCAGACCCCCTCCCTTTTATTACGAAATCTGGAGTAGTTTTTCCTTCCCCTGGGGCGGGGAAACTGCCCACCTCCACCTCTGGAGACCGCTCTTCGCAGGGCACCTCGGGAAGCGGGTGTGGTCAGAAATCGGTCTCCTACTAGAGACCCGACCTCCGACCGGGCGCAGTGCGCACACGAGGCCGACTGCGCTAAACACCCACGCCAGCAGGGAGGCCACCGCCTTCGTGCAGCCCACGCCATGGCCGGACGACGCCTCCGACGCGCGCCCCTTCGGGGCAGGAGCGCCACCGCAAGGAAGCCCCGCACCCCGCCCGGTGTGTAGTCGAGACCTCTGTGGCGGCTGCCATCCGGGGAGGACTTGGGCGGCAGGCCGATGACCTCTGCGCCTCCGCGGCGCCGCCGAAGCGGGTGTGGAGGCCCACCTGCGGGCCTCTGCCAGCCAGCTCGAGGTGCCACCTTCATGCCGGGCTGCCCAGGGGCCAGGGGGCGCCCACGGCGCCGCGATAAGGACGCCGTTACCCCGAGCCAGCCCACGTCGCCGACCCCGAGGTCAGAGTAACGTGGCGAGAGCTCAGAAGTCGTACCTGCTCGAATCTTCTGACTCGGGCTTCTCCTTGGGCAGCCGTCGCCGAGGGAGGAGGATGCAACTGGGCCGACTGCGGTCCGCAGCCACAAGAGCCAGGCTGGCCCAGAGATGTCCACGGCGCCGATGTGCAAAAGGAGGGGGGCAGCAGGGCGTGAGCGGTTCATCTGTCCCGCATTGCGAAGCCCGAGCGTCATGGAGCAATTGCTTAGATGGCCTTTGTACGTCTACGGCTGGCACTGCCATGAAGACAACGATGTTCAGAGGAAGATGAGTTGAGACAACGGTGGTTGGCCTTCGTGGGGGCCCTTCGTCGCCATTTGGTGAGTTTTGGCTCCGGGAGGGGTCTCGGGACCAATTTAAGATTTGCTGTTGTCTGACTCCGCCTTGCTCCGAGCTGTGTCTGGAGGTTGCGGGCCAGCTGGTTCTAACCATCACCACTGCAGCGCATACGTGACAGCGAACTCTGTGACGACTGTGCCTTCAGCCTCGGCACGGAATCAGAGGCTTTCGCACATTCCTTCTGAGACTTTCCACGGCGTCGACCAACGCTACGAAGGCGAGGTGGTGAACAACCACTGCGCGACCAGCACGAGCCTCAACGACAGCTGGCCGACATTCGCACCAGTCACCCGTCGGAGGCTGGCCCATTAGTTTGCCCGTGGGACGGGCGACGGAGGACGAGGAGAAGGAGGAGAAGGAGGAGGAGAAGGAGGAGGAGGAGGAGGAGGAGAGGAGGACTCTCTGATGAGGACCCCCCCCGCCCTGGGAGGCCACCCCCCCTGCCCTTGGACCCTCTCTTCCCTGCGTTCTTCTCTCTCTCTCTCTCGGCCTCCTAGATGGGGTCGGAGTAGATGGGGTCTGAGGATCGCGATGCATCGCCGATGCATCGCTGCATCGCCGATGCGGCTTAATGGGGAGCCCAATTTTGCTTCACGTCGACGTCGCCGATGCATCGCCGATGCATCGGCGATCTGGCGCGATCTTCCGACCCCATCTACTCGGACCCCATCTAGGATTATGATGTTCCAACCTACTTAAGCCTTGACCACCAGCAAGAATTTCGAGCACCAGGAGAGTACCGAAACTTGAGGGTTTTCACGTGTAGGGCCCTGGGAGGCGATACTCGTTCGACATTGTTTCGATACCTTTCTGGATGCTCGAAATTATTTCTGGGATGTGGGCCATGAGCGCGATGGGAGCGATATAAATCTAGGAGGCCTCTGCTCTCTGCTCCCTCCTTGGCTGCCCTCCCTCGGGGGCCTATGGGGATTTTTACGGGTGCCGGTGCTTGCTGCGCCGTCTCCGCGCCTCTTCCAGGTTTACT
The DNA here is from genome assembly GCA_963575745.1 of Prorocentrum cordatum. Classification (NCBI taxonomy): domain Eukaryota; class Dinophyceae; order Prorocentrales; family Prorocentraceae; genus Prorocentrum; species Prorocentrum cordatum. The sequence goes on from CAUYUJ010000156.1 coordinate 76,863, forward strand.
CCGCCCCTTTCGTGTCCCTCCTCCTCGGCATCCCCGCCCATCGCTCCTCTTCGCCTACATGTAACATGGTGGGGCCAGGAGTGCAGGGATGACGAAGAGGAGGCGGAGGAGGAGGAGGAACACGAAGAGGCAAATGAGGAGGAGGAGGAGGAGGAGGAGGAGGAGGAGGAGGAGGAGGAGGAAGAGAGGAGAGGAGGAGGAGAGGAGGAGGAGGAGGGGGGTTGGAGGAGGAGGAGGAGGAGGAGGAGGGAGGAGGAGGAGGAGGAGGAGGCGGAGGAGAGGAGGAGAGGAGGAGCGGAGAGGAGGAGGGGGGAGGAGGAGGCGAGGGCGGGGCAGGGAGGGAGGCCGTCACGCGAGAGACCCTCGCCGCCACGAGGGTGGCCTCCAGTGGGCCTCCGGGACGGCACCGGCCCGTCGCGCTGACTGCCGAGGCCGAGGGCGACGGTGGGCCCAGAGCTTCCTGCTCCCATTCCTCTTCCTCTTCCTCTTCCTCTTCCTCTTCCTCCTCCCTCTCTTCCTCCTCCTCCTCCTCCTCCTCCTCCTCCTCCTCCTCCTCCTCCTCCCTCCTTCTCCTCCTCCTCCTCCTCCTCCTCCTCCTCCTCCTCCTCCTTCTCCTCCTCCTCCCCCTCTCCCGCCTT
>CAUYUJ010000156.1:82500-97500 GCA_963575745.1 Prorocentrum cordatum
AAACCATCACTGACATCGCAAACCTTGCGTTGTCATCCAGATGTTTCGAGATCCTGGGGATCGGAGCTCCTCGGAGGGCTCCTGGGCGGGAGTTTCGTTGGAGGGATGAGAATCCACCCAAAACATCCAAACGAAGACACATGGTTTCATTGCTCCTCACCCCAGATATCCAAACACCCAAATGAAAGCACAGGGTTACCGTACCTCTGACATCGCAAACCTTGCTATTTTTCAATGCGTGGGGATCGAAACCCACACCTTAAGAAGCCGACTGGGAGAGAGAGAGAGAGAGAAAGAGAGAACGAGAAAGAGAAACAACGAGAAACACTATATACATATGTGTATGTATATACATATCGAGAGAGAGAGAGAGAGAGAGAGAGAGAAATAGAGAGAGAGAGAGAGACAGAGAGGGAGAGAGAGAGAGAGAGAGATAAACAAAAAGAGAGAAACAGAGAGAGATAACACAAAAAAGAGAAAGAGAGAGAGAGAGAGCGAGAGAGAGAGAGAGAGAGAAAGAGAGAGCGAGAGAGAGAGAGAGAGAGACGAGGAGGAGGAGGAGGAGGAGGAGGAGGAGGAAAAAGAAAAATAATGACAACCACCGTGGTTAGTGAATGCAAGTAGGAATGGGTGCTGTGGGGGGCTGTTCAAACATGTGAAAGAGCGCACTCTGTGGTCGTTTGAGGGGGGGGGGGCGGGGAACCAGGCCCCCCTCCCTGGATGGAGGCGGGCAGGGGGGTTCAAACCCCCTTCCCTCCTCCCCTACTGCTCCTCTCTCCCTCTCCTCGGGCCGGCGCCGGCGTCGGCGGCGGCTAGCGGCGGCGGCGGGGAGCGTCGATGAAGACGACGGCTTCCTTTCCTGGGCCAGCGCCAGCGCCTGCGGCGGCGGGCGGCGGCGGCGGGGACCTTCGACGAGGACGACAGCGACGACGACGACGACGACGACGACGACACTCCGCCACCGTGGCAAGGTCTTGGGTCAGAGTCCTAATGGATGCCTCTTGGGGTCTCGTCGGAGGGCTCTCGGGGGGCTTCTGAAGGGCATTTGTGAAGCCTCCTGGGCGCCTCTTGGGCGCCTCTTGGGTGTGTCTTGGGGCCTCTCTGAGGTGGTGGTGGGGTGGTGGTGGTGGGCTGTGGTGGTGGTGGTGGCGGTGGTGGGCCCTCTCTGGTCATCGTCGCTGCGTCCCCGCCGTCGGCGCTGCTGGCGGCCGCCAGCGCCCGCCCCTGGGGGGAGGGGTTGGACCCCCCCACCCCAGGGGGGGGGGGTTAGGGGGAGGGGGGTCCCCCTGGTTCTGATCGACGGCGCCGAGTGTTGGTGGGGGGGCGCCCTCTGGTTCGGAACGCGCCGCTGAATGTTTCCAAGGCGAGCGCCCGTGAAACGCGTTCTCTCAAACACACATATATATATATAAATATGGATTGCCTTTCCTTTGTTCTTGTAATATAAGACCCTGGAACCCCGGATCCCTGGCCCCGTGGGCCCCCTGGACGCCCTTGCAGAAGGTTCCCCGGGCTTTTGGGGAGCTCCCGGAAGCCCCCCTCTCTGGGCCCAGGCAAGGAGCTGTCGAAGTGCAGACGAGCAGTGCCTTCCTCAGGTTTTTGCAGGATTTCGGGGGTGCTCTCTTCTTCGGTCTTCAGTCAGAGCCGGCCCGTTAGAGACACCGGAAGTCCATACCGCTTTTTGGTACCCCTCGCAGGTCAAGAGAGTTTGGGGACTTGGGTCCCCCCAGGCAGGCCAGCCTCGAGATGGGGTATCATCCGAGACCGCCCAAGAGGCCCGACCCTCAGGGCAAAACGATGCGAAAGGGCTTCCAGGCAGCCCAAGATGGCCCGAAGAGAGCCCCATGACGACCCAAGATGGCCCCAATACGTTCCCCGAAACATTCCGAAGCGTAAACCGGTCGTTCAGGGAAATCGCAGTTGGAAGCAGGGTGGCCCGCCAGAAGGCGCTCAGCAGGCCTCGGGAAGGCCCCCTCAAAGCCATGCAAAATTTTCGTGAGGCCCGCAAGAGGCTCTCCAAGGAGGAGCCTCCGCAAACAGAGCAGAGCAGGATGGGGAAGGATTTTCAAAGCATGGCGAGAATGAAGAAGAGGAATGGGAATCATGAGGGAAGGATCACGAATGACTTCGTTATGACGACGATGCCGGACGAGATACGATGAGTTATCGCTATCGTCTCTGCTTTACCTTCCTGCCCGTTCGCCGCGACTTCAGCCTGCACGCCAAACTTCAAGGACCAAGGTACATGGCGCGAAGCGCCAATGCAGTCTTGTGTACATTTATAGCACCCCTAGCGGAGGAATAATAATTTTCTGCGATTGGTCAGACCTCAGTGTTTCAATACCAGCGTCGAACTGATAATTAGTTGCATTTTTTGGGGGGGGGGGAGGGTTAAAGATCTTTCAGGGTTTTTATATATATATATATCTATACATATGTCTTATATATAATTATATAGAGAGATAGAGAGAGAGAGAGAGAGAGAGAGAGAGAGAGAAAAGAGAGAGAGAGAGAGAGAGAGATGGAGAGCCAGAGTCCCTTTCTGCGAAACCTTGAATGTCGCTGCGGCCTGCGTTCGGCACTGAAGCGTGTTTCAGAGAGAGCCGTGCTCGGCGCTGCGAGCGCTCTCTGGGCGTCTGGCACTCCCAGACGGCCTGGGCCATAATATTCTGGACAGAGAGAGGGGGACAGAGAGAGATCTATATATAGAGAGAGAGGGAGAGAGAGATCACGGGACAATAACAACATGAGTTGACGATGAACTCAGGGTGGGAGAGAGAGAGAGAGAGAGAGAGAGACAGAGAGAGGCTCCTCGTGTGGGCGCCACCTGGCAGGAGCAGGTGTCGGTGGTGCTTCTAGCAGGGCCACTCGGCCAGGGGGGGGGGGGAGGTGAGGCGGGAAGGACATAAATACAGTCAAGACGCTGAAATACGGAACAGTTTGGATTCGGAAGGGGCTCGATGTTCCTTAGGTTCCTCCAGTGCTGTTCCTCTTGCCCTCCTGGGGCACGGAGGCGCTTACAGGGCCAAGAAGGGGCTCCGTTCCTTATTTAGCGTTCCTTCTTTCAGCGGCCCGACTGTAGTGAAAGAGGGGGAGGGGGAGAGAGAGAGAGAGAAGAGGCCCTGGACACCCCGCGGGCCTGCGGGCAGGCTCGCACCCTCGGGTGTCTCGTGCCTCGCAAGTGGGGGGGGTCTTTCGACCACCGAAGCCTGCCCACAGGTCGCGAGCGAGTGAGCATCTGAACATCAAACGAAAACCAGATCAACATCAACGTATGTTTAGGGTCGAACGCCTTGTGGGGGTGACATTCGAGCCGTCCTTGGGCGTCTGGCGGGGGTCAAGGGCAATGTGAGACCATCTTCGACCGCCAGGGGCGTCTCATGGGCCTGGCGCCGACCGTCTTTGAGACTGCCACCCGCCAGTGCGCACGCCTTGGCAGGGGCTGCTAGTCCCCTCCCCGTGCCAGGGAGGGCGTCTGGCCAGCCCGAAAAAGCCCAAATTCTAGACGCTTCACGTAACCCACCAGCTTTTTTCTTCGTCGTCTCGCCCCCTCCTGCTTCGCCCGCGGTGCCGTGTAGCCGGCTCGGCGTAGCGGCCCCTTCTTTTTCCGCACGACTTTGCGACGCCGCGCGGGTGTCCGCTCGCGGTCGCGATGAAAAAGTAACTAACCCAACCAGCTTGTTTTCCTCCGTTTATTTTCCGCTAGACGCGTCGCGTAACCCCACCAATTCTCCGTTCTTCCGCTTGTTTTCCTTCCCCCCCTGCCGCGGAATTTAGATCGTTGCTAGTCAGCCGCGTTTCTTGACGGCGCCTGGCATCCCGGCGCGCTTGCGAACAACAAGTACCCCCACCAGCCCGTCCAGAAACGATGCCCAGAGGAATCGCCTCGATCAGGGAAGTGGGCAGCACGCAGAGGAAGGGTCCCCCAGTGGAGGCCTCTTGGAGGTCTCTTGGCGGCCCCAGACGCCTCTTAGAGCGTCTTGGGTGCCTTGGAGAGCTTCTTGGGGCCTCTCGGGGGTCTCTTGGGAACCTCTTGGAGGCCTCTTGGGCGCCTCTTGGGGCCCCTTGGGGCCTCCTGGGCGCCTCTTGGGGCCCTCTTAAAGCGCTCTTGGGAGCCTTGGGAGCGCTCTTGGAGCCCGGTTGAGGCTTCGGACGGCCATCGGAAGCGAAAAGGCGAGAAGCCAAACACATAGATGTTCCAAAGGTTTTGGAAGGATTTTGGCCTCTTCGGGGGGGCGGGGTGGTGGGCCTTTTTCCGGAGTCCCCGGCAGTATAACAATATATGACTAGGAATACTTATATATATATATATATATATATATATATATATGTGTATGTGTGTATGTGTGTATGCGTGTATGTGTGTATGTATGTATGTATGTATGTATGTATGTATGTATGTATGTATGTATGTATGTATGTATGCATATGTATACATATATATATATATAGATAAAAGGGGGAGGGTGTGTGAGAGAGAGAGAGAGAGAGAGAGCGTGACCGAGAGAGGGAGAGCGAGAAAGGGAGAGAGAGAGAGAGAGAGAGAGCGAGGGAGCGAGAGAGAGAGAGAGAGAGAGAGGGAGAGAGAGACTTCACAGCGGGAGCCAGAGCAGGCAACCGAGCAGGCGCGCCGCAGCCCCGCGCCGCCTTCCAAGATCCTCGCGTGCGGGGCGGCGGCCCGCGCGGCAATCAAATGCACGCCGCCCTGCGGGGAGCTCTGCAGACGCGTGGCGGCCCGTCCGCTCCGCCGCGGGCCCCGTCCGCGCCGCGGCGCCCCGCCGCGAGGCCCTCGCCCCCTCGGCGGGGCTGGCGCGCGCGCGCGCGGCGCGCGGCGGGCCGCGGGCGGGTCGGCGGCGCAGCCCCGCGGGTGGAGCCCCCGGGTGGCGGCAGCGCCCCTCTGAGGCCGCCGCAGCCCTGCGCGTGCGAGCGCCCGCCAGTGCGGGGGGGGGGGGGGGGCGAGCAGAGGGGGTCCGAGGACCCCGCCGCCTCCACCTCCTCCTCCTCCTCCTCTCCTCCTCCTCCTCCTCCTCCTCCTCCTCCTCCTCCGCGCCTCCGCCTCCCCCTCCTCCTCCTCCTCCTCCTCCTCCTCCTCCTCCTCCGTAGCCATTTTGGCTCAAGCCGTATCGGCTCAGGGTGGTCTGCGCGACCCGCTCGGCCTGGCTCCCCCCGATCCGCTCCGCGGGTCTTCCTGCTCCCTCTCCCTCGGGCCGGGCGCGCCTCGGCCGTCGGCCGCCCGCCCTCGGTCCCTCTCTCTCCTGCCATGGCTGAGGTCGCTCGTGTGGCAGCATCCGTGAATGGCCAGCCTGCACTGCCTGGACCGTCTCCCCCTCTTGCCACCGCGGGGGCAGTGGGGATGGGAGCGCCGCCGCCCGCGCCCGTGCCCGAGGTGCAGTCGGAGGTGGCCGTGCAGCTCAACGCCTTGACGATGTTAGTGAAAGATGGTTTTACCTCGCACAAAGCAGAGTTTGAGTTGTTTCGCCAGCAGATGACAGTGATGGGGACCAACTTCGATCGAATGCAGGAGGAGTTCGCGGAGATGAATCGTCGCTCGGAGGCTCGCTGGGCAGAGATAAAGAAATCCCAGGATGCAGCGATCCACCAGGTCTCGGTTGACACAGATGCGAAGTTGGCGGCAGTAGTGGCAAATATCGACGTTCAGATGCAAGAGTTACAGCAGAAGCTCTCAGCAGGTTCGTCGACTCGTGCCGATTCGGAGTTCGAGCTCGTAGGAGGTGATGGGGAAGGAGGGCGTCGGACGAGGTCGAGGACGTCGGGCCCCGACCAAGCCAGTGCTACTCGTCTCATTGTGCTAGGTTTCGAGAAGCCCCTGCTGGAAGCGTCTCTCAAGGAAGCGGTGGCCCCAATTGTCGCTGCGTGTAGTCCAGCTGTGGGAGCTCCGCGCGCGTCGTGATTTGCCCCCCGCCAGCCGTAAGTTGTTCTACTACCTGGGACAGACTCGTGCGATCATCGGGAAGGTCTTGGGGGAGAAAGGGTTCCAGGTGGGCAGCAACGGTCTCGGCGGTCAGATATACGGTCTCATTACGACTACCCACCCAGTGATTCTTGCGAAGGTCACGGTCCTTGAGTGCGGTCGCCCCGAACTCGTTCTGATCCATGAGGCCCTCGGAACGTTCGGAGTAGGTGAGCACGCTGCATGCATTGCCACCCTTTTTGATCAGATTCGGCCCTTTGTGTGAGGGCCCCAGTTGTCCTGGAGCACCCCGCCTCGGGATTCCTAGTGCGCTGCCTGGTCTTTTTTGCCGGGCCCCTGGTGGTTTTGGCCCTCCCTGGGATGGTGGGCCTGTCGGGGGAAACCATCGGACCCGTGTGCCGACCAGCCAGGACAGTGCTCAGCCAGCCAACCAGTGTTTTAATCTGAATTCAGGAGGACCGTTTACCCCTGGTGACCCGTCCTCTGGAGCGAACGGGGTGTTTGCTCCTTCTTCTGCGCTTACCTTGTGCTCTTGGAATACACGTGCTCTCTTCTCATCGTACTCTACTTCGTCTCCACTGGCAGCTCGGCGTTATAAGCAGATGCATGGTCTTGTTGGCAGGTTTGACGCTGTGTGTTTACAGGAGACTCATGGCACGGTGTCTGATGTGGAGATGTTACAGCGTGGTGAACGTTGTCGTAGTGCAATTGTTCACCATTCGATGATCGATCCGAGAGCTGGGGGCGGTGTGGTCACTGTCATATCGAGGAAGCTGGCTTCGCAGTTCGAATCGATCACCCCGTTTCCGTTGATTGCTGGCCGTGCTCTCGCCTCGCACCTGAAGGGACGTTGTGGGGACCTAGTGATTGTCAATGTGCACATGCCGAATACTTCTGATCCAGTTGCGATGTATCGCAGGTACCTGTGTGTGATTCAGGCTTTCCTTCCATTGGCTGCGCACACCATGTGCTTGATTGCTGGGGATTGGAACTTTATGGAGGTGGGGGAGGGACGGTTTCGGACTGACGGCACGTGGTTAGCAGGGGATAGGGAACACACTGATGCCGTTCAGTCTATCTGTGGGTCTTGGGCTGAGCTTTCCCAACCAGATCCGACAGGGCGTGACGTGTTCCAGGGAGAAGTCCGTGGGGTTGCCCGTCTGGACCGCATCTACACCTCTCTCTCGGCCCCTGTCTTGAATGATTTGGCGGTGACGGTAAATGCCCTGGGGCATGCCGTGAAGACCTTCGCCTCGTCTGACCACGTCCCTGTTGTGGCCACTGTCGCTCTGGGAATGCCATCAGCATTACCCACCCATATTCCTAAGTGGATTTCCCGACATGGAGCTCACCATGAGTTATGTACCAGCACTACTATGGAAATCGACCAGGATTTGACCCCCCGGGAGAAACTGGCTCGGGTGAAGGAGATGCTCTGGCAGATGGCCCCTCTGTCCAAGGCACGGCTTCGGTCGAAGCCCCCGAAAGAGAATTGTGAGACGCTCCACTTTGCTATGATGGCCTTCCGTGGGTGGCGCATGGGCAGGTTCGACCAGTGTGTGCGTGCGATACGCGCGCATCCTCGGTTTTTCAGTACTTTGATCCAGACCGCGAGAGATGCCTGGATATAGTCGGCTTGGGTGCATTGGTGCAGTCTCTGAAGGATGCTTGGTATGAGTCGGAGGAACGGGCGATGGACGGGTGGGAGGATGACGAGAAGTCTAAGGCTAAGGCCATGGCACGCTTGCAACACCTTCGTCGTGCTTGGTCAAAGATGCGACGGCGATGCGGGCTCTCTGGGGTCCTGGACAGTTCTGGGCAGGTGTGCCCTTCTCCGGCGTCCCCTGCTGAGGCCCTTCGGGACCATTGGCAGGAGGTTTTTGCCGCCAAGGAACCTGATCGGACCCTTTGGCCTGAAATCCTCGCTCATGCCCAGCTGATCCAGTTGGACCCATTACATTGGAAGTTGGAAGTTGATGGTTTTATTGAGCGGGCCCGATTAAAGCATCACTCTGCCCCTGGGGAGGATGGCATTCCATATGGATGCTGGAAAGCTGAGGGGGCCGCTGATGTTTTATTTGCTGTTTATGATGAGATGTACCAAGCGTCGGGGGGTACTGTTTCGGCGTGCATGCGTCGAGGAAGGATGTGGTTCCTGCCCAACGACTTCAAAGACGACGAAAACCCCGCTGTCCTTGTTCGGTCGCCTGGTAAGACTCGCCCTCTCACGCTTGCGAATACCGATGCGAAGCTCCTGAGTGACGCCTTCTCCATTGGCCTCCAGCGGGCTGCACCGACAGTGATCGATCCGATCCAGCGGGGGTGGGGGGTCCCGCGTCGTGGGCCCCTTGGCAACGTGGTTGAGATTGAATGGTGGGGTCTTCGTCAGGCGCTTGCTGGCGGGGATCGCTCGGGCATTCTTTTAACGGGCTTTAAGGCTGCGTTCCCCTCTCTGATCGTCTCCTGGATCTTGGCGGTCTTGGAGGCCATGGGTGTTCCTGGTGAAGTTTGTGGTTTCTATCGCGAGTTGTACCGTGACAATGTGGCTGTAATCCACTTCCCTGGGATTACGTTTTTTTTTTTTTCGGTGGAGCGTGGGGTGCGGCAAAGTGATCCTGCTCCGATGCTCCTCTTCGCTCATGCGTTAGACCCAGTATTGCGTTGGATGAGGGCCAAGCTCACTGACCATGTCCCTCGGATTAGAGCATGCGCTGATGATCTCTCCTTCTGCCTTCCCAACATCCTGACTGACCTCCAGCCGACGCTCTCGCTCCTTCGTAAGTTGGAACAAGTTGTGCGACTTGGGCTGAACATTCCCAAATGTAAGGTACTGGTGATTGGCTCGCTTGATCCTGATAGATTAGTTGCCCACCTTCGATCCAAGGGGAGTGAGTACTACCGCATTGGGTTTGTTCGCGTGGTTCTATACTTGGGATTCTGGCTTGGGCCTGGGGCTCTGGACAAAGTATGGAGCAACACCATCCCCAAGTTCTGGATGACGGTTCGGAGGCTTCGTGGGTTTGGGCTTGGGCTTCCACAGACCATTCGCCCTTTCCACTCGCACTGCATGTCGATTCTGGCGTGCCAGTTACAGCTCTGTCCAGTGACCAAGGCTCTTCGGAAAGCGTATAATGAGGCCTTACAGGTGATTACTGCTGGTCCCCGCCATGCCTTCTCGAGGGAGATGCTGACGGGCATGCGAGCGTTGGGGGCCTCTTTACAATGCTTGGCTATCGATTGTTTTTCTAAAGCTATCAAGTTTCGGGTGATGATGTCTTGCTCCAGCATTGATGCTATCCAGTGTGAGATGGAGTCATTGACGGTTTCCCTGGATTGCGATAACTTCATTCCCGCTCGACTGTTATGGCCCTGGTGGAAGTCTTCCTGGATCAGGACTACGGTGACTGAAGTAGGCAACTTCACGGTCCCGTCTCTGGAACCCATCCCCAAGAAACCCCTTCAGAAGAAAGCCATGCGCAAGCTCGGAGGGCTCCGTGACCCCACTGTTCCCCTTCGCACCATGGTTCAGAGGGTGTCCAGGTGGGTGGGTCCCGACCGTTTTACAGTAGCTGACTTTCAGGTGTTTGCCCAGAGGATGCGTAAAGTTGAGAAGGACAGCACGATGCACCTCGTCACGGGGGTCCTTAGAGTGCTCTGCCGTGGGGTCTGTACCTCCAGTCGGCTGCATACCACGGTGGAGGGATGTGCGTTTGGGTGTCCTCTGGAAGCGGCTGACGACGACCTGAGGCATTATCGCGTGTGCCCCAAGTTGAAGGCAGGGTTGATTGACATATTCCCCCGTGGAGGACTCTTGAGGTCTTGGACCGCGGCTCAAACGGGTGAGGATTGGCTCCTCACTCTTTGTTGTTTGGGGCCACAGTGGGGGCGGTCGCGTGACCTAGTGGGGCGTGCCCTTATTGATTGCTTTCTGGCCGCGCATAATGCTCGCAGGACTGGCTCGGTCCAGCCGGGTGAGTTTCTTATCAAAGCAAGGCTTCGTCAGTTGTCTCGTCGGCACCCCAAGCTTAATGAGGCGCTACGGGCGCTGCGTCTGGCTGCTGCTGCTGCCGCCCCTCCCCATGCTCCTCCTGCTCCTCCTGCTGCGCCCCTCCTCTCCTGAGTTGCCGTGTCCCCCTTTTTGGTCCCCCCTTTTCCCTGTGGCCCCCCTAGGTATTGGTCCTTGCATGATGCTGTCAGAGTTTGATGTGACCCTGGTGGGTCTCTCTGGTTGGCTGGCTGGTTTCCCGAGGTTGTTTCCAGATGTTGTGCTTTCTCAGCGCTCTGTTACGTTTCTTGGTTAATTCAGGGCCCCGTGTTGTCGCCAGGGTTGTGGGCGCTGCTCAGTGCTCATTGTGACCCTCTCCGCCTGCATGTGAAGATGGTGAGGTGCAGCTAGAGAGAGTGCCTCTCTCGCCGCGCCGCCGCCCCCCTGCCTTTAGAGGGTGCCTCTCTTGCCGCGCCGCCGCCCCCCCGCCTCTCTCTGCCGCCCGCCCCGCGGCCGCCCCGCCTCTCTTGCCTGCCCCGCCTCTCTTGCTGTCCCTGAGCTACAGGTTCTCGGACGGGCGGAACGGTCTGGTTCGCTCGAGCGTCGATGGAGCGTCGCTCCTGTAGGGTAGGCAGGCCTTCCCGCGACGCCAAGCCGTGGCGCCTCCAGACACCCGTTGCGTCTGGCGCGGAGGAGGCCACCCCCCTCTGCCGCGCCCCGCCGTCGCCCTCAGGTTCCCGACGAAGTTCGAGGCACCCCCGCAGCCGCTCCGCGCGAGAGAGCGGCCCCCTCTCGCCCTCAGGTCCCCGACGAAGTTCGAGGCACTTTGGAGGCAAGCTGTCTTGTTTCCCTTGTTCGGTGTGTTGGAGTCTCGTGTTTGGGGCGCGCCCCTTTTGTCTGCTTCTGCTTGCTGCGCTGTGGGTTGGGCCCTCGGTCAGCCGAGGAGTGAGTGCGGCATGGGAAGGATGCTCGGGTGTGCGACCCCCTTTTGGACGGCGTGCCGTGGGGGGGCGCGCGCCCGCCAGGGATCCAGTACACTCGGAGCAGAGTGCCCGCCGCCGCTTCTCTTTGCCCTGCCCCTGCCGCTGCTCCCCCCCCGTCCTTTGCATGTTAGATAGCACGGTGCCCAGTGCTCGAGGACATTCGGTGCGCGCGCTTGCGGTGCAAAAAAATACCCTGTGACGTACCCAGCTCATTTGTATCAGTGGAAACGATGAGTTGGCCGAAACTTGCATGGACAATCGACTTGATGTGTAAGCTACTTGGGAGGCGTCACTGTGCTGGGCCCCGCAAGCAGGCCTCGAAAGTGGCGACAGTTTCACAGATCGCACCCCCCCCAGGGATGGCGAGGTCTAATTTGAATCTGCGTGTGGCGTCACTGTGCTGCCCCCCCCCAGCAGGCCGCGAAAGTGGCGACAGTTTCACAGATCGCAGCCCCCAGGGATGGCGAGGTCTAACTTGAATCCGCCGTGGGTACCCACTGTGCTGGGCCCCCCGGCAGGCCTCGAAAGTGGCGACAGTTTCGCAGGTCGCAGCCCCCCAGGGATGGCGAGGTCCCATTTGAGTCCGCCGCGGGTGCAGACTGTGCTGGGCCCCCCAGCAGGCCTCGAATGTGGCGACAGTTTCACAGATCGCAGCCCCCCAGGGATGGCGAGGCCCCATTTGAATCCGCACTGGGTACCCACTGTGCTGGGCCCCCCAGCAGCCCTCGAAAGTGGCGAGAGTTTCGCAGGTCGCAGCCCCCCACGGATGGCGAGGTCCAATTTGAGTCCGCCGTGGGTGCAGACTGTGCTGGGATGGCGAGGTCTCATTTGAGTCCGCCGTGGGTACCCACTGTGCTGGGCCCCCCAGCAGCCTTCGAATGTGGCGACAGTTTCGCAGATCGCCGCCCCCCAAAGATGGCGAGGCCCCATTTTAGTCCGCCGCGGGTGCACACTGCGCTGGCCCCCCCAACAGGCCTCGAAAGTGGCGACAGTTTCACAGACCGCAGCCCCCCAGGGATGGCGAGGTTCCATTTGAGTCCGCCGCGGGTGCAGACTGTGATGGGCCCCACAGCAGCCCTCGAAAGTGGCGACAGTTTCACAGATCGTAGCCCCCCCAGCGCTGGCGAGGTATAATCTGAGTCCCCGTAGGACGTCACTCCGCTGCCCCCCCAGCAGCCTTCGAAAGTGGCGACAGTTTCACAGATCGCAGCCCCCCAGGGATGGCGAGGTCTAATCTGAATCCCCGTAGGGCGTCACTCCGCTGGGCCCCCCACGCAGCCTTCGAAAGTGGCGACAGTTTCACAGATCGCAGCCCCCCAGGGATGGCGAGGTCTAATCTGAATCCCCGTAGGGCGTCACTCCGCTGGGCCCCCCAGCAGCCCTCGAAAGTGGCGACAGTTTCACAGATCGCAGCCCCCCAGGAATGGCGAGGTCTAATCTGAATCCCCGTAGGGCGTCACTCCGCTGGGCCCCCCAGCAGCCCTCGAAAGTGGCGACAGTTTCACAGATCGCAGCCCCCCCAGGGATGGCGAGGTCTAATATGAGTCCCCGTAAAACGCCACTCCGCTAGGCACCACAGCAGCCCTCGAAAGTGGCGACAGTTTCACAGAGGCGCGAACGTTGAAATTGTGGGGCCCTGGGGCGCCGCCACGTCGCGGGAAAGAACTCGCGTTTGATTTCGAGGGGGAGATGTAGGACACCATTTAACATAAACAGCAAAAAACTGGCACGCGATCCATCCTGCGGGGGGGTTGGGCACCATGTCCGCGCTTCACACTGAGCAGCTGCACGGCAATGTCCAGAGTACAGGCCGCAGTTAGAAGCCATAGCGACTATCATTGGCATTGCTGGTCGATCAGGTGCGTTCTCAGCAGTAGTAGGAGAAGCGGCATCAGCGTGGCCGGCAGCAACCTCCCCGCCGCTGACGCGCTGAGACAGAAGCCCTACGCCGCCGCATTCACGCAGTCACCAGCAGAGTCCGAAGCACCATGAGAAACGGAACAACGGCTGCGCCCCCCCCCCAATCAGCGAGTCTAGCGGCGGCTACCTCTCCGAACCTTTGCTACGGTGCGGTAGCTGTGGCCGCGCCAACGAGCACTTGGAGCGTCTGCGTGGGTATGGCCAGGAAGACGAGGACCACCAGGAAACGGCTGCCGTTGCACCCGATCGTTCGCAGCGAAGGGATAAACGGGGCCCCGTCGGCAAAGCTGGTGGCGGTACTCCTCCCGCACCTCTGCAGCGTGAGCGCTGTCGTCGCCGAAACCAAACCTTGGCCGCCTGCAAGGCGGGACGCGATCAACCGACAGCATGAAGGCCATCACGCTCATGATGCTTGAGGTCCGCAAGGCCATGCACATGAAGAATATAATACAAGTAATCGCAAGGATGAGCAGGAGCATTGCGGTGAACGTCGACCTGCGAACATGGAGAGTCACTGCGACTAAACGGAATCATTCCCGGCAGCTAGGAAGTGAGTGGCCTGGCGCGCTTCCCCCTCCAACCCAATGATTACCCTTCCAGGGGGGGACCACTGCTTTTTATTAACACTTGCACAATATGAATATTTCTCTCCTCTCCCCAGATGACGTCCGAAGATATCGGGCCCCCCTCCGCGTATTGTTTTTTACATTCAGGATTCCCGGGAAATGGGTTTTCGCTTGGGCTTGTTGTTCAACATCTTGCTCCTGCTGAAGCGCTGGCCCCATTTTCGCGCCTCTGATTGTTCCAATCGCGCTCCTGCTGCAGCGCGGGCGTGTCCGGTCCTTCCAAAAAAGGCGCCACAATCCAATAAATGCCCCCCCGAAAAAACCATCGGAAGTGATTACACATTCGGTGTCGATTTGTTGATTTTTGGGCCGAAGAAGCCCCCGCCCACTTTGGGGCGTCATCGTTTTCAGGAAGTATCAAGCGGGAGCCCAATTTTTGCTTTGAGAAGGCGACGTTGAAAGCAGACCCAGCGGGTGCTCTCCATCAGCCCCGCCTTGTGTGGAGCTTGTTGGGGGGCCGGCGAGCTAGACATAGAGCCACGACTCCAGACCGGCCCAGACCTCTCGAAGACGATCCCCTTACCCTCCAAGGAACCCGGCGCCATGCCATGACATACTGTGCAGAGTTGTGTTATGCGCCGGTGTGCGCGCAAAGCAGTGCAAAGCAACGCTAAGTGATGCCATGCAGCGCCGAGCAATGCCGAGCAATGTCAAGCGATGCAAAGCAACGCCCAGCAACGCCAAACAATTCAAAGCAATGCCAAGCAGTGGCACGCAATGCCAAGCATTGTCAAGCAACGCCAAGCAACACCAAGCAACGCACAGCAATGCCAAGCAATGCGATACAATGCAAAGCAAAGCAATGCAGTGCCCAGCAATTCTAAGCAGCGCCGCTGAGGCAGCGTTCCCAGCGCCGTGTTCATTTTGTTTGTCTGGATGGCCACGATCCTTGTTACTTATCCTGGTGAAGGGCCCAACCATACGGTGGGGGCGTTCTTTCATGAATGTGCCCCGGAGGCTTTAGACCCTGGAGGGTTCTTTATCTGATGAGATGGCGGCGATGATATCCATGGCCGAGCCACGATTCGAGTTCCACCAACTTCCAGACCTTGGGTTCCTTATCAAAGGGTTACTTGTTCAATGCCCCCACCGTATGCACTTGTGAGTACTATGTTGTGGCACCGCTTTCGGTGGAGCTCCCTATGGGGCGACGAACCGTGTGAGGGGTTCGCCAAAATGGGGCGGCACCGCCATGCGAACCCCGCCATTCGGTGAGCTATGGGGCCACGAACCGAGTGAAGTTTGCGCCGAAAGGGGCGGCGTCGCCATGTTGACCCTGCTGTTGGGGCCTTCGGTGGAGCTCCTTATGGGGCTACGAACCGTTTGAGGGGTATGCCAAAATGGGGCGGCGCCGCCATGTGGACGCTGCCATTGGGGCCCCTCGGTGGAGCTCCCTATGTAGCCACGAACCGTGTGAGGGGTGCGCCACAATGCGGCGGCCCCGCTGTGTGGACCCTACTACTGGAGCCTTCGATGGAGATCTCTATGGAGCTACGAGCCGTGTGAGGGGTGCGCCAAAATGGGGCGGCGCGGCCACGTGGATTTTGCCGCTCG
>CAUYUJ010000156.1:100000-107500 GCA_963575745.1 Prorocentrum cordatum
ATTCAAACGGTTGCCTTCCAACGAGGCAGTCCCTTCAATGGAAATGAATCGTTGTAGGGCCTCGGAGCTTGGACGGAGGGTTAATTTCGACATCGTTGGTGACTCTTGGGTTTACACTTGTCTCCCTCCTCCATCATTCCTTCTCCTTATATTTAGCTCGTCCCCTTCTAGAGCGGGTCGGGCGTTTAGCCTGAGACTTCCCCACCATGCACGACTCTGAAACAGTGAAAGTGACAACCGTTTCACAGATGGAGGGCGGGCCGTTTTCAATATGTGGCTCTCGCCTTAGCCCCGCGCGCATTCGTTGTACAAAATTGAGGGCGGGTGGTTTTCAAAATGTGGTTATCGTTGTCGCGCCGCGCACAGTCGTTTTCAACGTATGCAAGAGCTTGGCTTATTGAGGAAGGGTGGTTATCAAAACGTGGCCCTCGCCGTAGCGCCGCGCACATTCGTTTTCAAACATTGCAAGAGCTTCACGGATTGAGGGCGGGTGGTTTTCAAACTGTGGCTCTCCATTTAGCGCCGCGCACAATCGCCTTGAAATTTTGCTAGAGTTTCACGGGTAAAGGGCGGTTTCTTTTCAACCTGTGGCTGTTGTTGTCGCGCCGCGCACATTCGTTTTCAACATTTGTAAGAGTTTCACGGGTTCCCATCATGAGCGTACCGGAAACGGTGTTTTGGACGGATTGAGGGTTGCGCGGGTTGCAACAGTTATGTTGGTTCGCGTTGTTGAAGTCTCAAATATGGCGTTCTGACTCGATTCCGGATCGCCAAGACGCATCAGTCAGGTTGATACGTCGCGTTGAGCATCAGAAAACAATGTTTTGGCATGCTTCAGGATTTTCAAGCGGTTGTCTTCCAACGAGGCAATTCCTTCAATGGAAAGGAACCGTTGTGGGGGCCTATGAGGAGGGAGCTTGGAGGGAGGGTTAATTCCAACATCGTTGATGACTCTTGGTTTTACACTGGTCCTCCTCCCTTCTCCTCCTTCTCATCCTCCCTCCTGCTGCCTCCTCTCTCCTCCCTCCTCCCTCCTCCCTCCTGCACAATTTTTCCACATGAGTACTATTATTCTCTCTCCCCTGAGTTTGTGGCGGAATCTGTCTCGGAGTGTTCGGCCCCCCTCGCGTATTCTTTTCCCCCAGAGGATGTCGGCGATTTTCCGAATCGTGCTCCCGCTGCAGCGCTGGCGTCATTGTTTTCAGCGCCATGCCACGGCATGGTTTTCGGTCCTTCCAAATCCAAAACTAGAAAAATGGCCCCTCTAAGCAACCATCGGAAGTGATTCCACATTCGGTGCCGATTCGTTGATGTTTTGGGCCGCAGAAGCCCCCCCCACTTTGGGGCGTCAGGTTACGCGTTGATCTTCAACACCATGCTATGCCATGTAATGCAATCCGACTGTGCGAATCGAGAGGAGATCTACGCCATGGTAAGGGATGGGAGGGAGGGGTAGGACGTCAGATATGACGCGAGCGCACCTAGCTTGCCCCTCCCCCCTCCCTTCTCCTCCTCCTCCTCCTTTTCCTCCTCTTCTCCCTCCTCCTCTACGCAACCTGAATACTTCTCTCCTCTCCCCTGATGACGTCTGGAAGATATCCGGTCCTCCACCGCGTATTGTTTTCTACATTCAGGATTCCCGGGAAATGGGTCTTCGCTTTGTTTGTTTCAAAATGTTGCTCCCGTTGAAGCGTTGGCCCCATTTCTGCGCTTCTGGTTGTTCCAAATCGTGCTCCCGCTGCAGCGCAGGCGGTTTCGGTCCTTCCAAATCGGCCCCGAAATCTAGAACATGCCGCCTGAAAACCCATCGGATGTGATTACACATTCTGTGCCGATTTGTGGATTTCTTGGGCCGCTGCAGCCCCCCCATACTTTGGGGCGTCTTCGTTCTGCTGAGCCCCGTTTCTGCTTTGAAAAGTCGATGTTGCAAGCAGAGCCAGCGGGTGCTCTCCATCAGCCACGTCTTGTGGGGAGCTTTTCGGGGAGCCCAGGGAGCAAAACATGGAGCCGCGATTTCCGAGTTGCCCACACCCTTCGAAGACGATCCTCTTACCCTCCACAGAACCAGGCGCCATGCCATAATATGATGTGTGGCGTTGTGTTCCACGCCGCTGTGCGGTGCCATGCTTTGCGTTGCAATGCTTTGTGATGCAAGGCTTCACTGCGCAATGCCACGCAATGGTATGGCATGCTGCGTTATGCCGTGCTCTTTTACGCCATGCCATGCCGTGCCCTACCATGCATCGCGTACCCCCTCGCGATCATTGCCCTGCTCGACATCCGACTGTGAGAAAGGGAGGATATGTACGCCACAGTAAAGAATGGGAGGGAGGGGTATGACGTCAGATATGACGCGAGCTCACCTAGCTTGTCCTCCGCCCGCCCCCCATCCCTCCTCCCTCCTCCCTGCTCGCTCCTCCCTCCTCCCTCCTCTTTTTCCCTCCTCCCTCCTTCCTCCCTCCTCCCTCCTCCCTCCTCCTTCCTCCCTCCTTCTCCCTCCTCCTTTTTCGCTCCTCCCTCCTCCCTCGTCGTCCTCCCTCCTCCTTCATCCCTCCTCCCTCCTCCCTCCTCCCACCTTCCCCTCCGACCTCCTCCTCCTCTTTCTCCTCCTCCTGCTCCTCCTTCTCCTCAACCTCCTCCTTCCTCCCTCCGCCCTCTTCCCTCCCCCTCCTCCTCCTCCTCCTCCTCCTCCTCCTCCTCCTCCTCCTCCCTCCTCCTCCCTCTTCTTTCGTGTCTCCTCCTCTTCCTCCTCCTCCTCCTTCTTCCTCCCTCCTCCCTCCTCTCTCCTACCTCCTCCCTCTTTCCGCGCTTCCGCGCGCAGTTCCCGCTGCAGCGATGGCTTTTGTTTCCGCGCTTCCGCTCGTCACGGCTCGTGCTCCCGCTGCAGCGTTGGAGTCAGTATTCCTAGCGCCGTGCCACGGCATGGGGTTCTGCTTTTCCAAGCAGACCCCAAAATCTAGAAACATGGCCTCCCGAAAAAAAACGCACCAGAAGTGATTCCACATTCGGCGCCGATTCGTTGTTTTGCTGTGGAAGCCCCCCCCACCCACTTTGGGGCGTCGCCACGCCATGCTATGTCATGTTGCGCGTTGCTATTTAGCACCATGATATGGCATGTGACGCTATGCCATGCTGCGACCACGGCTGTGCGAATAGAGAGGAGACCTACGCTATGGTAAGCGATGGGGTGGGGGGGGGTAGGAGTCAGATATGACGCGAGCGCACCTAGCTTGCCCCTTCCCCTCCTCCCTTCTCCTCCTGCTCCTCCTCCTCCTCCTGCTCCTCCTCCTCCTTCTCCTCCCTCTCTTCCTCCTCCCTCCTCGTCCTTCTCCCTCCTCCTCCTCCTCCTCCCTCCTCCCTCGTCCTTTCTCCCTCCTCCGTCCCTCCTCCCTCGTCCCTCTTTCTTCCTCCCTCCTCCTCCTCCTCTCTCCTCTCCTCCTCCTCATTATGTTCCTCCTCCTCCTGTCCCCCGCCTCTACCTCCCTCTCCTCCTCCTTTCCTCTCTCCTCCTCCTCATCCTCCTTGTCACTCTTCACTCCCTCACTCCATCTCTCCGTCTCCTCTTTCCTCCTGCTCGCTCCTCTTCCTCCTTTCTCCGTCCCTCTCTGACTGCTCTGTTCTTGACTTTTGCTCCTCTCCTCCTTCTCCTCCTCCTCCTCCTCCTCCTCACTCCTCGTCCTCTTCCTCCTCCTCGTCCTCTTCTCCTCCTCTCCCCTCCTCCTCTTCTCCTCCCCTCTTGTTCCGCCTGCTCCTCCTCCACCCTTCTCCCTCCTTCCTCCTCCTTCCTCTCTTCCTCCCTCTCCTCCTCCTCCTCCTCCTCCTTATCCTCTCTCCTACCCCCTCCTTCTCTCTCATCCCTACTCCCCTCCTCACTCCTCCCTGCTCCTTCCTCCCTCCTCCTTTCCTCCGTCCTCCGTCCCTCCGCCTCCTGCTTACTCCTTCTTCCTCGCCCGCCTCCTACTCCTCCTCCTCCCTCGTTCCTCCTCCGTTCGCCCTCCTCCCTACTCCCCTCCCTCCTCCCCCTCCTCCTCCTTCTTCCTCCTCCTCCTCCCCTTTCCGCCTCCTCCTCCTCCTCCTCCCTCCTCCTCCTCCTCTCCATTTCTCCCCCTCCTCCCTCCCTCCCTCCTCCTGCCCTACCTCTTCGTCTCCCTCCTCCCTTGTCTCCTCCTCCTTCCTCCTTCCTCCTGCTCCTCCTCCTCCTCTTCCTCTCCTCTCTCCTCCATCATCTCACATCCTCATCTCATCCTCATCCTCATACCTCATCATCATAACATCATCATCATCATCATCATCATCATCATCATCTATCATCATCATCATCATCATTCGCAGTATCAGCATACTTCTCACAGTCATAATCGTCATCATCATCATCATCATCATCATCATCATCGTCGTCGTCGTCGTCATCATCATCATCGTCATCATCGTCATCATCATCATCGGCTTTCCTGCAGCAGCGCCGGGCCGAGAAGGTGTACAAGGGAGCCCCGATGTTCGCGAAGCTCAGGTGTCCTTTCGGGTCTCGCCGCGCCCCCCCTCCTCCTCCTCCTCCTCCTCCTCCTCCTCCTTCTCCTCCTCCTCCTCCTCCTCCTCCCCTCCTCCTCCTCCTCTTCCTCCTCCTCCTCCCTCCTCCCTTCTCTCTCATCCCTCCTCCCTCCTCCCTCCTCCCTCCTCCGTCCTCCCTGCTTCCTCCTGGTAACGACCCCCTTCCCCCTCAATGCAAGCGAGCTTGCCGGAGCCTAGACAGCAACGGCCTCCTTGGCTCCACTGCTGCGGCGCGTGCCAGCCCCGGCGCTCGGCGTGCCCGTGCGGCCAGTTCCATGCGGGCACCGCCGCCGGGGCCCTCGAGCGGTGGCGACGCCTCCTGGCCTGCCTGCAGGCCCTTCGAAGACTGCTCTACGAGACACTCTTGGGGCTTGCCCGACATGTTCTTATCGGGTCGGGCGAAAGGGGGGGATAGCAAAGGGGGGGTTTGAGAATCAGCTCACGTAGCTGGTTTCCCCGGCGCCTCCTGGCGCCGGAGGCGGCGATGTATAGGGGAATGAGCCCCTCGGTGAGGCCGAAACCAGCTGCATGCAGCAAATTTCGTACCCCCCCCTTTCCCAATCCTCCCCTTTCGCCCGGCCCGATCTCAGAGCCTGGCTGGCACAGCGTTGGTTCCAGGCATCGGCTTCGTGTTCTGCGAACCTTGCTTTTGTGTGTTGGAGCCTCCTTCGAAGAGCACCAGGTCGGCATAAACATAAACTTCCGGAGCTCTGCGCGGATTTCTTTGATCTGCACTGGATGCCATGCCGGCGCCTCGGGCAACGCCTCCGGCGCGCACCGCGCGCCAGAGAATGGGTCAATCGCCGACTCAGGACATCCGCGTGGATCTCCGAAAGTTTGTATATTTGCAGTCTGTTCCTCTTCTCACACCACCGTTTGAAGACAATGTTTTGGTAGTGCTCTAGGAATGCCGGGTCGGCCGGTCCCTGCTCAGCGGAGTGCGAGCGGGGGACGGGTTGTCGGGCCGCCAGCTCTGGCAGACGGGCATCAGCTGCCAGCTCGCGTCCGCGCGGGCCAGCTCCAGGGAGAAAAAGACGTCGCCGTCGAGCCCAGGACCCCCCTCCTCGGCGTCGCTCGGACGGGTGCATTTCTTCGCGGCGAGGACCACCGCAGAGCATCCTGGATCACCGAGCAAGAAAACCACGCACAACACCGAAAAACGCACAGGGAATGGACGTCCGAGCGACGGCAAGCCTCGCGTCGTGAAGAGATCGTGGCGGGCGCTCTTGTGCCGTCGTCGGCCTCTGGGGGCGCTCGCCGGGACCTCTGGGGCCGGCGATGGGACGCTGCGCAGGACGGAGCGCCAGTCCCGCGGCCAAGCGCGGGCGGGTGGCAATGTGAAGTCGGGCCTGTCCCTCTACAGGGCGAATATTCAAGCATGATCCAGGAGTTGTCAGGGGACTATTTTTGGAAGATTTCTGATTTTTTGGGGAGTATTGTCCATTTGTCGCCCAAAATCCCCCTGTAGGGGGACGTGCCCGACTTAGTGGCAATGGAATGTGACGCGAGTAGGTCGGAGATGGATGGACCTCCTACCCCGACACGTCGGTTGAGGAGTTGGCCGTCCTCGGTTCGCGGGAGGGCGTCGCGGCCGTCATTTTGCGGGTCCAGGTCCGTCGGCTTCGGTCCCAGGCCGTTTTCACCGAGGGGAGGTTCACTCATGGGAGGTCTGTCCACCGCCGAATGGGGGGTGAAGGAAGGGGCTCCGAAGGCTAAAGGGGCCCCTGAGGGCTCCTTTTGGAGTGTAGGGTCCTTCTGTTCACCCCCTCAGTTGGGTCAGCCCCATTTCATCTGGGGGCCACAGGCCGTTTTCGTCGGTTTCGGTCCACGGCCGTTTTCATTAAATGGAGGCTTGCCATAAAGCGAGGTTTGTCCACCGCCGAGCCCAACCTCCGTGGTGGCCGGGGTGCAGCGCCCACGGGGGTCGGCAAAGCCTCTCCGAGGACCTCTGGCTGACCCCGAGCTCGGGAACCACCTCCCCGCAGCCGATCCCCCCCCCTCCTCCTCCTCCTCCTCCTCCTCCTCCTCCTCCTCCTCCTCCTCCTCCTCCTCCTCCTCCTCCTCCTCCTCCTCCTCTCCTCCTCCTCCTCCTCCTCCTCCTCCTCCTCCTCCTCCTCCTCCTCTCCTCCTCCTCCTCCTCCTCCCCTCCTCCTCCTCTCCTCCTCCTCCTCCTCCTCCTCCTCCTCCTCCCTCCTCCTCCTCCTCCTCCTCCTCCTCCTCTCCTCCTCCTCCTCCTCCTCCTCCTCCTCCTCCTCCTCCTCCTCCTCCTCCTCCTCCTCCTCCTCCTTCTTCCTCCTCCTCCTCCTCCTCCTCCTCCTCCTCCTCCTCCTCCTCCTCCTCCTCCATACCCTTCTCTCTGCTGACCCAGGCCTGCAACCACCTCAGAAACCGGCCCAGGCTCGCGACGTGGCCCTGGCAAATCCCAGGCTTGTGCGGACCCGGGCTGGCGCGTCCGCGTCGCAGGCCCACGACGTCGTGGGCCCCCCCAAACGGCGTCGTGCGACGTCGTGCTCTGTTTGCGGCGTGGCCTGGAGGTCTGGGCCTCTTCCCAGCTCGATCCAGGACAGGTGCGGTGCACAGCTCTGCGGCCCTCTCGGAGCCGGGATAGGCCGTGCACACCGCCGCGCTGGCGGAGCGGGTCGCGAAGGGAGCCCGAGCGTGGTGCGCATGCTGTGCATAGGGGCGCTGTCGGCCTGCCGGGCTTTTCTGGCCCCTCTCTCAGCCCAGGGTCTTAGCTGCCTCGATACGCCCCGTTTGATACGCCGCACGTGCCGTGATCAAAACGTAAACGTCCGCGTCAATACGCTGCGTGTTGGCTCAGTGTGTTGGCCCATGTTTTGGCGAACCTATCGCTTCAGACCCACGTTTCAGTCCACGTGTTGAGCTCCGTATCCATACGCTGCGTGTTGCGTGTTGCGTGTCGGGGCTGCCAAGCCCAGGGTTAAGTCGGGC
>CAUYUJ010000156.1:112500-117470 GCA_963575745.1 Prorocentrum cordatum
CGGCCCGACGGACTTTCTCGCTCACCACCCCGCAGCCCGATACATAATCGGCCATGTATGTCTTGTTCACACACGCTGGCGACCGACGGCCAGAGGGGCACGCCTGCCTAGGAACGCATCCGCGAGCAGTGACGAGCAACGAATGCCATTGCTTCGACAGCGGGCCCTCGAAGACGTCAGAAGCGCGCCTCCGTCCTGCCTCCCGCGCTCGCCGGCCCTCGTCGGTGGCGACGGGCTACACGGCCGCCGCGTGGCCCTCAGCGTGCGCCAGGGCCCGTTGACAGCCGTCGGGTCGCCGCCCGCCTCGCTCGCGCATGCCGAGCAGGCGTTGCCGCGGTGGTCGCGCGGCGTGGTGTGGCGCATTGGTGCTGTGTGCGCGTGTGCGTGGGTGCAGGGCGCTCCACACACGGCTTCGCCGTCGAGGCACCGAGAGGTTGACCTCTCGGTGTTGGTGGAAGCTGGCCAGGCGAGAGCAATCCCGTCAGCCTCCACAGCACATCCATGTACCGCAGGACTCGCCTCCAGATGTACAAGATGTTCGGCGCATGGTTTGGCATGCATTGGGGACGAGAGCGGCGGGCAACATTGGCCCTCTCAAGCCTTCAACATCATGTGTTTTCACGGCGTGGACTCTGGTGTTGGCAACCTCATCGCTGCGTTGTTTTATTGTTCGGGTCCAAGCGTCCAGCAATTGTGTTCAGACGCCAGCGCTGCGAAAACGACGCGTGTAGCAATTGTCTCTCGACGCCAGAGGTCTGGGCCTGAGTCCCAGTGCCGTCCACGATTCGTTTGATTCGACGGTCCGTGTCAGCATCGGATGCCGAATGGTGCGTCATAGCACGCAAGCGCAGCGCGGGGACACCGCAGGCACTGGCGGATGCAGTTATCCACCAATACACCGCGGGGATCCGCGAAGTTAGCACTACGCAAGATTCTGAGCGAATGTCAGAACCTGCATCGGAATCTCCGCCCCCCCTTACGCGTCGACCGCGCGATGCGGCAGCGCTGGTATCGAGACACCGCTAACAACCATACAGCAGGCACATCGAACACATTGCCCTGCCAGCAGGTGCCTCACGGAGCGGTCTTCTTCCTTGGTGGCCTTCGGAACGCACAGAAGCTATGGGTCAAATCGGGTTCCCCAAGCATCGGCGAATCATGCGCTCCGGTATGTTTCACAGCACGACTTATAGTTGTATGTGTAAGCCGTCTGTTTCGATAGCGGGTATGTTGGTGTCTCCACGGTTGAAAAAAAAAACACACACGCACACACACACACACACACGCTCTGTCTGACATGTGGTTCGCGGCGAGCGGGACTGCGTGCGTGCGCTGCCGATCGCCCGCAAAACCGAGGTGAGGGTTCGTGCCACTACCCCGCTCTTTGAGCCCCGACCCTCCCCCCACCTGTGCCACGAAGGACAGGGGGGTCCTTCGTGAAACGGGCCCTATAGACCCCTGGGCGTACCTCACCAGCTCGAGACAGGTTCTTATCTTTGTGCCTGGCATCATCCCACCTCGGTGCCCATCTTGGGGATCCCCCCCAGCTTCTGAGGGCACATCCCTAAGATTGCCATCGCCTTGGGCTTGCCGACCTCAAGGGCAGGGACACGTCCGAAGCTGGTTAGCACCCCCGAGGACTGGTGTCGCGTCTCCACTCCGAGCCGTCCGTGGGACCGCTCCTGGCCCGCGGAGAGGTCCCCACGGGGCCCCGTCAAAGCGGCGGAGGATCTCCAGGATGAGGATGAGGACGGGGAGGGGGAAGAGGCGGAGGGGGAGGGGGAGGGGGAGGAGGGGGAGGGGGAGGAGGAGGTGGAGGAGGAGGAGGAGGAGGAGGAGGAGGAGGAGGAGGAGGAGGAGAGGAGCAGGAGGGGGGCTAGGACGAGGATGAGGACCACAACGAGGATTAGGAGGAGGCCTTCGCGGGTCTTCTGTTGTGAGGGCCTCCTGGAGGGCCTTCGGAGCTATCTCGGGGTCTCCTTGGGGCCCTCTCCGCCAGGATCCATCCCCTGCGTGCAAACAGTCGGTGACGAGCGAGGGGAGGGGAAGTGAGAAGGAGAAGGCGGCGGGCCTTCTCAGAAGCCCTCGCGCCTTCTGATAACCGTTCTGTGTCTTCGGGGGAGGTGCTGAAAACTTCTCAGAAGGTCGCGGGCCTCCCGAGCCTTCCGAGAAGGCCTTCCCCTTCTCGCTTCCCCGCCTCGCTCGCCGCCGAAACAGCCCTGCCGCCCCCCCTGCAGGCGCGACCCTGGCGACCTGGAGCTGCCCCGGGAGCCCCGCTTCTCGGGCCTGGACGCGGGGGGAGAGCAGAACCGTTCTGGCCCTCCCGGGGGGGGCTCCGAGCAGATGGGGTCGGAGGATCACTCCGCATCGCCGATGCACCGGCGATGCGGCTCGATGCCGAGCCCAGTCTTCGGCACGCCGACGCATCGGCGATGCGTCGGCGATGCGGCGCGGTCCTCCGACCCCGCTTCCTCGGACCCACTGTGGGAGGCCGTCACGACACCGATGCCATGGGCTCGAGCTGAGCGGTCTGTTGGCAGTCTCGTGGACCGTTGTCGTCTCGACCTCGCTCTGTAGCTCGGGGGCAGAGCGGAGACCAGACGAGGGAGAGCGAGCACGAGACGATGCCGAGACGCACTGCGTAGCTCGAGCCTGATCGCTGGCTGCCGCGGCTCCCCGGGGGCCTCTCCCTGGGTTACGCTCCGACGAGGATCACGAAACGCGCTTGGCCTCAAGTCGGGCCTGTCCCTCTACAGGGGAAAATCCCAAATCAGTGCAAACATAGCCTGGGGACTATGTTTTTACAACGTTTGAGCATCTTTAGGGTTTTTTTTTATCTTTGGTCCAAAATCGGCCTGTATGGGGGACAGGCCCGACTTAAGCTCGGCCCTCTCTGGTGGCGGCGGGGGAAGGTGCAGGTGCAGGGAGAGGAGCGCAGCAGCCTCCGACCGCTCGCTCGTCGCCGACGGGAGCCTTGCACGGCTGTGGATGACGAGCAATGGAGAGAAAGCAGGTTGCCAAACAATTTCCAGATGCCAAAAACATGTGTGAGGCCCCAAAGAACCCTCAGGAGGCCCCCAAGACGCCCCCAAGAGGCCCCCTAAGAGGCTCTAAGAGGCCCCCTAAGAGGCCTCTTGGAGGCCCTAAGAGGCCCCCAAGAGGCCCCCACGGGCCTGCGGAATGAGCGAAGCGATTCAATAATTTCCAGATGTCTAAAACATGTGTTAAATTTGTGTTTAAGTGTGTAAAGCACATGTTTAAAACAGGTTTAGGCCATGTTCCGACATGTGAAACACGTTTTAAGTTCATTGATGAGACTGTTAGGGTGTCAATTGTCGTGGCATCCACATGAGTACGGTTGGGCCGAGGTATCAGATCGAGGTAGGTTCGCCTGGGCCTCCCAGATGAGGTCCGAGCAGATGGTGTCGGAGGATCGCGCCGCATCGCCGATGCATCGCCGATGCGGCTCGATGTGGGGCCCGATCTGTTTCATGCCGACGTCGCCGAAGCATCGCCGACGTCGACGATGCAACGTCGGTGCATCCCCGATGCATCGCCGATGCGTCGCCGATGTATTGGCGATGCTCCTCCGACCCATATCTACGCCGACCCTATCTAGGAGCCCTCTAGTTCGGGGAGGGTGCCCTAAGGCTCTTCGTATCTGTAGATTTCTGGTACCCCCTCGGCGATCTCGTGGCTTGGGTGTTTCCCAACACTCCTGCTTTGGGCTTTCGTTTTGAATAGAGCACTGCGGTCGCCAACCTTCTTTTCCTTCTCCCCCTCTCCTCTCCTGTGCGCCTGGTGGCTTGCATGTGGGGCCTGCGAAATGTGAAGCTGGCATGCCTTGGGAGCTGGGATCTGCGAAACTGTCACCACTTTCGAGGGCTTCCGGGGGGACCAGCATAGTAGGTACCCGCCGCGGAGTCAGCTTAGACCTCGCCATCCCTGGGGAGCTGCGATCTGCGAAACTGTCGCCACTTTCGAGGGCTGCTGGGGTGGCCAGCATAGTGGGTACCCGCCGCGGATTCAGATTTGGCCTCGCCATCCCTCGGGGGCTGCGATCTGCGAAACTGCCGCCACTTTCGAGGGCTGCTGGGGGTCCAGCGGAGTCAGGCACCACCAAGACTCAGATTAGACCTCGCCATCCCTGGGGGGCTGCGATCTGAGAAATTGTCGCCACGTTCGAGGTCTGCTGAGGGGTCCAGCGGAGTGCGGCACCACCCAGACTGGGGGGCTGCGATCTGCGAAACTGTTACCACTTTCGAGGGCTGCTGGGGTTCCAACGGAATGAAGCACCACCCAGACTCAGATTGGACCTCGCCATCCGTTGGGGGCTGCGATCTGCGAAATAGTCGCCACTTTCGAGGGCTGCTGGGGGGTTCAGCGGAGTGAGGCACCACCCAGACTCAGATTAGACCTCGCCATCCCTGGGGGGCTGCGATCTGCGAAAGTGTCGCCACTTTCGAGATCTGCAGGGGGATCCAGCGGGGTGCCGTCGCGGACCGCCCGCAGACCTGGCGGCGCGCCTTCGAGCGTTTGTTTAGCTCCCGCAGTGAAGAGTGCGGGAAGGAAGCAGGGAAGCTGGCGGGTGAGCTAGGCTTCGCTTCGCTGATTTAAGGAGCTTTGATCAGCTTTAATCATTTAGTCGAGCGCCGCGGCGACATGGCGCAGGCAGCGCTGAATCTCTAGCGCACTACCGACAAACGGCAACATTCTTCGGTCTCCTCACGCCACTTTCGTCGTCGTCCTCTGCCCCCTGCCACCTTTCCTCTGCTGCTGCCGCGCTGACGGGTCGCCCCCCCCCCCCCCCCCCCCCCCCACGGGCCCCCCCCCCGGTTTTTTTTTACCGCGTCCTTATTTCTGGTCCCCACGCTTCCTTCCTGCCCGCATGTCTTCTTCAAGCTTGGGCGCTCGCTCCTCGTCCTCATGCTGGTGTCCTGTGAGCCGTGCCACGTGACCGCGTCCCATCT
>CAUYUJ010000157.1:0-22500 GCA_963575745.1 Prorocentrum cordatum
GGCACTGATGGAAGGGGCCACCCAATGTATTGGGACGACCGCGTGAATGGCTGGGCACCAGTGGTGCCAGAAATGCTGGTGTTCGGCCCCGGCGTCCGGTGCGAGGTTGCAGGCTGTCGATGCGCGCCGCGCCTGCTGGCGGCTGACGGTGACGAGGCTGAATGCGGCGCTCGCTTGGAAACCATCCGAGCAGGATGTCGTCAGCGGCCATCCTGGGAGGAAGAAGGCCGTGAAGAAGGTCAGGTCGGGGACGGCCCACGGTGTGGGTGTCGCTCCGCCTGTTCCTTCCTCATCCTCCATTCCTCCTCCTCCTCCTCCTCCTCCTCCTCCTCCTCCTCCTCCTCCTCCTCCTCCTCCTCCCCCATTCCTCCTCCTCCTGCGCCCCCGTCCCCGCCTCGGACCTCCGGCCTCCGAGGCTGTGAGGGGCAGCCCACATCAGAAGCCAAGAGCCTCCGGAGCGCAACAAAAGGCACTGCGGCGGAGGGCCGCGCCGTTCGAGGCAGCCGCGCCTCGGGGATGGCATGGTGCGGAGTGCGCCGCCGGCAGGTGCAGATGCGGGCTCCGACCCGTGCGAGTGGTGGCCAACGTGCTGCCTCGCGCTCCGCATGCCGAACGTTGGGGGTGGGGTCAGATAGTTGCAGCGCTTTACATGCTCACGCATGTTCTCACTCGGCTGTCGCAGCAAATGTGCAGCACATATCTTGTCCCGTGTGTGCTCTTTTTTCGCACATTCGCCTCCATGGAAGAATATGTGTTGCAGCAGGCGAGCCAACTCTCATTGCTCCGACCTGTGGTGAGAGTTCTCGGGATCCGAACCGGATCCTCCTCCACCTCCTCCTCCTCCTCCTCCTCCACCTCTTTCTCTGCCTCTTCCTCCCACGCCCTCCCACTCGCCGCAAAGAGGTGGGCGCCGCGCCCATGGGTCGCCGTCAGGATCGGGCCCTGGAAGGCTCATCCGAGTGGGCGGGGGGGGCCGCGGCAATCGGGAACGGGCGGAGGGGTGCGAAAGGGGGGTGGAAGAGGGATGGGGGCGGGGGGCGGGAGAAGGGCGCGGCGGGCGAAAGGGGGCCGGGGCAAGGGGGGGGGAGGGCGCGGGAGGCGGGAGGGGGAATCCCAGGGGAGGCCGCCGGGGAGGGCGGAGCGGGCAGGGGGCTCGAAGAAGGGGAAGGAGGAGGAGGACGGGCGGAGCGCGTGGGGCACCGCGTCGTGCGCAACCTCGGCCCCTGGAGGTCTGGACCCCATCCCCTGCATAGCACTGCGCCGATTCTTCTGGCTCGGAGTCGTCTCCTTGCGGCGGCCCCTGGGCCCAGCGTGAGGGTTGATGATCAAGGGCCGAGGACGGCCAGAAGCCGTCCGCCCTGACAGTCTGAAGCCGTCCGCCCCGACAGTCTCGCGCCAAGGGGGGAGGTGGGGAGAGGAGATGGGGCGGGCGGGAAGCGGTGGAGGGCGAAGGCGCGCCGCGGCGCGCCCGAGCCGCTCCGGCGCTCCTTGTTGTCGGACTGGATGAAGCCCTTGAGCAGCGTCTCGGCCAGGTCCTCCCCGCCCTCCGGCTGCCTCTTGCCCTCTTGCCCCCCCCCCCCCCTTCCTTCGGGCAGCGCCAGGCGGGGGGGGGGGGCGGGGCACCACCTGGGGGGGGGGGCACCGGCTCTCCCTGAGGATCCAGGCTCTGGGATCGAAGCTCGAGGATGTTTTTGGGGACTTTGACGAGGGTCTGCAGTGCTCTGGGGGGCCCAGTCTCCCGTGCAGGAGGCCCAGAGGACCGGCCAAAGATGCCACAATCGATGCTCATATGTTCTCGTATGGCTTTGGCAGTCTCGCCTGTCCGGCCAGAAAAAAGCCCAA
Organism: Prorocentrum cordatum; assembly: GCA_963575745.1. Classification (NCBI taxonomy): domain Eukaryota; class Dinophyceae; order Prorocentrales; family Prorocentraceae; genus Prorocentrum; species Prorocentrum cordatum. The sequence goes on from CAUYUJ010000157.1 coordinate 1,843, forward strand.
GCCGGCCACGAAGGCTCCCGAGGTCTCCCCAGGTGGGCCAGATGATACCAAGAGGTGCCCCGAGGCGCCTCCCAGACGGCCCCGCACGGCGCCGAAGACAGGGAACACGAACTGACATCTCGACCCCCGCGCCCCACGATTCAAGGGGCCCTGGGACACCCAAACAAGTACACACAAACAAGGAGATGCCCCCTATTTTCCCATATTTTCTGGGCTTTTTTTTGTCTTCCCGCCCAATTCCTATATTTTCCCCTCTTTTCGGGGGAACCGACGATTCACTGTGTCGGTGTGTTTTTCCCCCCTCCTGAACGATGGCCTCCGAGCCCGCCGCTCCTCCGATCGCCTCTGGAGAGCGCGCTGCGACAGGGACTCCGACACCAGTCCAGCCCGTGGCGGCGAGGGACGCGCAGCGGCGTCGGTGTCTTTAATTCCCCCGTACATATGGCCGCACACGCTCCGCTCCGGCCGAGGGGCAGAGGATCGGAGGGAGACCGGCTCCGAGGGGGGCTTGCGTCGGCTCGGGATCGGCGGCGCATCGCCCATAGATCGGCGATAGGCCCCCGACAGCGAGTCCAGGGCGGGGGGGGGGCCTAGCGGCGAGGCGAGGACCGGGCGAGTGGAGGTCCATGCGTCCCCCCGCACACACACACACACACACACACACACGGCCGAGGGGCAAAGGATCGGAGGGAGACCGGCTCCGAGGGGGGCTACGTCGGCTTGGAATCGGCGACGCATCGCCGATGCAGTCGAGGCGTTGACCCAAGGAGCCCCAAAGAAGGAACGAGGCCCCTATTTTCCATAAGTGGAGCTTCGATTTCGTATCGAAGACCTGCGGGAAATCCGAGGCAAGCTGCGAAACAATTAAGGAACACGGAGCCCTTCCCCAACGAAAAGGGCTCCCTCTTCAGGGCCCCGACTGTAGATCGGCGATAGGCCCCCGACAGCGAGTTCAGGGCGGGGGGGGGGCCTAGCGGCGATGACTGGGCGAGTGGAGGTCCATGCGTCCCCCCGCACGCACCCCCCCCCCCCGTGGTCTTCGGGCCACGCGTAAGGGGGAGGTCTCCTCATCTCTCCTCTCTCCTCCTTCTCCTCCTCCTCCTCCTCCTCCTCCTCCTCGTCCTCCTCCTCCTCCTTTTTCTTCCTCCTTCTCCTCCTCCTCCTCCTCCTCCTCCTCCCCCTCCTCCCCTCCTCCATCATCTCCTCCTCTATCCTCCTCCTCATCCTCCTGCCTCCTCCTTCCCCTCCTCCTCCTCCTCCTCCCCTCCTTCTGACTCTGCTCAAACTCCTCCTCCTCCCCTCCTCCTTCCTCCTGCAACTGCCTCTCCTACCTGCCTCCTCCTCCTCCTCCTCCTCCTCCTCTTCCTGGCACCCGTTCGGGGCGATCTTGGGCACCCGTTCGGGGCGCTCTCGGCGAGGCGCAGCTGCTGGAGAGCGATCCCCCGAGGCTGGCAGACCGCCGAGAACCGGTGACATCGCCAGAGAAAGGCCCGGGCCTCGAACCTGTCGTCCCTCCAGAGGCGAGGCGGGGGTTGATCCTGGGGGTTCGATCTTCGGAACCTCGGCACCCAGACCCCCTCGAGTAATGAAAAAATCATGACGGGATGTTTTTCCTAATTTTCGGCCTCCGGGGGCCCTCACCGGGCCTCGGGAGCGTCAAAAACCGACTCAGGATGCAAAGCCGGTCATGGGTAAAGGGTCCAGACCTCTGGGGGTCGACGTAGTGAAAAAATCATTACGTCGGGGGTCTGGGCAGGCGGGAGGCATGTCGATCTATCTTTTTGCAGGCAAGGCTGGACGGGAAACCGGCTGTGCAGACGGAATAGAATTCAGAGCATGCAGGGTCGCCTCCGCAAGCCTGGGCTTGGCCGAGGCTACCTGCCGCCATCAGCCGAGCCGCCCGCCGAGCATCTCCCCCTGAGCCAATCCCCCCTTAAAGTTCCCACTGACCATTCGTTTGCTCAGGTGCTGCGGGGGGCTCGGCCGGCCTCGGAGGCACACACCGTGCGCGAGCGGGTGGTGCGCACCGAGGAGAGGCGCCGCGAACGAGCATCGCGCGGGCACCCAGGGCACGGAGGCCGGGAGCAAGGGTCTCCCCCCTTTTCCTCCTCCTCCTCCTCCTCTCTCTCCTCCTCCTTCTCCTCCTCCTCCTCCTCTTCCTCCTCCTCTTCCTCCTCCTCCTCCTCCTCAATTCTTTTTCATTGTGAATGTCTCATCCCTGTCGCACCCCGAGGGCAGTCGGAAGGGCGGGCTGGGCGTTTCGCCTGAGACTTCCTCACCATTTATGAGCCTCAAGGTTGTCACATTGCAACAGCTTCGCAGATGGAGGGCGGGTGGTTTTCAACATTGGATTGAAGGCGGGTGGTTTCCAACATGCGCCGCGCACATTCGTTTCAAACATGTGTAAGTGATTCACGGATTGAGGGCAGGTGCTTTTCAAAATGTGGCTCTCGCCTTCGCGCCGCCCACATTGGTTTTCAAACATTGCAAGAGCTTTGCGAATTGAGGGCGGCTGCTTTTCAACATGTTTCTCTCGCCTTAGCGCCTCGCGCATTCGCTTTGAACATTTGCAAGAGTTTCACTGGTTATTACGGTTAACGTACTGGAACCGACGTTTGGAACAATTCAGGATAGTCTGGCCCCAACAGTTACTATGTTTCGCGGCAAGAGTCAGGATAACTCGTGGCGTTGGAAACCTGAAACACACACGGTTGTCCCCCAGCGGGGCAATTCCCTCAGTGGCAACGCAGCCTTGTATTGTCCTATGGAGAAGGAGCTTGGAGGGAGGGTGTATTCCAACATCCTTCATGAGTCTTGGGCTTACACTGGTCCTCCTCCTCCTCTTCTTCTTCCTCCTCCACCTCCTGCTCCGCCTCCCCATCCCCCTCCTCCTCCTCCTCCTCCTCCTCCTCCTCCTCCTCCTCCTCCTCCTCCCCCTCCTCCCCCTTCTCCTCCCCTCATCCTCCCCCTCCCCCTCCTCGTCCTCGCCTCCTCCTTCCGCCTCCTCGTCCTCCTCCTCATCCACCTTCTCCCCCTTCTCCGGACGCAAGCTTATGCAGTGTCGTAGGCATTTGGCGGCAGTGTTCAGTGCAGGTAGCAAGGGTGCTTGTGTGACGTCGCTGCTTTCGATTCGCGAAGGGTTTCGTGATCCTGGTGTTGTATTACCGTCTGAAGTTCTATCTTTGTGGCTGCATCAATGGTTTGGGCATCCCCATATTCGTCCGTCTATCCATCGAGCATGACCTAAGATGTTGGAAAGGCTGTTGGCGATGCCCCCGAATAGGCGATCTCGGTGGGCTAAGGGACCAATGTCGGCAACTATTATTACCTTGCTTGAGAGAGGGTGGTTCCCTGAGACTCCTACGAGGTGGAGGCTGTCTGCTGCCTGATGATGTTTCGGGGGAGTTCCCCGAGGATAAGCATCACGACCACATGGCGTTGAACAACCTCAGTGGGTTCTTTGCTGATTTTCATGTTACTGCCTAGCGCGAAGATTGGAAGACCGCAGCCAATCATTTCTGTGGGGCTCAATTTTCTTTGCAGCTCATCTTGAAGTATCTTGAGGCCTTACCCAAGGGTCGAAGGCTCGCCGAGGCAATGGTCACCATTGCAGCGGGAGGGGCCTGGCCTCGCAAACGACGTGCCGCATTTGCGTCCAAGGTTGCTGTTTCCCCTGTGTGTATTCGGTGCAAGCAAGAGGTGGAGATCCCACTTCACCGCAGTTGGACATGCTCACAGAACAAGGAGGCGGAAGCGTACGCTCGTTCTGAGGAGTTGATGCCCCTTGCGATCGCCCAGCACGAGATGTATGCTGCGTGTTGGCTCAGGGGTGTCATTCCCAGGGCGTGGACTGCGATGCCTCCTCCCGCGGAGGTGGAGGATTGGGAAGTCTGGGGTGAGATCGGAGCCAGTAACGACGGGGTCCTCCACGGTGTCTTGGGCCCAAGGTCCCCTTCTGCTCCCGTGGTGCTATTCGGAGATGCTAGCGGGGGGCCCGACTCGCGCGAGGCCCGTCTCAGACGCGTAGGATGCGGTTTGATTCGGGTGAAGTCGGAGTTCGATGACACATTGACCTCTGTGTTGATGGGGCCCCTGGTGGGTCGCAATCAGTCTGTGCCTCGAGGCGAATTACGTATGCTGCTGATGGCGCTGGAGGTCAAAGTTGATCATGTTGTGTGTGCGACCGATAATCTGAATGTGCATTCGGGATGGCACATTCGTGACTATTTGTGCCCTCGAAGCGGAGAGCTGGCTGACTTGTGGGCGTCGGTCGGCGAGCAGATGCGGGGCAGGGATCCAGGTCATGTTGCTTTGTTACTTGTGAACTCGCACGAGACTGAGGGGGAGCTCGTTGAGGCTGGAACCCCCAGTTGGCTGGTGCAGGGTGCTGCCACGGCGGGTGTCGTGGCGGGGGAGGCGGCCGCCGGGGCGAGAGCCAGTGGAGCGGAGAGGGGTCGGCTTGCTGGGGCTGAGGAGCAGGCTTCCAGAGCGAGGAGGCGTCTGCTGAGGGCCCACGTCGACGCGCTCGAGGCCGGGGGCGAGGCCAACAAGGCAGGCCGGGCGCGCGAGCGTGCTGTTTTGTGCGGGGCAGCGCGAGGGAAGGAGAGGGGTGTGCCTCCGTTCCTCCCCCCTCCCCCTGCTCCGATCAGTCGGGCCCAGATTCTGAGGCCTACAGGGCGGGTTCTAATACATATGATTTTCTGAGAACGTAGGATTTTAATGCATGATTAATGTATGCATAAATGTATGCACGAGCTCATTGTTGTTTTTAATGCTAGACCCTGCATTTTCAATACATGATCCGCACGCGGAGCATGTATCAAAAGCGGCACTGCAGGGCCAGTGCTGTTTCAACGTTTTCCAGTGCCCACGTGCTGGATGAGTCTGGCAGGCGGTGCCGGCGGTGCAGAGGGTCCTCGGCCAAAGGGAGCTTGAACAAGTGGCTGGCCTCCCCGTGTTTCCAGCTGGCTTCGGTGGACGATTCCCTCCGGGCGTTGCCCCCCGGTCGTGAGTTGCACATCGCGGGGGGGTGGGCCTGTCGTAGTCACGACCTCAGGTTTCACACCGTTGTGCATGTATGGTTCTGTTGTGCGTGCGGTGGCATGTTTTGTGTTCAGCAGCTTGTGGGGTTGGGTAAGTTGCGTAGTCATGCCCCCTCTGCTACTCAGATCACATACCTTGGCAGGCTTAGGCAAGGGCTATGGCCCAAGGTCTATAGCAAGGCCGAGCAGAGCAGGAGAGCGCTGAAGGGGCTCCCTGTGCAGTAAAGTAAGCGTGGTTGGACGATGTCCAGGGACTCACTCACTCACTCACTCACTCACTCACTCACTCACTCACTCACTCACTCACTCACTCACTCACTCACTCTCCTCCTTCTCCTCGTCCTCCTTCCCCCTCCTCTTCCGCCTCCTGAGGTTATCGGCCGTTGGCCAATTCAAGAGGCTCCGTGCCGAATGCACAGGCCGTTCGAGAGGCAAAGCGCAGGAGTAGAGGTCGAGGGTGAAGCGAGGGCTCCACCCCAGGATCCCAGGCATCGACCATCCAGGAGATATGTTCTCCTCTGGTGGCAGGGCGTTCGTTACTAACCGTCGTCCTGCACTTGCCTGCTTCTTTTATATATATATATATATATATATATATATATTAAGAAACCAAAAAACATGTGTTACATGTACTGTTTTACTGTTATTGTCATGTGTCGTCCTGCACGTGTCTGCCTTGGGGGGCCTGCGCGCCGGTTGGCGAGCAGCCGGGGTGAGAACCGGTGGCAGCATGCATCGGCAGCCCCGCCGGGCGGCAGCTGAGCAGGGAGTGCGCTGACGCCCGGGAGAGCCGAGGATGGCACTGCGACGACCTGCCGGAGAGTGGGCAGAGACGCAGGACCGCAGACATGGCTGAGATCGAGTGGCAACGTCTTCGCCCCATCACAGGGGGCGTGGCAACGCGGACGCTGCCATCCGTGACGGCACGAAGCAGGGCAAGCGACGTGCGCCTGCACAGACATAGCTGGCAAACTAAAGTACCGAGCCCGCACTCGAGCAGAGCCTCCCCACGGAGCCTGCAGCAGAAACACAATTTGAGTTGCGGGGGCTGCCATGCTTGCACTTGCTTTTTAGCTCGCCCGACTGCGGCAGAATCGTCCTTGCCAAGTGCATGCGTAAAGGTTTGTTTAGCCGGAACTTGTTTAGCCTGAGGATCCTGGTCCGAACGGGCTCCCCCGCTCAGAAACTCAAGTAGCCCTCCCGGCCGCCCCAGGCGGACCGCAGCCTCGCCTCCGCCCCGCCGCCAACCCTGTTGCCGTAAAGGTACAGCTCCTTCAGGCCGGGCGCCGAAGGCAGTGCCCTCGCCATGGCCTCAGCGCCCACGTCGCCCAGGGCGCTGTTGCCCAGGTTCAAGAGCTCCATCGTGGGCACGGAGCACAAAGCACCCGCAAGGGCCTCGGCGCCCGCGTCGCCCAGGCCGTTGTCGGCCAGGACCAGGGTCCGCAGGTCGGGCATGGAGGGCAGCGCCCCCGCCAGGGCCGCGGCGCCCGCGGCGCCCAGGCCGTTGCTGTTCAGGCGCAGGGCCCGCAGGGCGGGCGCGGAGGGCAGCGCCCCCGCCAGGGCCTGGGCGCCCGCGTCGCCCAGGCCGTTGCTGAACAGGCCGAGCGTCCGCAGGGAGGGCATGGAGGGCAGCGCCCCCGCCAGGGCCTCGGCACCCGCGGGGCCGAGGGCGTTCTCGGCCAGGTCCAGCAGCTGCAGTGCGGGCGTGGAGCGCAGCACCGCAGCCAAGGCCTCGGCGCCCACGTCGCCCAGGCCGTTGCCGCTCAAGCGGAGCTCCCGCAGGTTGGGCGTGGAGTGCAGCGCCCCCGCCAGGGCCTTGGCGCCCGAGTCGCCCAGGGTGTTCCCGTCCAGGTCCAGCTGCTGCAAGCTGGGCATGGACGGCAGCGCACCTGCAAGTGCCTCGGCGCCCGCGTCGCTCAGGGCGTTGTCGCTCAGGTATAGCTTCTGCAAGGCGGGCATGCAGGGCAATGCGGTTGCCAGGGCCTCGGCACCCGCGTCGCCAATTTTGCAATTCATCAGGTCCAGCCACTCCAGGCGGGCGCACAGCCGCAGGCAGCCAGCGAGCCCCGCCGCCTGCTCGGGTGTCGGGGGCGGCATCCCGTCGAAGTCCAGCTTCGTCACGCCGCCCAGCTGCGCGCAGCTCATCCGGCGGAAGAGCGCTTTCACCGCCTCCCGGTCGGCGCCGTTGGTAAAAGACCTGTCTTCGATGAGTTGGTCGAACTGGTCTGGGCCTACTGGCCACCCCCTGCCGGCCTTCGTCGCCCCCGACCGCTTCCCCAGATCGGCCACGGCGGGCCACTTCGCGTCATGGCGAAAGACCTGCTTGATCTGCTCCGCGGAGCAACGCTCGTACGTTGTCCAGCCTGACTTATCGTACCCGCACTCACGTGCGCTGCCCCGCTCTCGGGGATGCTGCGTCAGCAAGAAGACGGTGGTGGCCTGGTGGGCGTACCACAGGTCCATCGTCTCGTGCAAGGCATGCTTGAACGCCGCCTTCTCAGCAGGGGTGCGCTTGGCCTCGTCCGCGGCCTCCTGGGCCTCCTTCTCACATTTGCCCTCCCGCAGGGCGGCGTTCTTCGCCTCCTCTGCCCTGGCAGGGTCGCCCTGCGGCAGCGAAAGCCAGTCCCAGAACACGCCCATCTCGCTGAATCCCTGGAAGGTGCCCGACGGTTGGGAGTACTTGCCGCGCTCTTCTTCCAGCGTCTCGATGACCAGGTTCAGCTGAAGCCCCTTGGGGTCGGGGTGCTCTCGCGCATCCCAGCAGAACGAGATCGTGATGATCGGCGCCGCTCCGTCCCCCCCTCCCTGCCCGCCCTCCTCCCAGACGGCCCTGAGCTCCTCCGAGGACACGAACGCCTCCTCGGGCAGCTCCTGGCGCCTGGGCAGGGGAGCGCCGCGCTGCCGCAGCAGCCACGACATGCGGACCAGACGCACCGGGTGGCAGCCTCCCACGGTGAAAGCCAGCGCATCGAACAGGATCTTGGCATCCGTGTACTTGTCCAAGCCCCGATGCTCCTCGCGCAGGCGCATGGCCTCCCGCGGCTCGAGCAGCCTCATGACAGCGACGCCTTCGACCTGCAGCGGCAGGAAGCGATCGCCGACCCTGACCCAGCCGCCCGCGTCCTCGGCGCCCTCCACGACGCTGTTCCACACGGCGCACCGTTTCCCGTCCTTGTCCTGCATGTTCCTGCTCCTCCTGTAGCCGAGCCCCCCGGTGTTGGCACCGAGCGCGCTGTTGTCGACCAGGTACGCGCCTGCAGGCTCTGCCCGCACGGCGCTGTGGCGCAGCTCGGCCAGCTCCCGCTCGATCCTCTCCATCATCGCTTGGTGGCAGACGGCCACTTCGTGGAGGGCGCGCCTGTGGTCGCGCAGCGCATCCCACGGCTCGCCGCGCAGCGGCGCCTCGCCGGCAGCTGCCCTGGGCTGCCCGCGCCTGCTGCTGCTACCGCTGCTGCTGTTGGGTCGGGCATGCCCCCCTGCGGGCGGATTCTGGACGAAAAAGCAGAATACCCCAAAGCTCCTCAACAAATACCTCCAAAAGCACTAAGAGCATCGCCCCTGGACTAGTTGTTTGACCATTTCTGAAGCTTTGTCCTGTAGACCCAGACATGCGACGTCCTGATTTTTCAGGACCGCGTCCCCGCCGACCCACTCCCCGGGACCGGTTCTCCGTCCCGAGTCGTTTTTTGACGGTCGTCCCGGGGGCGAGGGCCCCCCGGGGCCGAACATTGCCAAAAATCTCCAGCCCTGATTTTTGTTGTTCTTCCCCGACGCGACCATGCCTGGGGAGGGACAGGCCTGACTCGGGATCCGCCCTACTTTTGGGAAACTCGCAAGTAGGGCTTGGAATTTGCTCCTTACTCTTCAGGCCCCGCTGAAGCCAATTTCCGCCCTACCTTTCTGTTGCTGTGTCCGGCCTACTTCTGTGGATCTCCGCCCTTCTTTATGTTGGGTGCAGACCTTTCCGCCCTACTGTTCGGCTGCTTATAGGTGGATTTCCGACGCAATTCTAAGTTGGGGAAAAAGCCAAAGTAGGGCGGATCTGGAGTCAGGGAGGCCCGACTTCCTGCTGCCGCCCAGGGCGGTGTGCGGGCGCGCGCCTGCGTCCGCCGAGGCGCGCGAGGCCGCCGGGCGGCCGGCGCCGGCATCTGCAGGCTCGGCCCTGACTCCAGATCCGCCCTACTTGGGCTGTTTTTCCAACGTAAAATTGCATCGAAAATCCACCTATAAGAAGCCGAGCAAGTAGGGCGGAAATTTCTGCACCCAACATAATTAGAATAGGGCGGAAATCCACAGAAGTAGGGCGGAAACCGCAACAGAACAGTGGGGCGGAAATTGGCATCAGCGGGGCCTGAAAAGTAAGGCGGAAATTCCAAGCCCTGCTTACGAATTTCCCCAAAGTAGGGCGGATCCGGAATCAGGGATGCCTGGGGAGGGACACGCCCGACTTCCTGCTGCCGCCCTGGGCGGTGTGCGGGCGCGCGCCCGCGTCCACCGCGGCGCGCGAGGCCGCCGGGCGGCCCGCGCCGGCATCTCGGGTCGGGCGCGAAAGGGGGGGGGGGATAGCAAAGGGGGGGGTTCGAGAATCAGCCCACGGAGCTGACTTTCCCGGCGCCTCCCGGCGCCGGGAGGCGCCCAAGGGGCCCCTCGGTGAGGCCGAAACCCTCCTCCTCCTCCTCCTCCTCCTCCTCCTCCTCCTCCTCCCCCTCCTCCTCCTCCCCCTCCTCCTCCCCCCCTTTCCCAATATCCCCCCTTTCGCCCGGCCCGGGCCTCTGCAGGCTCGGGGCCGGCGGGCGGCGCCCGGCCGGGCTGCGGGGCCGCTGCTGCTGCCGAGCCGCTGGGCGCCCCTCCCGCGGGCGCCGGGAGCGCCGCGCCGCGGCGCAGCCCCGCCAGCTCCCCGTCGATCCTATAGGAGGAGGACCCAGACATGATCGCGTCGTTGTCTTTTTGGGGGGTGGGGGGGGGGCATTTTTCTATATATATATATATATATATGTATATATATATATATGTATGCATGCATGCATGCATGCATGCATGCATGATGTATGTATGCATGTATACGTATGTACGTATGTATGTATGTATGTATGTACGTATTGTAGGTAGGTACGTATGTATGTATGTATGTATGTATGTATGCATGTATGTATGTATGTATGTATGTATGTATGTATGTATGTATGTATGTATGTATGTATGTATGTATGTATGTATGTATGTATGTATGTATGTATGTATGTATGTATGTATGTATGTATGTATGCATGTATGTCTGTATGTATGTATGTATATATTTATATGTCTGTATATATATATAACAAAAAGAAAACAACGGGAGGTTTGGGGCCATTTTCGGCCCCGGGGGGCCCTCGCCGGGCCTCGGGACCGTCAAGAAACGACTCGGGACGGAAAACCGGTCCCGGGGAAAGGGTCGGGACTTGCGGGGGCGCGGCCCTGAAAAAATCGGGACGTCGCATGTCTGGGGAGAAGCCACATGAGCACCCCCTTCTGAGCGCGCCAGGGGCGGCGCCAGAGGCGCCGCCGGGGGGCCCCAGGCGCGGATCCACAAGAGATCCGCGCGGAGCGCCACTTCATGTGGCTTTTCTACTTCGAGGTCCTCTCCGCCATCGCCTTGTGGCACGCCGCCACTGCGCGCAGGGCCCGCCGGTGCTCGCGCAGCGCCTCCCCGCCTCCCGACCGCCCGCGCAGCGGCGCGCCGCCAGCGCTCGCCCCCCGAGGGGGCTGCCGCTCGAGCTGCCCGCGGCCGCCGCCGAGTGCGTCGAGCGGGGCGGGCGTGGCCACGGGGCCACTTCGAGCGGCCCGGCGCCCAGCCTCTGCGGGGAGCCGAGGTGCCGAGGCTGCTGCTCCCCGGACCCAGACATGCTCGCGTCGTAAAAAAGATCGAGGCGTTTCCTCGTGTTCGGCCCCGGGGGGCCTTCGCGGGCCTCGGGACCCTCCAAAACGATTCAGGACGAAAAGCCGGTCCCGTGGAAAAGTCACCTCTCCCAGTGTCTAGGATCGTCGCAGGAGCGTTTTTTCTGAAACTTTTGTTTCACTGGGGTCGGGGCTTCCGTCGACGCTGCGGGCAGTTTGCGCGGCTCGCAACATAGCAACGCCATTCAGCGCGCGCGGGGGCGCACGCGGGCACTCAGAAGCGCGCGGCACTCGAAGTCCCGACCTTTTCAAAAGGTCGGGACTTCCAAGGACGCCGTCCTGAAAAAATCAGGACGTCGCATGCCTGGGGATGCTGCCCGGCATTTCGAGGCGACTCCAGCCGTGGCGGCGAGGGCCACCCGGTAGGCCCAAGAAGGCGAGCACGAGCGAAGGGTAGCAGCATTGGTCCATCGCTCCCTCCTCCCCAGGCCCCCGACGTCGTGATTTTTTTTGACAACGTCGACCCCCAGAGGTCTGGACTCCTTCCCCGGAACCGGTTTTGCATCCTGAGTCGTTTTTTGACGGCCCCGAGGCCCGGTAAGGGCCCCCGGAGGCCGAAAATAAGGAAAAACCTTCCGTCGTGATTTTTTCACAGCGCGAGGGGGTCTGGGTCTGAGCCTCGCGGTAGGCCGCGCCCAGCACGGCCGAGGCGGCCCTGGAGCGGCCAGTCACAGGTCCGTCGTCGCCTCTGGGGCTCCCCGTGGCGCGCTCCCGCGGCACCGAGGCCATAGCGTGGGGCGCGGGGGGAGACGGCGTCGCCCTGGGCAGAGCGTCTGTCTGGAGCCGATAGCTCAAATCAGGTTTGGGGAGGAGGAGGGGGGGGAGGAGGAGGAGGAGGAGGAGGAGGAGGAGGAGGAGGAGGAGGAGGAGGAGGAGGAGGAGGAGGAGGAGGAGGAGGAGGATGGGCAGTGTAGGAGAAGCTGGACTAGGAGAGGCACGGTACGGGCCCAAGGGGTCGGGAGTCGGCGGTCGGCGGCACGGCACGGATGTCCTCAGGGTAGTTACGTTCGTGTGTTCTTGCCTCTGCGGCCCGTTTTTCGCGGCTTTCTGCCTTCATCAGGTGACGGCAGAAATCAGGTTGGATCACTTACAGAGCGGGCAGGACCGCATCCAAAAGAGCTACGATGCAGGTGGCAGCTTGCCGCCTCGACATCGCCATCGTGGCAGATCCAAGCGTTGACTTCTTGGATTAGAAGGTGCCTTTCCAGCACCACTCCGGGCTAGGGTGGTTTGCTGTCATCACCTCTCATCGGGGCAGAACGGCATGAATAAGCATGTGCTAGAACAAGGGCTCCCAGCTTCGCGCTTCGCGCTGCGCGAAGCGCGAAAAACTCCGCGCTCTCGCGCCGCCTCCCAGCGGAGGAGAGGAGGGCGGGGCGGAATCGGGGCCGAAGCGCGAAGCGCGAATAGCTTCGCACCCTCGAGGGCGCCCTTGTGGAACCTCCGCGCGCGCGCTTTGCGCGCGCGCGGAGGCTCTAGTGCATGCTCCAGCTGCAGTCTGAAGCGTTCGGCATCGGAGGGCGTGTTTTGCCGCACGGATCGAGCCCCTCGGGGAGCTTCGCCTGCGGCCCCCCAGAGACAGGCCGAGCTCAGGTCCAGCGCACGGGCCCTCAACATGGTCGCCTGCAGATTGCCCAGGCAGGATCCGCAGAGTTCCCAGATCGTCGGCCTTCGCGCTCCCAACCGGCCAGGAGGGCTGAGGCTGGCCTCAGAGGATGCCTCCAGATCGTCGTCCGAGATGGCCCCCAGGAGCGCCCAAGAGGCCGCAAGATGTCTCCCTCAGAAATCGTGGGGGGCAGGGGTAGGGTTCGCATGTGGCCCCCTACAGACGGACCAGCGGTAATTCGCCGCATGCGGCTTCGATCATCCAGGAGGTGCCCGAAATCGCCCGAGCGCCCCAAGTGAAGGGGCCCTGGGACACACAAAGAAATACACCCAAATGAAAACAATCCCCATGTTTCCCCATATTTTCTGGGTTTTCGTCTTCCCCCCCACTGCCCACATTGCCCCATATTTTCTGGAGAATCGACGATGAATTGTGCCTGTGTGTTTTGGGGGCCTCCTGACCAAGGGCACCTCCAGAGGGCCCCTGCGGAATGCCAGGCAGGAGTCCACGGCATCATACCAGGAGCCTCCGGCATGCCACCCGTGCAAAATATGTCGGGAGCCGCCACGGGGCCCTCTTATAGCCTTTTTGGAGCCTCTCAGTGCCCTCTCCTCCTCCTCCTCCTCCTCCTCCTCATCCTCCTCCTCCTCCTCCTCGTTTCTCCTCCTCCTCCTCCTCCTCCTCCTTCCTCCTCCTCCTTCCTCCTCCTCCTCCTCCTCCTCCTTCCTCCTCCTCCTCCTCCAAGAAGTCTCCAAGAGAGCCCGGAGAGAGCTCCAAGAGGGTTCCCAGGAAGTCCCCAACAGCATCATGCCACGGCCAGGCAGCGGCGGGACGGGCCGCTGGCCATCAGATCATCCCAAAGAGGAGCCCGAGATCGCCCGAGAGCACCAAGAGAGAGCCCCCCAAAAGGGCCCCTCTCAGAGTTCCCCCAAGAAGATGCCCAGGCTGGCCTCCCAGGTGGTCAGGATGGCGCTGCGTGGCCGCCCCATCTGATCCAATGGGCCCTCCAAGACGGCGAAGATGACCATGTCGGACCCAAGATGGCCCCAGTCCACCTCCAAGACGGCCCCGGATGGCAGCAAGAGGCCGCTACGAAGTCTGAGGAGGCCCCCAGAGCCCCGAAAAAGGCTTGCAAGCGGTCTCCTCCTCCTCCTCCTCCTCCTCCTCCTCCTCCTCCTCCTCCTCCTCCTCCGCCTCATACTCCTGCTCCTCCCCCTCCTCCGCCTCCTCCTCCTCCCTCTCCCGATTCCCCCCCTTCCTTTCCCAGCGGCTGCGGGAGCACATAGGCAGATAGCTTGGCCAAGCTGTGCACCTCGTCATGCGCTTCTTGGGAGCCTCATGGATATTCAGGGGATCTCTTCGGGGCGTCTGGTCCCAACCTTCTCAAACACTTCCGGCTGTCCCCTTCATCATGGTGGTATCGTTCCAGGGTCGGTGGCATCGGCCGTGAGGCCTCCGAAATAGGCAGCGGCTTGATAGAAGGCGGGCCGCTGGGAAAAAAACACATACTCCCGCCCGAGACTGCACAACGACTTATGGCCCGCAAGCTTACCGTGGTCAACAACTGCGCGGATGCAACGCGGCCGCTTTCCCAGACCGCGAATTCACTCGAGACGCCCTTGGCACGGTCTCGTACGGTTTCGCCTCCAGCTGTTGCTCAACACCTGGACCGACGGAGGGCAGTGCGGTGTCGAAAGCGCGCTCCCGCTTGACATAGCCTGGCAACGTATGGCCCGAACGCTTTCAAAGCATACGTGGGTGGTGGATGGATTTCAAATTCGCCCGCTCGCTTGGAACGCCCACGCCCCCCCCCCCCATATGCAAGATAAGTGATATTTGAACACGCACACATACAAGAAAGAAGAGATCGAATACTTGCTAAACGTAAAAAGGTGAGGGTCAGCTCGCCCTCTAAACCGTCTGCAGCGGACGTTTTCTAAAAAGTACTGGGACAGACGAAGATGGAGGGCGGCCCGCTGTGAAACGCACTTGTGGTATCCCAACGTGGTCGGCTTGCACTGTAATCAGACTGCTGGTCTCATCGTTCCAGGCCTTCCGAGGCCGCTTCCAGTGACAATGCCGCCACGTTCTGACCATTCAGGCTTTCCCTGGCCCAAGCCTGTGGCAAGGCCATTGGATTATCACCGCTCTAGCCCTCCTGGCTCCTGCGACTGCAGCACCATTCCAGCGGGAGCTCGCCGTAGTATAAGGAAATGCTTCTGCCGATAAGACCACCCTGCGGGCAATAAGAAAATGTGTGTGGACTCGGCGCAACTGTCGGCTTGTTCGGGCCGCGCACCGGATTGCACGCTGACATCGGCACATGTGTACAAGTACAAATGCGTCGTCGGCCCTCTATACGTATGTACACATATGTAACTGCGAGAACGAGGATCTACACAATCCACCACCGTGCCCCGAGGCACGAAGTTGAGCATCCTCGGGTGAAGGCTGCAAAGAGGTAGGCGTGCTGGGCCAAACGCCCGTGGCCTTTCCTCTGGCGGCGCGCGTGTGGCGCGCAGCCCCCAGAAAGAAAGCTGAAGTGCCACTGCGGCCAGGCAAGTCGGCAGCGGCCAGGGCGACACGATATCAAAAGCCGTGCCCCGCTGGAAGCGAGTCCGGGGCGCGCAGGGCCTGCCGGCCGCCAGAGAGGCTCTTTGTGGAATGCTGCAGATGCTCGATGAGGAGGAGGAGGAGGAAGGAGGAGGAGGAGGAGGAGGAGGAGGACGCGGAGCTCCTGTTCGCTGATTTCTCACGTGGCCCCTGGGAGCGCTCGCGACTAACCCTTCCAGCATCCAGGGGAGCTTGCTGTGACTCCCTGCGCCCAGCATGGCCCAACCTTGTCTCGAGGTTTGCCGCTTGGCCCTTGGGACGGGGGGCCGGGCCCCTAGGGCCGTGCTGCGGGCCTCCCGCCGGTCCAGGAGGCCAACATCGTTGATGTTCTCTCGGTGTCCTTCTGAGCCTGGTATGCTCGCCGGCTCGGTCGTAAGAGTGCCCTCGGCGGCCCAGGAGGCCGCCGAGGTCGTCCAAAGGGGGCACGCTGGCCCCGCAGAGGTGCCCAGCATGCCTCAAAGACTGCTGCGAGAGGCGCCTGGGAGCGGCAACAGAAACTCACATCTCGAGCCCTGCGGCCCAAGGTCGCATCCGAGACCGCCGAAGGCCTCCAAGGCCCCCCCCCCCCCCCACGCAGGAGACCCCCCAAGAGGCCCCTAAAGCACTCCTCGTAAAGGCCTCCAAGAGGCTCACCAGGAGACCCCACCCCTGAGATACGTCTGAAGGGCCTCTGGCCCGCAACCCAGGCAGAGGTGGCGGGTTGCGCCGAAGGCCACTATATTGATAGGAGGTTTGGGGGGTGAGTTCCAAGTGACACGGCGACCCTCCCCACCGGGAAATCGGTTTCGGTCTCGCGCTCGCGTCGTGCGTGCGAGGCGAAGCCGCGCGGCCCGGCGGGAGGAATGAACCCGCCGCTGCGCTGCCAGGGCGAAACTGGATCCCATGACTCTACACCCCCCGTTGGCCGGCGGTTGTCCGGGATTGTCCCGCTGGTGTCCCGCCGTTGCCAAGGCGAAGCTGAATCCAATGATTCTCACGCCCCCGATTGGCCGGGGATGTCCTGAGGGTGTCCCGCCGGTTGGTGTCCCATCGTGTCCCGTGGTGTCCCGTAGCGCGGTGTCCCGTGGTGTCCCGTGGTATCCAGCGAGGTCGAATGCGAAATCAATAATGAGATCGATTGTGAGATCGATAAAACAATCGATAGTGAAATCGATAGTAAGGCCGACTGTGAGATCGAGAGGTAGTGAGATCGATAGATAGAGGGAGATCGGTGGTGAGATCGATAGTGGTATCGATTAGTATAGTGAGCATGAGATCGATAGATAGATGGCCAAACCGATTGCCCTGTACCTTCGCAATACGTCGAAAAAAGGGACTGGGAAAATAGATGTCACCTAGATCGATATTCGGATCGATGGTGGTGCCCCGTGGTGTCTCATTGTGCCCCGTGGCCTTGCTTGTTCGTGTTATGTTGTTAAAGAGAAGGAACGGCGCGCGGGCAAATAAGTGCCACCGGGTTCTGCTGGCATCCCTGATGCTCAGGTGTTTTGTGGTAAGATCGAATGTGAGATCGGTAGAAAGATCGATGGTGAGATCGAGCGTGGGTGAGGAATGGGTGTCGATGGATAGGTCGATACATCGTGATGCCCATGAGGAGGTCCATAGTGATATGCAGGATGGGATCTATCGTGATGTCGACAACCAGACGGATACCTGGTGAGTGAGATCGACTGATATCGAGGCCGGTAGATACCGAGTTCGATGGATAGCCAAGCCGCTCGATGGTAAGATTAAGATCGCGAGTGAGATCGCCGGTGACATCGATGATGAGATCCCCCCCCGCCCCCCACAACCTCCTCATCATCCGTAGAGTGGTCGTATAAGTATGCTGTGCGTCTCCCGCGCCCTCTTCTCTTGCCCCGAGTCCCCTTTACGCCTGGTTGCCGCTGTCGCGCGCCGTCTCCATGGCGTCGCGGAACATGCCGTCGTTCTGCCAAGATGGGGGGGGGGGGGACTGGGGAGAGAGAGAGAGAGAGAGAGGGCCATCCTGCTACCCGACTCAGTTCTCCCCTCTCTCAAATAATTAACTCTTTCCTTCTGCACCTCATCCCCGCCCCCCAAAAATGAGGCGGGAGTGAAGCGGGACGCGCGGACTCAACACGGGGATCATCGAAAGGAGCACCGAGGGTTGCCAACGGAGAGGAGGCCAAAGGAAGCGCACCAGGAGGACCAGGTTTGGGAGAAGGACAGCTGAGGAGTCGCTGAGGAGGAGAGCGGCGGCCTGAGGGGGAGAAGGCCATGACTGAACAGGATGGCGTTGGGAGAGAAATGTGTGGAATGGGCGAAAAGCTGTGAGAGTCCAGATTTCTCATGGCGCGTTAAGATGGGAAACGAAATCGGTCACACAGCATGCGTGGAAAAGGTTGCCGACCAGTGCGAACTGCAAATGGGGGCCAGTGCGAGGGGGAGAGGGAGAAGGGGCCAAGATAAACAAACAAAACGAGCGACAGAGAGAGAGAGAGGGAGGAACACCGAATAAGAAGGGGGCAACCAGAGAGATACATGCAGACATATCGACTGGCGCCCAACCGTGCTCCCTTCATAGGGAGAAGGGAGGGCACCCATAATGCAGGGATGGCAGAGACAGGGTGCAGGAAGCACGCGCCACCCCGCCTGTGCAGGGTGGGCGGGAGGACCAAAACAAAGACCCGAGCCGCAGCGGCTGCGGGGGGGGCGAGGGGAAAGGGAGGGAAGCGGAGCGACGCTCGGTGCAAATCAAGACACCCTGGGGAAGCCCCGGACGAAACAGACTGGCGGCGACCGCCTGTGCCCTCCTCAGGAGGAGAAGGGGACTGCACACGTTCTGACGCGACGGCAGAGACAGCGTGCAGGGCGCGCGCGCCACCCCACCGCCCAGCCACAGGGGCGCCGAACCGGGACCCCCCTTCGAAACTTCGAGCAACTCCCAAACCAGGTGGGCCCTTGCCTGCCCAGCGGTGGCCTCGCCAGACCAAAGCGGGCGCCAACTCCGCAGAGTTGGGGCCCCCCCCATGCCCTCGCGCGGCTCGTCCGCGCGGGGCTTGAAGCTCCCCGGAGGAGGGGGAGAAGGTGTGGGCTGCGCACCCTACTCGGCCTGCTGGGTCAAGCTCGCCAGCCTCCCCTCTGGCACGCCACGAGGCACGCCCATATAGAAGTCCTACACTGACCGGTGCTGGCCCTCCGCCCCTGGTGTGGGGATCCAGGGTTGCTCTGGTGGGGGGAACCCCGCAGAGCGCACTTGGCAGGTTCTCTGGCCCTCCGCTCCTGTCCTACCCGCCTGTCGGCGGTGGACAAACCTCCCTTTAGTAAACCTCCCCTTAGTGGAAATGGCCTGGGACCGAAACCGACGGACCTGGACCCGCAAAAATAATCGACGTGTCAGGGTAGGAGGTCTGTCCACCCCCGAGCCTGGGTGGTGCTGTCGATGGCGAGCCGGCATTTCTTGGCGGACGCCCCTTCCGCCAGCCGATTGCAAGGCCCATGGGCTGGCTCCCCCAGAGGTAGACGTGGCAGGCGTTCGATTTCCACCGTCCAAATCGCTCGGGCCTCTCCAGCTCCGAGACTGCGCGGCACATCGCGGCGGTCCCTAGCTCCGATGCTGAGCGAATGGCATCCAATTTGGACGCCCGACATGGGTACGGAAGAGATGGGCGCAATGCCCAACGACAGAAGTTGTCCCAAACCCACAGCAGGATCCCATCCCGGAGAGCGTTTCCGAGTCCAGAGGGAGGGCGCCCGCAAGACCGAGGGTGTGCCAGCCTCGCCCCTCTATGCGCAAGGCCCCCCAGCCGCAACCGTCCTCCCACTTGGGGGGGGGGGGGGGGGCGCGCCCGGCCCGCTGGTACACCCTGCGAAATGCTTAAGAAATCATGGGTTAAGAAATTCATAGTCTCAGAACTTCAATAAAAATCCAACATTTCTATTAACATCTTAGGATTTACATTGAAACGTTAAGAATAATCGAGACTCTGGCCGAAAACTTGGGTTTTCTTAAGCATCGCCTAAGGTGTAGTGGCTGGTCTGAATGGTCAGCCGCCCCGGCGCTGGCTGGCCGGTCGCGGAGGCCGGGGCTCGCGCCCCCCCTCAGGAAACGGCGCTTGGCCCGGGAACGCAGGTGCGCGCAGGGGCCCAGGCTCGCGTTGGCGCGGACCTGCCACGCGCCCTCCGCCTTTTGTTCCTTCACTTTTTCGTCCTCCGCTGCGCCCAGGGGGGATTCCTGGTCGGCAGGGCGACGGTTCTCCAACCATCCCAATTCTGGTGCGAGCAGGCATTGTCCTGGCACGTCCTCAGCCCGTCCGGGGGATGAACCATTTGCGCTCGCCCGGGACGGGCTGAATGATCCCGCGAGCGACCCCCCATCTGCACCATCGGTGCCGCTTTCGGGGACCCGCGCCTCGCTTCGAGCCGGGGTTCCACTTCTCCTTCCAGGATGGGCGGGGCTCCGACTTGGCCCCCTCGCCTCAGCAAGTGGGCCAGCACGGGCCCGGCAGTCCTCTCTTCGAACTTGGGTCCAGAGCCTGGTCGGACTGGGGCGCTTGGCACCTTCTCCCCGGGGCAGCCCTGATTTCTGGAGTATAGCCCCAGCAGAGGTCCTACCCGCCCAGTCCGGGGGGGTCAGCCCTTCGGCTCGTGCACGCAGCCCTCCCTGAGCTGGGGCGGGGCGGCTGGGGCCCCCTCTGCGGCCCCCTGCCCTGCGCCTGCCGCCTCGCCCCAGGGCTCGCCTGCGGGGCAAAGGGGGGGGGGGGGGGCCTGGGAGCCGCCTCCTGCAGAGCTGACGCGGGCCCTGTCCGCCGCCGACGGGCCCGCCCGCTCCCTTCGAAGAATGGCCAGGGCGGCCGCGCTCCCCGTCGGGCGGGCCTTCGCGAGGGGCAGCGTCGCTCCGCCCCTCCCCGGGCCCACCCGAGCAGCTCGCCCAATTCTCCCAAGGTCTGGTCAACTGGAGCGGGAGCGCGCCGGCCTCGATGTCCCGCAGTCCGCGGGGGGCCCCGGGCTCCGTTCCCTCGTCGATGGACCCGTCCAAGGGAAGGGTTCCCCGTCCAGTCGCGGCTCCTGCCCCCACGAACGGGGGCCCCATCGCGTATACGCAGCCTTGTGGCTCCCAGCCCCCGACAGCGGACGCCCGCGCAGGCAGCCCGGCAGGGGCATCTGCCTCTGCAGCCGCCGCAGCGGCTGGCGCCGGGCGAAGGAGGCCCGGTTGGCTCCGAGCCGCGGGCGCCGCTGGGGGGGGGCTCGACTCCCTCCCGCATGCCCCCCCCCCCCGCCACGGGCTGGGCCCTGAGCTTCCTCAACCCAGACCCCCGACGTCATGATTTTTTCATGACGCGACCCCCAGAGGTCCAGACCCATTCCCCGGGACCGGTTTTTCATCCCGAGTCGTTTTTTGACGGTCCCGAGGCCCGGCGAGGGCCCTCAGAGGCCGAAAATAGTGAAAAACCTCCCGTCGTGATTTTTTCATGACTCGAGGAGGTCTGGGAAGACCCT